>CM053583.1:254857804-254908463 GCA_028627135.1 Pseudochirops cupreus | reverse complement strand
TTGACCACATGTGCTAACTTCATCACTACTGGGTTGGCTTTGACTTTCTGGTTTTGGGACTCAGTTTTCTGGTATTTAAATGAATGCACTATCTATATTTCTTATGTAGAGAGCCTGTTCCATTTTGTGATTAATAACTATATCAGCATATTTATAGTTACTGTAGGCATTGTGAATACTGCATTGCTGATACAAGGTGATAATTGAAACCATGGGGAGTGTCTAAGATCACCAAAAGCAAATATGCAGAGAAATCCTTAATGGAAACTTGGGAAACACATTTAGGGGGCTGAATCAACTTGACATAATTAAAATAATGAATCCTTTCTGAATCTCTTATTTGTTGTGTAGAAGTGTTAAACAAAGTCTGAAGGAGTCTTTTAAAAAATTCACTAAGCTATTTAATAAGCATGTTGTTTTTGAATTTTCTTTTTTACTACAAACTAAATTATGAACAAATATGAACAATTAAATATACTCAGAAGAAAGCCTACCAGTTAAACTGTGAACTATTACATAATTTTGAAAATATTAAATTAACACAGTAATAACAATTAATATTGTGCTGTTTTATGTGTTACATCAAAGAGTCGATCAATCAATAAGCTTTTACAAAGGGCTTCTTATTTGCCAGCCCCTGTCCCAGGTGCTGAGTATACAAAGATAAAAATGGAGAAAACAGAAAAAAAAAAACCAAAACAACCAAATCTTTATGAAGTTTATATTCTACTAGTGGAAACAACTTGAAAATATATACATACATACATATATATATATATATATATATATATATATATATATGTAAAATAACACATAGTAAATTCTGGAAGTAAGGACACTAGCAGCAAGTAATAGATCAGGAAAGCTATCACTTCAGCAGAAAATGGGAGTGCAATTCAGGCATGGGGAACAGCCAGTCCAAAGGCAGTAAGACAGGGGATAAAGTGTTATAAAGAACATCAAGGAAGCCAATTTTGCTGGACTTTGGGATAAAAGAAGGGGAATAATAAAGAATAACTTGGTAAATATTTAATAACCAGTTCTCTGGGTGGAAAAAAAAAGATTATGCTAAATATAGTTTTAGGTTTAATCTACATTTTTAATATTTTCTCCCCAGCTTTCTGAAGTCTAGACAATCAACAAATCAATAAACCTTGATATGTAACATTTGCCAATAAATACTATTTTGTCAGTAAATAAATGTTCACACTGAAAATTTAACAATCATCATGAGAGCCAGTAAGAACTGTCTGCAGCACACTGCAGTGAATAACATATAATCAGGTCAGAAGGTAGATTGCAGCCAAGTGGTAAAGGGCTTTAAATGGTAAACAGAGGACTGATACAGTCACAAATACATTTCTGGAGAATCACTTTGTTGCTGGTTTGAAAAAAAAAAGAGACTTGCATCCAAGAGACCAATTAGTACTTATCCCTTTGCTTTTATATTCTATCAATTTCATTTCTTTATATTTTGTATTTATACAATGTTTATTCAGCAGAGAGCCATCAATTAGTATAGACTTTTTAAAAAGTAAAACAAAATTCTGCATTTAAACTTGATAAAAAATAATACTTCAAACCATAAGATTACTAAAAGTACAAAGTTATAAAAAAAAAATCACACAAATCTATGTGCTTTGTACATAAAACCTGATATACTTACAAAACCATTTATTCTTTTAGGTTGGAAAACTGGATTTAATTATGACTTCTGCTGAATCTGGCTCTCAAACTAGAAATCTAGGGTTACTTGGGGACTGATATAAAGTCTTAGACCATATTTCTTTGCCATAATCCTAATGTCACTCCTGTGATAATTTTCTAGCCAGTCTCAGGGCTTAATAAAAACAAGACAAACAGATGCATGAAATCATGGTCTACTACAAATTCAACATAAGACAAGGTTGTGAGCCAAAGTGAACATGCCACTAATTAATTTAAAGATCAAAAAGATAGATCTTGCGGTCCTTGGTTACACTGAGAATTGTATATAAATTATAAATGGTTGGTTTAGAACACTGCATAGAGGAAATTTTGCCACTTGGATTTGGTCATGCTCCACAATAAAATTATTATATATATATAAATATATATATAATGTGTGTGTCAATAAAATATATGTATATATATGTGTGTATATATATATATATATATATACATACACATATATATTTTAAATTAGTTCACATCCAGCTTTGAAATAAATGTAGTATTATATGGAATATACAGGATTTTTAAAGAAAACTTTAATGGAAATGCCATGTAGAAGGCATTATCTTAATTAGAAGGCATGCTTTTATATATAACATAAAGCATACTTTACACTGGCTATTATTCAGTTCTGTGGAAGAGAAATCTCTGCTTCAATCAGAAAGCAAGTAAAATAATTAATTCATAAGAAAAGATTGATATATCTTTCATACCTATTTGAATCAGCATTGTTTCTTTTAAGCTGTAAACTCATAGAAGCAAGAGCTATTGTCTGCTTAATGAGATAATGCCATGCTATGTTATTAATAGATACTTCATGTTTTTGAATAGTAATGGGCTAGCACAATCCATAGAGAATTATCAAATTTACTTCAATCAGCAGTTTTTGTTAATATAAAACTGTAACTGAAAGATGTAGAGCTGTGGACAATTCATTAATTTGTGTTTCTTAAGCCTTGGCCTTCTTCAAAAGAGAGCACTGAATTTCAAATCGAAGTATTTGGGTCCAAAACTCTCTTGTGCTACTTATATGTGTGACCTCAGACCAGTCACTTAATTTCTCTTGGCTTCAGTTTCCTCAAATAGAAAATGAAGAGATTGTATTGGATAATCCCCAAGTCCCTTCCATACTAAACCCTATCAATCTTGTTCAGCCCATGTTCAAGGATCTAACAAGAAGGCATGCTCACAGGTCACTATTACTATCTCTCAATTGAAGCTATGAAGAATTGTTTATTTGTAAAAAGTATATGTGGATAATCGGAACATTTTATCTAAAATATCTTTTAATTACACAATGAGATTTGGAGGTACCAGGCTTCCTTTATAGTAATTACTCTTGAAAGTATTCAATTAATAATAATTATTAAGAGTACTAACAATCATAATAATAGCTAACATTTATATTGCATTTTAAGGCTTGCAAATTAATTTACATATTTCCTTTGATCAAACATTCATAACATTAGTTCAAAGAAATCCTGTATTCTGGCAACTTTATAATTGTTGTCAAAGAAAGCTCGTGTGTAAAATTAAATTCAGAGACACTCTACCAGCATATCATAGCAGAATGTGTTCATAAGTTTTGGTGTCATAGCATACGGTTAATTATTGTAATGGTGAGATGCACAGTTTATGTGTATGTGTATGTGTATCCTTATTCAGTAATTGCTAGAGATTTATTGTACATACTTTTTTTCTAAAATTCCATTTAGAGTCTGAAACTTAGAAACTAGAGTCTGAAATTTTTTTTCATTTGTACTAATCTGAAAGGAGTATATTGAAGTTTCGAGCTATCAACGATTTGCTATCAGTTTCTTTATATAATTATATTAATTTTCCTTTTAAGTTTTTAGATGCTATGCCATTCAGTGTGCATGTATATTACTGATATATTTTATTCCCTATATTGTCTTTAAGTAAGGTACTTTCCTTCATTGTCCCTTTTAACCATGTCTGTATTTACGGCTGCCTCGTCTATGATCATAGTTGCTACTTCTACTTTTTGGAGTTATCTGAAAGCAATAAATTTCACTTTGGTCCCTCATTAGAACTCTAACTCTGTGAATTTTCAAGTTTCAAGCATGTTTCTTATCAACAATATATCAGTTAAGTTCTGTTTTCAAATGCATTCTGCTAACTTCTATATTCAGGGTTATGATTATTATTTCCCTCCAACATATAATCTTATATTTTCTTGCTCTTCCCCACATTTGCAAAGAGAAATATGACGATAAAAGAGGAGTATTATTAGCAATAGTGATTTATAATTGATCCTCTGTTCCACTGGTCTTCTCTTCTCCTCACCAAGACTCTAACCACTGGTTCTTATTTTTCCTTATTTCCGTTTAATCTTCTCTTTATGATTCACCCTCTGACAGTGAAGTCTGCTGTGCTTATGACTATTCTCCTCCAAAACTTTACCCCTCTTCTAAAACCTCTCCCTTGAATGTTTCACTGTTGATGACAATATATCTCTATATGCTAGTCTTTATGCATGTGCTATGCGTGGCTATTTAATCTTCCTATGTTCTCTTGAGATAAGCCTGAGTTTCATGTGATGCTCACTACTCTCTCTCCTGCTTCACATTTGCAATATTTTTTTTTCATGAACCCCAATTAGGAAAAATAGCAGTTCTACCTCTTTCTTTGTCATTTCATCCTTAATGTATTCCTTTTTTAAAACTTTTTTTCCTTTTCTCTGTTTAAGACCATGAAAACATAACAAAGCCACCTAAGTACTCTAATTTCCTTACATGACTCCCTCTATGACTCTTATAGATATTGAGGTTATGAAAGAACATTTATCTTCTCTCCCTATTAGAATGTAAATACTTCATCACAGTTTAGTTCTTTGTAATTTTTCAAATTACTCCTGTGTTTACATTTCAAATTTTCTACTCAGCTCTGGTCTTTTAATCAGAAATGCCTGAAAATTCTCTATTCTATTTAGACGTCTCTTGTTTTCACTTCCCATGTGGGATCTTTCCCATTTTTGCAGGATAAGTTATACTTGGTAGTAAATATTTATCTTTTGCCTTTTGCAATAGAATATTCTAAGATTTTCTCTCTTTTTAAATAGCTATTACCAAGTCTTATGCCAGCTTCACTCTAGTTACTTGGCACTTGAGCTAATTCTTTCTGGAGTTTGCAATATCTTTTGTTGTTGTCCTGGAAGCTCTGATTTTTCTATATCATCAATATTATGCAAATTAACAATTCTGAGGATTTTAAAGAGCTCATGAAGAATGGAATGAACAGAAATAGGACAATAAATTATAAAACACTTCAAAAATAAATAACTTTGAAAACTACAAAAAACTACAATTAACAAAACAACACCCATGATTCCAGAGGTACACATACTATCCACCTTCTGACAGAGATATGTTTGATTTAGGATACAGAATGCTACAGAATGAGACATATGTGTGTATGAAGGAAGTTGTTTTGCCTCGTTGTTACAAGGAATCTGTTTTTCTTTTCTCTTTTTTTCAATGCAAGTAGGTAGGACAGAAAATAGCTTTCTGGAAATTAAAAAAAAAATAGAACAGAGAGTTTTGAGACTACAGATATAGAATGTTGCATGTAGTTTCAGATACCATCATTGTCTTGTTAGTTTTAATTGTTTTGTTTTTTAGAGGAGACCTCCCATGGAAGATAGTAATCTGGAAATATCTATATGGAAATCTACAAAACTTTTAAAAAGAAAATGACATTAAAGAAACAACAAACGACAAGATATAAGCTATTTTACAACTAACTTTGGAAAATTAAGCTACTTTTGACAAAAGGTTTTAAGATGTAACAATAAACATTCTTTATTAACTTTAACAAAAGAAAACATATTCAATAAGGAGTTGCTAAAAAAAAAAAAGAATTAAAATTAATTATATACTAAATAATTTAATCCCAAAACTTTGATAGGTCAAAGAAAGAAATCATAGAAACAACAGATAATTTTTATTAAAGATGACACTAATCAAAGTAACATACCAAAATTCTTAGGATATTTCCAAAGGAGTCTTTAAAGGAAAAAAATGTATTTCTAAACACTTGTACTGACAAAAAGGGAAAAAAATCTTAACAAAGTTTTTCAAGCAAAAATAAGAAAGCTATCTGACCACCACACTTTAAAAGCCCAATTAACAGCAAAAAAGAAATTCTAAAAATAAAAAAGTAATTAACAAAAATGAAAGAAAAATAATACCACTTAACTAAAAAATAAAATTAGTACCTGATTTTTGGAAATAAAAGAATAAAAAAAGGAAACTTTAGCTAATTTAATTGTTTTTGTAAGAGGAAAACCAAGTTACCAGAATTAAAAATGAAAAAGAACTTCACTGAAAATTAAGAAAATAAATTATTAGAAATTATTTTCCCCAATGATTATGACAATAAAGCCAACAGCTTACATGAAATGGATATTTATAAAAAAAATGTACACTAGAACAAGGAATTTTAACTTAAATAGGCAAATACCAGACAAAGAAATTGAACAAGCTACTCATGTGCTCTAAAAGATAAAAATTCTGGATAAACATTCAAAAAGTAACTGATTCCAATATTACATGAGCTGTTGAGACTATAGGAAAAAGAAGGGGTCCTATGAATTTCCTTCTATCACACAAATAAGATTCTGATGCCTAAACCAGAGAGAATCAAAATGGGAAAAGAAAGCTATAGACTAAGGATTCGTGAGCTTTTTAGTCTCACGAACCCCTTTAACAGTCTGAGGAAGTCTTTGATACCCTGCTCATATATTTTCAAATGAATAAAAAAAAAATCCCACAAGGTTACAAAGAAAATCAATAAGGTTGAAATAAAGATGGATTTTTTTTTCCTATCCAAATTCAGAGTCCTTGAACCATCAATGAATCTATGGAATTCAGATTAAGAGCCCTTACCAAAAAAAAAAAAAAATGAACACCGATACACACAAAAAAAATATATAAAATATTAGCTAAGAAGTTACAGCAACATATCACAAAGATTATACACTACAAATAAGCTAGTCTTATAACAGAATTTCAGTGTTCTATGAATATTATGGAAACTGCCAGCATAATAGGCAATATTAGTAATTTTAAAAATATTATATGAGTATATGAATAGCTGGAGAAAAAGTTTCTGAATAATACAATACATATCTAAGTTTGAAATGAATATTAGAAAACATAGGAATAAATGGATATTTCCTAATATAGTAAGTATCTAAAATCAAGAGTCAGTATTTTATGTAATAAGGATAAATTAGTGGCTTTGCATTAAGATCAGAGGTAAAACAAGAATTTTATTATCACAATTACTACTTAATACGATGCTAGAAATGCTAGCTATATCGATGAGACAAAAAAAGACACTGAGGGAAAAAGCATAAGCAAAGATTAAATACTCATTTTTTGCAGATGACATGATTTATGCAGAGACCTCTAATCAATCAATTAAAGAGTTACTTGAAATAACTGATAATTTAATAAAATTGCAACATATAAAACAAATCTATATCAAAATATCAGCATTTCTGTATATTACCATCAAAACTCAATATGAAGAGACAAAGAAAATTCTGTTTAAAATAACTGGAGAAAGTATAAAGTAGCTGAAAATCTACGGCATAGAATATACACATAGGAGCTATATGACTACAACTCCAAAACACTTCTTATGGAAATAAGGATATCTAAATAATTGGACAAATATCAACTCATTGTCTGAGAAAACATAATAAAAATGACAATGCTATCTAAATTCACTTACCAATCAAACTATCAAAAGATTATAGAGATAGAAGGGATAAAAAGGCCAAATTCATCCAGAAAGAGAAAGATCAAGAATCTCAAGGGAGATGATAGGAGTCGGGGGGAGTAAGAAGGAAGTGGGCTCAGCAGTAACACACTATACTACAAACTATAGTGCAAAGTAGTAATATTCAAAATTATTTGGTACTGGTACGTAATATGGAGGCTGGTCAGTAGAAGAGATTTAGAACCAATATACAGAACCAAAGGAAAACAGTAATCTAGTTTTTCATGAACTCAAAGATGTCTTGCTATTGAGATAAGAATTTACTATGTGACATAAACTGCTGGGAAAACTGGAAAGTAGCCTCATAGAAACTATGGAATGGAACATCATACTTTGTAACTAGATCAGCTCCAAACAATTACATGACTTAGAAATAAAAGGTAAAATCATAAACAAGTCAGAGTAGCAAGGAAGAAACTGCCTTTCAGATCAAGCTTTCATGAACAAACTAGCGATTGAGAGGATCAATGTAAGATAAAATAAACAATTCTGATAATATTTTTTTTTGCACAAACAAAAGAAGTGTAGCTTGAATTAGAAGGGAAGCAGTTAACTGGGGGTAGGGGAGAAAGTTTATGATAAATCTGTCTGATAATCAGAAGACAAATTAGGAATCGATTTAAAATTTAAGAATAAGAGTCATTCCCCAACAAGTAAATTGTCAAAGGATATGAACAGACTATCTTTAAAAAGAAGAAATCCAAGTTATAAATATCAATTTGAAAAGAATATTCCAAATTACTACTAATTAAATAACCATATATTAAAACAACTCTGAGGTTCCATCTTAAACCCAACAGACTCACAAAGCTGACACAAATAACATGTCAAAAATGGCAGAAGGGATACTGGAAAACAGGCACATTAATTCACTTCTGGTGGATCTCTGATTTTGTTTAGCCATTCTATAAAGCAAGAAACTATACTCCCATACTTCCTATATTATTATGCAAACCCTATGACCCAGTGATAATTTTAATAGTCCTATCTCCCCAAAGAGATAAAATAAGAAAATTACTCATATGTACAAATGTTTGTACTAGTCTTTTTTTTGTAGTAGTAAATATTTGGAAACTAAGGGAGTACCCATCAAATTATGTTATATGAATGTAATGGAATATATAAGAAAGGAAAAAAGGGACAGTTTCAGAGAATTTTGTTAATACTTGTATAAAATGTTTCAAAAAGTAGCAAGAAAAATCAGAACATTTTATATAATGACAAAACACTGCAAATACAAACAACTTTGAAAAACTTCAAACTTTGATCAACGCGACGACCAAGCACAATTCCAGTGGCATATTGCTAAAACTTGCTACCTACCTCTGAAAAAGCTGAATCTATGAGTTATATGTTTTTTGAACATGGCCAATGTGGGAAGTGTTTTGTTTTTTTTTACTTGATTATGCACATTTACTACAAGGGTTTGTTTTTCTCTTTTTTAAAAAAAAAAGGAGGGAGGAAAAATGGGAAGGAAAATAAATTTTTGGTAAAATAAATTTTTAAAAATGTCATTATGGATGGAAGGCAAGACAAAAAAGGCTTCTAAACTTGCAGACTTCTGCTTGGCCCAGATAACCATAATCAACATAATTCTGGTTGAAAGTCACTGCAAAATTAGTCATTTTTTTTCAAGGAGTTCTACAAGACAGCATTGGGCAGTGGGAAGAGGTCAGGAATGGAAGTCATAAGAACTGGATTCAAATTATAGCTAAAGCACTTTACTTCTCTGTTGGTAGGCATTTCTCTTATCATTTCTGGGCCTTGGTTTCTGCAGAAAATTTAAGCACTCAGCATATTTTTTAAAAATAGAGGAGGGATTAATTATTCTATCACATTTATCTGGATTTTCTCTGAAAAGCATCACTTGACATTTATAGAAAGCTTTTATTTTCCAAAGGAACTGGATATTTATATGTTTATGTTTACAAATGAGGAGATGCACCTTCACACTCAGATCATTTGTAAAAAGATTCTCTGTTGACTCATATACCAGCATGCTTCAGAATATATCCCATATAACCTATAGGATTAACTCAGTCTTCCCCTCCTTGCACTGTGTAAGCATATATAACTGGTTTTAGTTGTGAATATACCAAGAGAAAACATTCTAAAGAGCTTAGTGACTGATATGAATGAAATAACCTCTTCCTAAAAATGAGATAATATTTGAACCAAAGTGAGAAGCAAACAAAATTCAGGGCAGCTAGGTGGTGCACTGAATAAAGCACAAGTCCTGAAGTAAGGAGGACCTGAGTTCAAATCTGGCCTCAGACACTTAATACTTATTAACCATGTGACCTTGGGCAAGTCACTTAACACCAATTGCCCTGCCCTTCCTCCTCCAAAAAAGCAAAAATAGAAGAAAAAAGCAAATAAAGTTGGAAAGTCATTAAGAAATTTTTTAAAATGTAATTTTTATCAATTGTGGTCAAAAATGCTACCCCTAGGAGGTTGGGGGTGGAGTCAAGATAGTAAAGTAAAGGCAGATCTCTTATCAGCCACCTCCAATACCTGTAAAAAAAAAAGAGGACTCTAAACAAATTTTAGAGCTACAGAACCTGCAAAGTGACAGAGAGAAACAAATCTCCTGCTGAAGGCAGCTTGGCAGGCTCACAGGAAGGGTCTATAGCAGCAGGCTGGGATCTGAAAACAATCCTGCATTAGCTGCTGTGGCCCAAACTCACACCTCAGACTGGCCGAAGCAGATATCAGGAGAGTGAATCACCAGCAACTATGGTGGTTTCCAGACTTTTCAACCCATAAATGCCAAAGAGAAAATGTAAGGTCAGTAGGGAACTCTGTAGAAACTGGGTATAAAGCAACTTACACTAAGCTTTCCAGGGGACTGCTGCTGTGAACAAGTCAAGGCTTAACAAAGCCACAAACAGACAAAATACTGGCACCACATTCATGCTTCCTCAGTCTTTGGCAGCTCTGGCTGGCCCTCAGAAATACTCAGCATCTCCTGCTGGCCCTCCTTCAGCACCATAACCTCCATTCAAAATCACTTTATTCATCCTCCACATGGCTTGCTCCAAGAAATTCTGACTCTCCCAGCTAGGCTTCTGCCTTATATACAGGATTGCTTCTCCCTATTCAGACCCTTCCTATCATGTCAGCAACAGGGGTGTCCTGTTCAAACCTCTTCCTGTAATGTCAGGAACAGGGGTTCATTCTTTCTGTTTCTTTAACAGGCTTAATTTGAAACTAGGTCCTAAGTACCTCTTAGCTTAGCAATAAAAGGGATCTGCAAATTTCATTACTAACACACTGGGTGAGAGAAGAACACAGTCTGGCGCCTGCCCCCAAGGCAGCAGAGATGGTGGCAGAGTAGCGCCTACAGCTGCTGCCACATGGCTTCTCCTGGAGCTCCTGGCCTGGAGATCATAATGGGATCAAGCAACCATTCAGAGGATAATCACACTTGCTTCCACCTTTTTGGATATGGGTTGCATTCTTGGGTAGTGGTTCTGGGGTAAGGAATGTTAGTGTGCCAGAGCTTCTGGTAGCTGTAAAGAGTGCACCCTTCTCATGGCTCTGACAACAGCTCTGACACATATATGAAAACCCTGGCAACTTTGGACGCAGCTCTCTCCACTCCGGAAGCAGAGTTTTACTGTGGCAAAGAGCTCAAAAGTCAAGTAACTGGCTGGCGAGATGAACAAACAGAGGAAGCACAATCAGACCATAGAATCTTTTTGGGGGGAACAAAATGGATCAAAACATGGAACCAGAAGAAGACAACAAAGTCAAAACTCCTGCATCAAAAGCCTCCAAGAAAAATATGAATAGGTTACAGGCCACTGAGGAGCTCAAGAAGGATTTTGAAAATCAGGTAAGAGAAGTGGAGGAAAAATTGGGAAGAGAAATGAGAATGATTCAAGGAAATCATGAAACATGAGTCAACAGCCTCACTGAGGAAAATAACACCTTTAAAAAGTGACTAACTCAAATGGCAAAAGAGGCCCAAAAAGCCAGTGAGGAGAAGAATGACTTAAAAAGCAGAAATGACCAGATGGAATACATATGTATGTATGTACAGGGGAGTGTATGTGTGTATAAATATATATGTGAGTGTGGGCATATGTGTGTTCATGTATACATAGACGGAGAGCACAGGATGAATTGAATATGAAGGGATGATATCTAAAAAAATAAAATTAAGAGGTGAGAGAAGAATTTATTGGGAGGAGAAAGGGAGAGATAGAATAGGGTAAATTATCTCATATAAAAGAGGCAAGAGAAAACTGTTACAATGGAGAGGAAGAGCAGGAAGGTGAAAGGGAATAGGACAACCTTACTCTCATTGAATTTGGTTTAAGGAGGGAATAACATACACACTCAATTGGGTATCTTACCCTATAGGAAAATAGGGGGGTTGGGGATAAGACGATGGATGACAGAAGGGAGGGCACATTGGGGGAGAGAGTAGTTAGAAGCAAACATTTTTGAAAAGGGACAGGGTCAAAGGAGAAAACAGAATAAGTGGGGGTGGGACAAGATGGAGGGAAATATAGGTAGTCTTTCATGATTTAACTATCTATGTAAACGATTTGGGTAACACCACATGTACAATCTATATTGAATTGCTTATCTTCCCAGTAGGGGTGGGTGAGGACAGAAGAAGGGAAAAAATCTGGAACTCAAAGTTTTAAAAACAAGTGTTTAAAAAAAATTTTTTTACATGCAACTGCGAAATAAGATATACAGGCACTGGGGTACAGAAATCCATCTTGCTCTACAAGAAAGTTAGGGAGGGTGATGTGGGAGGATATAAGAGAGAACAGATTAGGGGAAAGGATATTCAATAGACTTGCTATTTTGGGGTGTGGGGGTAAAGGAAAGATGGGGAGAAAAAACTAACTCAAAATTTTGTGGAAATGAATGTTGAAAACTAAAAATAAATAAATTCATTTAAATATATATGTGAATGTGTGTATATGTGTGTACATGTATACATAGCCAGAGGTCACAGGATCAATTGAATAGAAAGGGATGACAGCTACAAAAAATAAAATTAACATTGGGAGAAGGAGAAAGGGAGAGATAGAATAAATTATCTCACATAAAAGAAGCAAGAGAAAACTGTTACAATGGAGGGGAAGAGCGGGAAGAGCGGGAAGGTGAAAGGAAATGAGGCAACCTTACTCTCATTGAATCTAGCTTAAGGAGAGAATAACATACACACTCAATTGTGTATCTTACCCTCAAGGAAAGTAGAGGAGAAGGGAACAAGAGAGGGGATGGTAGAAGGGAGGGCAGATTGGGGGGAGAGGATAGTTAGAAGCAAATACTTTTGAAAAGGGACAGGGTCAAAGCAGAAAATAGACTAAATGGGAGGTGGGATAGGATGGAAATATAGCTAGTCTTTCACAGTATAACTACCATGGAAACATTTTGTGTAACCTATATTGAATTGCATGTCCTCCCAGTGGAGGTAGGTGAGGAGGGAAGAATAGAAAGAATCTGGAAATCAAAGTTTCATAAATAAATGTTTAAAAAAATTGTTTTTTTACATGCAACTGGGAAATAAGATATACAGGTACTAGGGTATAGAAATCCATCTTGCCCTACTTCAAAGTTAGGGGTGGGGTGGGGGAGGATATAAGAGAAAACAGTAGGTTTGTTATCTAGGGGTACGGATAGGAGAAAGACTGGGAGAAAATTTGTAATTCAAAATCTTATGGAAATGAATGTTTAAAACTAAAAATAAATAAATAAATTGGAAAAAATGCTCTCCCTGCTATCCAATCTTTTGATAATTGGAGCTCCCTCCTCTGGTAACAGATAGGGCTTATACTTAAAACTTACCTAGCTTACACTCAATTAGCACAAGCAAAACCACTTCCTCAGCACTGAGAGGATCCAAAGACAGACTAAGATAAGAACATATTTGATCAGGATTAAGAAAGACTACAATAACTGAATCACAAACACTTTGTATAAAAAAATGTCATTTTAGCAATATCTATCTCTGCAGCTAATTACAATAAACTTAGTGCCAGAGTAATAAGATAAGTTGTCATTTTGTGTCTCCATTCATCACATAAACAGATTTAACCATAAAACACCGGTGTGCCAAGACAAAATAAAGGTATAATTATATATCGAAATGGACAAACTATGTTTTGAAAATGCAGTTATTTCCATTTTTGAGATCAGGAAATACTTCAGTTCAAATTATTACAATAAGATATCTGTATCTCAACAGAAAAAAAATTGTGAAAATATAGGCATAACCTAAATCTGTAGACCATCATTTATAAAAACTTAAGCTATAATTTTGACTGCCTTTCTCAATTTAAAGAAAAGTTATTTGCCAACTGCAATAAGACCAGTGGTTTTCTGACACAGCTTCATCCATCCATGAAACCTAATCGGGCCCATCTTCCATGACATAGCTTCCTGGTCTAGGGGTATAAAAAGTCCCAGGCACATACAGTTAGCTCCTCTCAGACTCAGCATTTCCTTAGATCACAGGAGTGACCATACCCTGAGTACTGCCTGTCCAGATGTATTCCCAATGGAGACAAGAGGGGCCAAATCCAGATAACCATTTTGTCCAATATCAAACCTGAAGTAAGAGTGCGCTTGCTTTGAAATCATGCCTAAGACACTTGGCATAGTTAGCAGGATGAAATGAGGGATAGTCTTATAGCTTACATAGTGGTTGAGTGGGGAGTGGGGGGGGAGTGGGGAGTGGCCACAGGAAGAGCCCTGCACAAACACACTCCCCTTGATAGTACAAGGGAATCTTCTCTGTGGGACCTGCCTGAGGTGCCTCCCGAGAAAGATTAGCTCTGTGAGGTCTAAATGAATCTGCCTGAGAGGGTAAAGAAAGAAACAAGGTCAGAAAGGCTTAGTTGTTGTTAAAGGAGCTGCTGAAGTTGGACTGCCATCATATTCAGAGTTAAAGTAAATTGTGCTGCACATTCAGCAGATGACAGTTTTTGGCTTTTAGGAGCAGAACAACAAAACCCAAGAGGAAGCTAATAAAGCTGGTGGCCCCTCAAATGAAGGGATCTCACTTGATGGGGATGGAGAGTGAAGAGCCCCAGCCTCGTGTCTCTAACCCAGAGGGCCTGATTCTTCTTGAGAGAGCAACTACCTCCTGGGAAAAAAGTGCAGACTTGTGACAGAGACTTGGAACTCCCACCAGGGTAAGAAAGCCCCTGGCTTATCCTAGGGGCTCCCAGGGAGAAGGCCAGTACCTCACAGCCTGAGGCAACAGTCTGGGGAACAACTCTCTCTACCTAGGTAGCTGGGGGAAAGGAAAGAGGAGGGGTTGGGAAATAGGGATGGTGAGACTTAGAGACTTAGCCTTTCTGAAGGAGGCAGGAAGGGCTTTGGACTTCTGGCTTTTGTTTTCCCATAAATTTTTTTTGTTCATTTCTGTTTATTCCTTTTCCCCCTTTTTCCCATGAGTTGAATACCTCTGCCCTAGAAGATCATTAGGACCCTCTATCAAAGTATAGCATATGATAAGACCAATCATTTCCTAATACTGGTTCCTTGACCCTGACACAGTCCTCCTGACACAATTGTTCCCCCCACCCCCACCCCAGGCCCCATGCAACTTGATTGGCCTCATCTTCTCTGATGCAACTTCCAGGTCTTGGAGCATAAGAGGTTTCCGCAGCATGTAATCAGTACTTCTCAAACTTGATGGTCTCCTGACACCACAGGAGTCACCACTCTCTGTGACTGACTGACTGACCAAACACGTTCACAGATGGAAATGAGAGTGGTGGTGCACATGCAGAGAAGATGTCATTACTGCATATCTTTGCCGTGTTAGGACAAAGTAAATCTTCTCTGTTAAACGTTCAGCGACTTGGCAGTGCTTCATTTTGTCCCAACATCAACCTGAACTAAAAGGGTGTTAGATTTAGAGCCATACCAGCAATGTGAATCCTGTCTTGATTTGAGTTAAAAATGAAAGCACATATTCAATTTCATACTATTTATTTACAATTTATAATTTCTTAGTTATAAAGCTAGTAACCCAAAGTGGATGAAACAACTTATTAAACTTGATGCTGACCACACAAATATCACAAAAGACACAGAAAGAAGGAAACCTGTCAATCTCGAAACAGACAGAAGAAATATGATAGTAAGAAGAATGAGAGGCAGCTAGGTGGCGCTGTGAATAGAGTATGGCCCTAGAGATAGGAAGACATGAGTTCAAATCCAGCCTCGGACACGACGCACTTCCTAGTTGTGTGACCTTGGGCAAGTCACTTAACCCCTTGCCTTGCCTTAAAGCCTTGCCTTCCCCACTCCAAAGGAAAAAAAAGAATGATATTTGTCTTTTACATAGTTTTAAAACTGACAGAACGGAGACTTTTTACGGGAAAATTTTTTCTATGGAAAACATAAGGCAGGGTCAAGAAGTCAGAAGGGCACAATGCAAAACAAAAACCAGGTGCAAGAAGTTTAGAATGCTTATTTTCTTTCATGTTCCACATTTTTCTATGAAGGTTTTTAAACACACAGTATTTCTAGCTTATTGTTTCCAACAACAAAAATAAAATTTAATGTTTTTGATTCACAACTTTTATTGATGAATAAGCATTTGAACTGATTTCCCAAGGGGAAAAAATCATTTGACATTTAAAACAAAAGTATTCTAAAGAGCTAAATATCATAACTACCTAACATCACAGTCTATAATGGTGGTTATGATAATGAGACTTCCTTGTATTAAGGCACACAAGAAAGTTCTTAATTTAATTTGGGCTGCCTTTCATATATGCAAATGACACATCAATAGGGAACATACTTTAAACTGTTTTTCCACTAGAAGTGGTGGAGTTGCCTTGATGCATCTCAATTCATAATCAGTTCCCTTGGAAACCGACCAATACGCTGAATCTACAAGGCTCTCAGATACAGTTATAGTACAGCAGGTGGCCTTGGAACAGAAAGAAGTTCTGCTCCTTGACCTCATTAAGCACAGTATTCTAACTAAGCTAACCAGTCAAACACACATTGTGGGCTGAATAATCTAGTTATTACTCTGACAGTAAGAAAACTATCTTTAATCACAATAAAGTTCACTATTGTTACTGTTGATAATCACTGACAATTCATCTCACACAGAAGTGAACTTATATAGTCTGTCAAGGTTGAATATCCCTAGGCTGAAAACTTCAAGGATTATCTACAATCAGGTAGGCACTATATTAACTCCACTGCCTTCATACCGTTTTATTACAAAATAAACTCAAATAAAACAAAATAAACAAGTATTACAAAATAAAATAAACCATTTCAGTCTCTGCCCAACTCAATCAAAAGTTAGAGGGAAAAAAACATCAGAAGTGAAATTCAACTCAATGGAATAAATGCTGGGGAAAAAAAAGTATTACCAAATTAATCCATATTGTGTGAGAAGTTTCAAATACATTTCCTTTAATTTAAGTAGCTTGAAAATGAGTTTTACAAATTCAAAACATCAACCTTCTTGGAAAAAAGGGAAAAGAAGCAGAATGTGACAACATCTTGGTGTGTTCTAACAGAAAATGATTTGCTTTTATAATTAGTTACCTTCAAATCATTAATCCACAAAGTTCACATTTTATTTCCTTGGAAAGCACAAAATACATTAGGGGAAAGATTCCAAATACATAATCACTTTCTCCCCTTTCCATGCCCCATCAGATGATAACTTTTACTGACTTTCTGCTTTTTCTTTTCCATTTCTAGTTATTCACAACCACAGAAAGTTAGTAAATCCATGTGGGCAGTTGTCAGCATATGCTATAATAAATAATAAAATTTCTAAAAAAACTAGCTTTTCTTCTCACACTCTATAACGGACAACTCTTCACAAAAAATGAAGGTCCTAGAAAGATTAAAACATGTGAGTAAGAATTAAAATTCGCTTGAGTATGGCAAAATTAGGTGTTCTCTTCACTCCTCTTAGCCTTTTCTTACATGAGAATGGAGGGAAGGGGGAACCATTTCTTTGATTCAAGAATTACACATTGCAATCATAATACTGAACCATGACTAGAGAGAAGACATTCAGTAAAAGAACAAGACAAAAGGTATGACTAAGAAACCTGAAATGATCGATTTAAAAGGAAAATGCATCTTTGTGAATTAAAAACCAAGTTCAGCAAACATATTTACATATACTTTATGATGTTATTTTTTAAAAAGAGTAAATTTTCTGAAAAAATACTGAACAGCCGCATGTGTGCCCCAAATGTGTAAGTAAAACCCTAAAGAAATTCTTTCTAGCATCTGCGAATAATTTTGTATCATCGCACACTTTCCTTGAAGAGAAGAGATCAGAGTAAAATAGCAAAACATCCATATGTAGTATTAATTTTTCTCTCCTATTAAGCATGATCTGAAACATACTAATTTTTTCCAGAGAGAAACATACTTGCAACACTTTTTACCTTAAGACAATTTGTTACTAAGCAATGAAAGTTTTGCACACTAAGAGCAAGACAGAGTTAAGTGAGAGACAGTTAACTAAATGAATCTTTCTCTAAGCAGGAACTTTAAACGACAGGAAATATTGAAATATTATGCTGGGGTTTCTAAATCCCATGCCTTCAAATTCACAAGAATATGTAATATTGCTGAAGATGACCGAATGAATAATTACATGAAGAATCACTAAAAGACAAATCACCTCCAAATACCATTTTTCCCACTTATAACTAATTGGCTTTGTGGGAAACTACTAAGAGTGATATCATACTGGTGAAAGCAAAAGTACCAGGAATGAAACTGTTACTCAAACAAATCTAAAGTTTAATGTTTAAAACCACCTGTTTTATGTTGGAAATGTTACAAATTGAGTATTTAAGTCAATGTAATCTCAAAACTCTAATAAAACTATATTAGTTGTCTTCCCCCTCGTTCACCTTCCACTCCTGTTCCTCAATCCCTCAACTAAAACTGACAAATGTGCTCCTTCTTTGAGTCAGAACTGTGCTCAAAAAGACAGGAAGTAATGATCAAGTGGATTTAATTAACTTATTGTCTGATTAATTAATTAGTTAACGTTAAGTAAGAGTAAGACCTACACTAAGAAAATTCACATAGAATTTTCTTTGACAAATGTGTCTGTTAAATACATACATCTTAAGATCCTAAGCCTTTACTAGGAATAGATTCTTAAAGTCTTCTGATTTTACAAGTTTAGTATATTCAAACAAGAAGGACTAATAAGAGTTATTAATTTTATGTCACCACAGTAAATATCTGCTCATTCCAAATATTGGTAAATACACAGTGTATTAGAACTGCTGAAGACTCTTACAAACACAAATATTGGAGCTGCTGAAGACTCTTCTATGTGAGGGTATTCATTAAAAGTATCCTATGCTTTAAAACAAAACAAAACAAAATCTAAAAGGATAAATCTGTCCTATAAACTGAATGAAAAACACACAAAGTAAAATGAATATATAAAAGTAAATAAATCTGACTGCATACATATGCATTGTGAGTATGTATATATTTGTTGCTGTTCAGAGTTTTCAGTTGCATCTGACTCTTGATGACCCCATTTGAAGTTTTCATGGCAAAGATACAGGAGTAGCGAGCCAATTCATTTTATAGAAGAGAAAACTGAAGCAAACAGAGTTAAGTGACTTGCCCAGGATCACACCACTACTAAGTGTCTAAGGTCAGATTTGATCTCAGGTTTTCTGACTCTAGACCCAGCATACTATCTATCCACTGAATGACCTTGCTGCTCCACACATATATGTATACGCACATATACACATACACATACACAGAAACATACATCCACATCCACTTCCCCTGTTCCCACCCTCCCCTACAACAGAGGCCCTATGGTGAACTCTCATATATCAATGCAAAATACCCAAGACAATTATGCATAAACAGAAAGAGTTCCAGAATTTCATATCCAGAATGTGCTGTTACTATCTTAAATTGATCAATTTTTCAAATAATCCTATTTTTTTGGAGAGGAATATTAATAGTTAAAATTAAATAGTCAACTAAATAAATAAAAGCAAAAGGCTACCTGGACCTTATAGATGCTGTGGTTGGTTTTAAATAAGTTTACCACATGAGAGATCAAACTCCAGAGATCAAATAATCTGTTAACTGAGGCTGTGAAAGACAATAAACTGAGCTAAGTCACTATCTAAAGTATGTTTCATTCTACTAGCTCATTTTTCATTAATCTTTACTTTTAATTTTATAGATTAACAAACTGAGGATCTGTACAGGTTAAGTGACTTGCCCAACATCATATAACAAGCAAACCAGGATTTGAACCCAGTTTCTGATTTCAAATCTACTCCACTATATTGCCTCCATACATACAAGTACTTACTTGGACAACATGTAGGGTACTCACAATCAGCACCTATTTGAACTAACTTTATTAACATGTAAATTCTTTAATGGATATTGAATATCTGTAAAGCAAAATGTAGCTCAAACAAATAAACACCTCCTAGAATCAATCAATGGAAAAGTTAGGGAGCCTTATATTTTTCCCAGTATATCTCCTAAATGGTGTTTACTGCAAAGGGTCAGCAAGATAGGATAAATTAAGAACATTTCTCAGTTTCTCCTGAGTTCTTTATGGTGTAGCTTCATTATTTTATTTAAAATGTATGCCCAGATTAGAAATATATTCAAATGTAAGTAGAAAACGACATTCTAAAATGAAAAACAAATTATACACTTGAGTAAATAGGTAAACCATTTCCTTATCTTTTCCTAATATTCTGTAAATTATTTCCATAATTTAATAAGCCTAAATCCTTGTAAGAAACCTTATCAATTTTTCCTACCCTTGTCAGTCCTAAAGACTCTTCATCTTGCCTTTTCTTCCTGAATTCTCTATCACATGTACTCAAGAGGCTAAAAAAATCTCATGCCTGTTTTGGGACAAAAAACAAAAGGTACTAATTTTTTTTAAACTACCTTCTTATTTTTCTTCCCCTTCATCTTTTTTATTCTTTTGCTAATTAGCTGGATTCTTCAGTGTGGTTGTTCAGTTGTTTTTTGTTTTTTAAAGAGTGTCTGACTCTTTGTAATCCCATTTGAGGTTTTCTCAGCAAAGACAGTACAACGATTTGCATTTTCCTCTCTAGCTCATTTTATGGATGAGATGACTGAGGCAAAGGGAGTTAAGTGACTTGCTCAGGTACACAAAGCCAGTAAGGCTTTGAGGTCACATTTGAATTCTTTAAGATGAGTGTTCCAGACTCCAAGTCAGACACTCAATCCAGAGAGTCATCAACCAGGATTCAATAATATTCTCTTTATTATGTATTTGTCCACAACTATTGCCCCTCCCACTCCCTTTTTTCAAAGGAATTAGCTTCCTGGACAGGCACTATTTAAATTTCTGATCTGTTCATTTACAATTCACTCATCCACACCTCTCTCTCTCCCAGTTCCCGTAGTAACTTTTATTTTAGTTTGGTTTTGAAAGATTGTTAGCTAAATTTAGGAAAACAGTTTGTGGCTGTAAAAGGGAACAATGGTAACAGTCCAAAAAGCAAAGAACATATACATACAGTATTTTAAGGCTTAAAAAGCTCTTTATCACAAGCATCTGGTGAAGTAAATAGTGAAAGTATTATCCCCACTTTATAGGTGAAGAAGAAACTGAGCTTCTGAGATGTTATATGATTGACCCATCATCACATAGCTAGCAAGCAGCTGAAGTACGATTTGAATGCAGGTCTGATTCCAAAGCCAAAACTCTTTCCAGATGAACCTATTCTTTGGTTCCATAACTTTTGTGCATAAAACAACCATATTCATGATACTTCTGTGGTTCGTGCTGATTCGTGACCCATTTCACTAGAGATTGTGAATATAGGTACTCCTTTTTTAAAATCTACCAAATTCTGCCATGTTTATCTGAATGTATGAGCGTGAAGTCCTCTCCTCTTATCTAAGGAAGCAGTTGCTAATGGAGAAGGCAAAAATCAGGCTTCTACTTCCATTTAGTACTTTAGGCAGAGAATTTTGACTAACAAAAATAGCCAATAAAAAAGTAAAGATTTATCTATTTAAAAAAAAAAACCAACAACAAATGATGTGAGAAGTCACTTGTCTTTCCTCTCAGTACAAACAATAAATTCTCTTACACATAAATATTAATTCCAGCAAAGAAAAGAAGGTAATAGAAATTAAAAAGACAATTACCTTCATCAGTTTCATGCCACACAATCCCTTCCAGATTCACGCTGGTCCCAGGTTCGCAGGGTCCCAGACATTCGGGCTCAGTTATTACTCCAACTTCACATGTATTAACACCCACTGAACGAGTTCGTACCAAAAGCTGTTCAACTGGGGCTGCAATATTGGATGAAGATGAAGAAAAGTAGGAAGGCAGAATCTGAGGCGTGATGCTACTGGAAATTGGTGGAGGTGGTGCTGGCACTGTAAACAGGGGGTCAACCTGAAAAACAGACATGCTTACTGCAATGGAGCTGGGTAGGGAGTTCATTACAAGCAAAAATAACTTTATAACTGTATTACCTCTGGAAAAGATCACTATTCAAAACTCCCACTGGTACTTCAAATACAATCTGAATGTCCTTAATGATGCTAGAACATAATATATGATTAAAGGTACAAATATAATATTCTTTGCCCTAAAAAAGATTCAACAAGTTTTAAGTTTTCAGTTTTGCCTGGATTATACAGACTAGCTTCTCAGAATTCATCAAATAGCTCTACACGACTCACAACTGCATGAAAATAAACACTGCAAAATGAAAAATGTTCCCACCTCCACATCTTTTAAAGGAAAAACTTGTTAAAAAAAACAACTACAATACATTTCCCTGTGCCTCAGCACAAGAAACTCTAAGGAGCACCATACATCTGGGCAGGTAAAACAATAATAAAAAAATACTCAGAGTATGTTTTAATTTCAAAATACATTCATGTACTTATTCACAACTGAATCACCTCCGTTGCAGAAATATGCACATCTATAATCATATTTCACTCTGAAGTTCTTGAATTGAATATTAATATTTTTAAACATCACCTCCTAGCCAGATGCTCATTTTTAGTAGACTGTGTAGGCATGATGAAGAATATTAAAAACTATTTTGTAGCAATTTCTCACAAGTTTCATTTTGCTCATTTGATTAAACAGCAAATCCCAATAAACGGAAGCCATGTAGTAAATGAAACATCCCTGTTCACCTTCCCTACAGCTTATGGACATTTTGGGCTGAGGTCTTTTCTATCTTCCTAGTGTCTTCTAAATAGAACTGTCAGTGAGGAGTTGGGAAAATCACTAGCACAGTGTTTAGTACACAGGAGACACTCCATGAATAGGAAGTACTGGCTGTCAGTTGTAACATCCTCTTCTTATCTAGCCAGTTGGAAAACTTTACAATCACCACACAGGTATGAATGCTGCTGCGTGTGCACACGCACACATGTGCACACGCATACACACGCGTGCACACAGATTGCACACTACATCAGATTTCAGGTGGCAAGCAAAGTAACCACCAAAAGACTGGGAACGTCTTTTTGTTTTTTAATTTAAACCAGACCTGCAATTTTATTGGAATAAGGAACTCTTGGTAAGGAAACCCCTTCTACCAATTCAGTTCATTTATTCTTCTGTAATTTATAATCTTAGAGAGTTCTTTGGGATACTGGGAATTTAAGTAACTTGCCCAGAATCACACAGGCAGTCTAGATCTAAAGCCAACCTTCAAATCAGATCTTCCTGACTCAAGAAGCCATTTCTAATGTCCATTTGCCACACTGACTCTCTGGAATTTTTACTGTAACAATGCCTATATATAATGGCTGTATGTATAAACACTTAGTCCTCACCAGTACACCAGCTAAAATCTATCTTAAATCTCAGAGAATGATGCTAATTGTCACATTATTTAATCTTAACAAATAGCTATCAATTTTTTTTTAAGCAAAAGTCAACACGTTACATAGGCAGACAGTCTATACAAAGGGAGCATCATAAATCCCATATGGAAATATGGACAGCTATTAGGGAAATACGGGTAAAACTCAGCCTTGCTTATGCATTCATATTTTCCTAACATACTTTCTAAGAATTCAGCACTTTTATACACATAATATACAAATCTGTTGAAAAATTATGTGTGTATATGTAATAAAATGAGCTCTGATTTAAGCAGCTGAAAGAGTCAGCTGTTTGAGTTTTTTTTGTATAAGTGTATGAACTATCTCTACAATTTCCATTTCACTAAAATGATAAACTGATATTAATTTAGTCAAGAAGATTCATAACTTAAGAAAGCAGTCTTTCATCCAGCTGTCCATTAAAAGAACTTGATTTCCTACTTTCAAAGCCACCATAAAAGTTCCTTAGTTCAGTGTTCTTTTGTTCTAGATTCTTTATCTTTATCACAATGCCCTACAACACCTTTAGAAATCAAAACATTAAATTCGGTGATTTACATTTTCATGTAAATGTATGTTAATGTAGATCAAAGTTCACAGTGATGTTTATACTTCCTAAACTGACCTGACAAATGAAGAGGGGAAAGGTAGAAAGAATATCCACAACAGTACTTACACACAGTTTACCTAACTTAAAAGTTTACAATGTTGTAATAATATTTTTCTAGTATAAGGAAGACAAATAAAACTAGAAATAATAAACCAACATTTCAAGTACTTTTGTTTGTTTTCTGCTGTTTAACAAAAACTTTTGTGTTTATTTTATTTTTAATGGTTTACTAGTGCTATCTGTATAACTGTGACTTCCCAATAATGCACATGGTACCACACTCCCTTATAAGTACAAGCATCATGCAAAGATTACATTGTTGTGGTTTTTTTTCATTTTGCAAGTATCTTTCTTGAATTTTATGTTTCTCACACTAACAATTTGTTGGATTTCATTTTAATCCATTATTCCACTCTATTTTACTTGAGTTATTTAAAGTATATATATATATGTATATATATATACATATATACATATGTATATACATATATATATTTAAGTTTATGATAGTTATAATTCTGTTCCTCCATTTATTTCTTTAGTAATGATTTTTATGACCTTTCTCCTTAAAGTCAGCAATTCCTCCTGAGAATAATTTCCTTATTCTGTGTGTGTGTGTGTGTGTGTGTGTGTGTGTGTGTGTGTGTGTGTATACATATGTTTAAATTCCACCACCACCACCCTGGACTTATCCTTTTCCAAAACTATGGAGACAAGGTTCTTCACCACAAACCTGTTTAAAAATAGAATAGGGCAAAGCCCATAATGAATTACGTCACCCTTCCTCATTAACAACAGCAAACTAAGTGATGAGAAACCCAGGACTGACAAAGTCATTAGCTTTCAACCTTGCTATTCACAATGACACTGAGTCCTCCAAAACCCAGGACATTCCCATCTGTGCTGCTTCTATACCCAGCAGCTTACCAGTCTCTATCATTCAACCTGACACTGCATCTTTTATACCCTTGTCATACGTCCCACATAGAACTTTCCGATAAGTACTCTCTCCTTCCATTAAAAAAAATATGACCTTTTTGAAAGTTGGGACTCTCATTTAAAAAAAAAAGGTATCCCTGGTGCTTACTGCTTGACACACATGTAAGCACAAGCCGTCAGTCAGAAACAATTTGAGTACTATGGAAACACAATCAGGATAACACAAGATCTAGCAGCTTCGACATTAAGGGATTGAAGGGCTTGGAATATGATATTCCGGAGGTCAAAGGAGCTAGGATTAAAACCAAGAATCACCTACCCAGCAAAACTGAATATAATGCTTCAGGGGAAAATATGGACATTCAATGAAATAGAGGACTTTCAAGTATTCTTGATGAAAAACCAGAGCTGACACATATGTAAGCACTTAAAGTGCTTTTTCATTCATTCATATTCATTTGAAGTGTATGCAAGTAAAACATTTAGCTCACCTCTCTTGTTGTTATTGCTGTTGCTGCATCTGTCGTGGTTTCCCAAGAATGACTCAAATGCTTCTTTTCTGATAAGGTCGATTTTTTTTTCCTTGATGACTATGTTTAGCTTTGTAGGACATACTGTTTTTGGTAGCAGCTTTAACTCTTTTCTTTTTGGAATATACTATTCCATTCTTTTGTCTTTATTTCCAAGACTATTGGGTAATCATAGGTTATTTGAACTGGCATCCCTTAATAGCTGAAGGTCTTTCTCCTATATACTTGCAAAATTTGTTGTTACTGAAATTTTGAAATTTAACCAGTACTCGCCTAGGATTTTTAAGATTTTTTTTTCCCCTCTGGCAATGATAGGAGAGACTGATTGAATAGTACTTTATTTTCTATATTTAAAAGTTCTGAACATGCAATTATATCATTTCTTGCCAAATGCAATTCAAATTCTTAGAAGTATCGTCTTCTTCTGGGAGATCCTTAAATTACCTTTTTCCCTTTTCTCTTGGAGGTCAATTGCTTTGTCTTGTGTAAAATTCATGTGTTCTTTTAACATTGTTGCCTTTTGCTTCATCTGCATGAGTGGAGGAAGCACTCAATGACACGCAATAGGTGTAATAATTTATATGGTATTTCCTCTCTTCCCTCCCCATTTTCATTCTCACCGCAAAACCAGAAGAGATGTAGTTACTATCCCATGAATAGTTCCATATCTAGTCCATGTGACCAGTATTTGATGGTTATGTGAAATATTGGGTTTGGGATATCTATCTAAGATGAATAAGAAATAACACATCTTTCTTTCCCCTTTTTTGTGTAGGGGGTATTTTTTTGAAAAATTGATTTTTTTTTAAATGAAGAAAAATGTGCTTTCTCTCCCTTGATCATCCCCTCCTCCCTACTGAAGAAAAAAGAAAAGAAAAACAAAATCCCTGTTACACACAAATTCCCCCACTGTATATGTCCAGAAACAATATGTCTCATTATTTAGAGTATGTCACTTCTCCATTAAAAGTTGGTAGTATGTTTCTTCACAAGTATTTTAGAATCATGGTTGGTGATTGCACTGCTCAGAATTCTAAAGTCTTTCAAAGTTGTTTGTCTTTACTATAATGTTTCTATTTTATAAATTATTCTCCTTCTACTGCTCTGCACATTATGCACCAATTCATGCAAGACTTCCTAGGTCTCTCTGAAATCTTTCCCTACATCATTTCTTATAGTACAATAATATTCCATTACATCCATATACAATAACTTGTTCAGCCATTTACCAATTGATGAGTAGCCCCTCTTTGCCAGACCCTCCCCCACAAAAATTGCCATGAATATTTTGTACATGAATCTGTTTGCTCTTTGTTAGAGTTCTTTGGTATATACAACTAAAAGGGGTATTTTGGGTAAAAGGGTATGCATAGTTAAATACATCTGGGGGCTCAGTTCTGAATGGTTTTCCAGAATAACTGGACAGGTTCACGGTTCAAACAACAGTGCATTTATTTATGTACCTGCATTGCCACAAGCAGTCCTGTATTTGTCATTGTCATTTTTTGGTCAACTTTACCAATCCAGCAAGTATGAGGTAGAACCTCATATTTGCTTTAATTCATATTTCCCTAATTATCAGTGATTAGGAAGAATTTTTTTATATTTTATTTAGTTTAGTTTAGTTTAGATCATTCATTTCCATGAGATTTTGAGTTACAAATTTTCTCCCCATCTTTCCCCTACCCCGCCCCTCAAAACAGCCATCCCCTTGTATAACCCCTCCCCCAATCTAATCTCTCCTATGTCCTCCCCCATAGGAAGAATTTTTTTAACATGGCCTTTGAGAACTAGGATTTCTTCCTCTGAAAATTATTTACTGATTGATCATTTCTCAATTGCTTATAAATCTTAATCAGTTCCATTATTGTGCATATACAGTCCTATGTGTTTGTGTGTGTTTGTATAATGAGACCTTTACCAGAGAAACTTGCAAATATTTTTTTCCTTTTTACCTGCTTCTCTTTTAATTTTAGGTGGCCTGTTTTTGCCTTTTGCAAAAACATTTTTAAATTTATGTACTCAAAATCATCCATTTTATCTCCTGTAAGACTATCTTTTGCTTAATCATGAGCATTTCACCTATCCACAGACCTGAAAGGTAATTTTCTCCTTGTTCCTCTAAATTATTTGTCATCTTAATGTTACCCTTAATACTTATGTCACATATTCATCTGAAGCTTATCTTGGAAAACTCTATATGTCTTCTATACTGGCTTTCTGTCGGATGTATTTTCTATTTTTTCCAAGTCTTGTCAAATAGTGAATTCTTACTCCAATAGCTTTGGGAATCTTTTCATTTATCAAACACTAAGCAACAATGTTAATTTGCTTCTGTTTATTGTTCCATTGAGGAACCTACTTCTTTTTTAACCTGTACAAAATTGTTTTAATTTCTACTTTATAGTTTGAGACATAATACTGCTAGGTTTCCTTCATTTCTATTTTTCCCCATTATTTCTATTGCAATTCTACATGTTTTTGTTCCTCTAGATAAACTGTGTTCTTATTTTTTAATTCTTTGGCAAATTGACTGGCATGGAACTTTAAGAATAAATTAATTTAGATAGTAGTTATTTTTATTGACTACACATTAATAATTAATTATATTGCTTTACTTAATTAATTTGGCCTATCCATTAAAAATTAGAATTCTCCAATTAACTGAACCTGTTTTAAAATATGCAGAGGGTTTTGTAGTTCTATTCGTATCATTCCTTTGTGTGTATTAGCAAGCAGAGTGCCAAGTATTTTATATTTTCTGTAGTTATTAAGCAGAATTTCTCTATCACTTCCTGCTTGATTTTGTTGGTAATATAAATAAATGCTTATGATTTATGTGAGTATATTTATATTCTGCAATTTTGCTTAAGCTACTGTTTCAATTAGTATTTTAGTTGACTAAGGTTCTTGAATCAAACCAACATCTTGTTTGTAAAGATCAATCATTTTATTTCCTCTTTGCCCATATTTATTCCCTCAATTTCTTTTTCTTGTCTCATTCCTATATCTAGCATTTAATAATAGTGATTATGCTTATCTTTGGCTTCATTCCTTATCTTTTTAGAAAGCCCTCTATTCTCTTTCCACAAATTAAAGAGAAAAAAAGAAAAAGAAAAGGTTAGATTTTATCCCCATTACAGGTAATTCTGGGTCTTGGCTTCAGATATATGTTATTTATCATATAAAGGAGGAAAATTTTATTTATTCCTGTTTTCTATTTTTGAAAAAAAAGGAATGCTTTTTTATTGTCAAAAGCTTTTTTTCTGAATTTATTGACTTAGGTTGTTCTTGTTATTAACATATTCATTTATATACATAGTTGTCCTAATATTGAGCCAGTCCCAAATCCCTGGATATATTTTCTTGTAGTCTCCTTATTAAACATTTTTCTTTCCTTATTTTTATTCTCCCTAGTATAGAAAATAAGACCATGTTTCTATCATAACAATAAATTTGGTAGAACCTCTTGTTTTCTTATTTTTAAATAGCTTTGGTAGTAATGGAATTAATTATTCATAATGCTTTATGAAATTTTCTTGTAATCCATATGTGCCTGAGTCCCCCACTCCCTTGATAGATCATTTATGGCTTTTAAGTGTTTCTTTCTAAGAATGAGTTGTTCTCCACTTCTTATTATGCTAGGCATTTTATATCTATATCTATATCTATATACATACATACATATATATATATATATATATATATATATACATACAGTAAATATTCATGCACTTCATTTGTTAGTTTTACTGGCATATCATTGGGAGAAAGTTTCTTACAATTTATTTTATTTCTTCAGTGGTCCTAAAATACCTTTTGCTTTACTTGGTACTGGTAACTGTTTTTTTTTTCTTCTCTTTAAAATTAGCTAATGGTTTGTCCACTGTATTTAAAAAAAAACAGCATTCAGTTTTTTTAATTCAATGTATATTTTTTGTTAATGTCTTCTTTGTTCCTCAAGTTTTGTGTTATGTTGTTTAATGCACATTTTCTAAACTGTGGGTTATCTAGAGTTTTGGAGGTTTTTTTAAGGTGCATGCTCAACTCACTTATCTGCTCTTTCTTTTACCGATAAAAGTTTTTAAATTTATAAATATTACCCTAAGGAATACGGTGGCTACATTCCAAAATATCTGGCATATTGTCTCATTGCTGTCATTGTCTTTAATGAAATTTATTATTTATACAATTTATTCCTGGACAAACTTATTCCTTAGGATTAAGTAAATCAGTCTAATTAATTTTGAATGATTTATTCAGTAGCCATTAATTTTTTTTTTTGCATTGAGAGCCATAAAAGATGCTTTTGGTATTTTTGCTTTCATGTATTTCCTTGAATTTTTAAATGTGCTAATACATGGTCAAATTATGTGAAGGTTTCATGAAAAGCTGGAAAAATGTAATCTCCAGATTATTGTATAATAATCTACACATCCAACTTTTTTAATATTTCATTTAAGACTTCCACTTCTTTTTTATTTATGCTTTGGTTATATTTATCTAGGTCTGTGAGGAGTAAATTGAGGTCACCCGCTATGACTGCTATGTTACTTCTCCTATAATTCCTTTGATTTTTGTTTGAAGTAGTTAGATGTTATACCATTAGTTACATATTATAAGTAGAATATTTATATTGTCATTATCTATGATATCTATCAACAAAATATAGCTTCTCTTTTAATTAAATCTATTTTTGCTGTAGGATTATATAAGATCATGATTACTAATTCCTGACTTTCTTTTCTACTTTAGCTGAAGCATAACAGATTTTGCTTTGAATTCTTATTTTAACTCTGCTTGGAATCAGGAAGACTCATCTACGCAAGATTAAATCCAGCCTCAGACACTAGCTGTGTGACCCTGGGCAAGTCACTTAGTTTGTCTCAGTTCCTCAACTATAAAAATAATCTAAAGAAGGAAATGGCAAACCATTTCAGTCTCTTTGGCAAGAAAACCCCAGAATGAGGTCATTAAGAGTTAGCCACAATTGAAACAACCTAAAAATATCTTTCTATCTAAACTGTGCTCCTTGTCAATAAAATATTATTGGACTCTATTTTCTAATCTCTTCTTCTATTTGTTTCCACTTTATGAATGAATTAATCTCACTGACATTCATAATAATTATTGTTAATTGTATATTTTCCTCTATCCCCTTCCCTTATACATGCCCTTCTGTTTCCCATTCCCCTCTTTATAAAGAGAGTAGTAAGGGAGGAATGCGATCAGTAAGGCAAATTTGATGCAATTTGCTTGTTTCATTGTCTCTGTTCTCTTTCCCTCACCCAGTGACTAATAACAGGTTCTTTTTCTTTCTTTTCTTTTAAATCTCTCTTCAAAAATCCATCTTCCTCCGAGTCTTTTGGACTAGAGATTAATATCTCTTAATCTATCTTTCCTTTGATCACCCTTCTCCCTTCTCCTCATTCTCTCCTGTTTCCCTGTTGAGTGGCACATGTATTTCTGTTTCCAATTGTATATGAAATATTCTCTCATCCTTTGATGAGCTCAAATTGGAGTGGAGATCAAGTGACACTTGCTTGCCCCATCTCTTCCTCCTTGTTTGTAGTCTTATGCTTAAAAACCCCAATGATGTAAGATAATTTCTTCCATACTTTGTGTCCCTTCTCCCCTCACCCCCCATCCAGTCTGTTCCTTTCTCTATCCCTTTCCATTCTTCTTGTAAGATAAACAAAACACAACCAAACTATTGCCTGTCTCATTAGACTTCCTCTATTGCTCCAATGGCTTTCAAGTCATCCATATTTTTTGCACTGAGTTTCCAGCCCAATTGTTTTTAACATGAGATATATTACAGTTTCTTCCATTTTTTCAGCCATTTGATTTGTTTTAATATTTCTTATTGCCTTACGGAGTCATTAACTTCTATTTGGTCCACTGTCATTTTCATGTTTAAACATTTGTATCTCTTGTGCCAAGTTGTTAATTCTCTTTCAATTCTTTCTTCCACAGCTCTCATTTCTTTTACCATTTTTTCCTCTAGTGTTAGCATTTTATTTATAAAAATATTTTTATCCTTAACATTTATTAAAACCCTTGCTTCATCTCTTCCAGGAATGCTAGTTGAACTTGTGTCTCAACTGTGTTTTTCTTTCAGACTTTGCTTGTAGGTGGTTTTCAGTCATTCTTTTCTTCTGGGATTCTGTCTTTAGAATCCCTGTAATCACAATAGCTCTCTATAGTGGGATTCCTTTTTTATTTCTCATTTATCCAGTTTACTTCTTGATTTTGGACGTTACATTACAGCTGGACTCTGAGAACTTCTGGAGCAAATGTCTGGGCTGAGCGTGTGCCCTCTTGGGTTCTGCTACTTTCATGGGGTATTTTGTTATTCCAAGATCTCAGGAACAGCTCAGGCTGAAGACCTAAAAGCTTTCATTGCTCACAATGTAGTCTGATCCAGCACAGTCTGATCACTGTCATGTTAGTCTGTGCTCTGCAGTTTCCTGACCTGGGTTTGGGTCTGAGCAAATCACCTGTGGACCCATCACTGACTGGAATTCTAGTAGACTTCTCCTGGACTCAACTACCATCAGCCACCTAGAAATTTCAGGTTCAGAGTGCCAGAATTTCAGTCTCCACTTTGGTCTGAGATTTCTGCCCTAGTTATTCTGTTGCAGGTTTTCAAATTGACTTGATGCTAGAACTGAGACCTTGCTCTACTCATAGGGCCAGAAGTACAAAAGCTATTGCTTACTTCTGGAGTTGATTCTTACTCTATATACTACCTAGGAGTCTACTACCATTTCTTATTCTGGAATGCCACCCCAAGTACAGGTTCCCTCCTCAGTTCACCCTGATATAATGACTTGGACCTGAGTAGTAAGAGACAAAACTACCAATTAGCACCTGTTCCCACAGCCTGCACAAAGTCAGTTTCATCTATGTCGGTATGGGACCTATTTTCTCTCTGGTATACTGCCTTCACCTTATTTCATTTCCTATACTGGTATCCTCTATCCCTGGTTGGAGCCATCCCTAGTGTCCAGAGAACTATTTGTCTCCCTATGACAACTTGGGCTCAAAAATGATTCACGATAGGTTTTTGTTCCTTGATTTTGAACAATCAAGATTTAATCTGATATATTTTCTAGATCTCTGTGGAGGAGTGGTGGGAATAGATCTTGTCTATATTCCTTTTCCTTCACCTTAGGTCTGCTTCCACTTTGATTTTTGTCCTCTAGGGATTTAACTTAGAATAAACCTACTATGTTTTTAATGTATTGCGTTAATCACTCAGGCTCCAAATATTAGAAATGATAGACTGAGTTTCTCAAGGAATCTACTATCTAATAGAAAGATGAATCAAATTAAGAGTATTTTAATGCTTAGAATAAAGGAGAATAGTGTAAGAGATTCATGAAGACAAAGACTAGTTTTGGCTGAGAGTAATGGGGAATGACAGAAGGTTTCAGAAAAAATGATACTATCTTTAGTTAAACCATCCTAAATGAGAAAGCCTCCCAGGAGATGAGATCTTTCTCCCCTGCTGTCTTAACCATTTGGCAGGTCCTCTATTATTCTGACCTGAACCAGTTCCTTTTGCAATTGTGTGGCGAATATAGTGTGTGCACTCTCCTCTTGTATTGAGGCCACACTCCTCTCAAAACTGAGCTTATCACGCTACTCCAAAAACTCCAAATCAAGGACCTTTCTCCATTCTGCAGGGGCCACAGCAATCAATCCAGTATCATTTCAGAAGGAAGTAGTTGGGATGTAGACCCAGAATGGGTTATTGCTTCTGGCATAGGGCACCTCCCTAGCTGAGCACCATTTGGGGAATGGCAAATGAGGAAAATTCTCCTGTGAAGACCAATTGATTACTTATTCCCTACATAATCCACTCCATTAAGCAGTGGAGTGTTTCCCCTCAAACCATGAAAGAACCAGTGGTCTAAATCTGTCTGTGACAGGAAGTTGTGGATTAATGTAATGAAACAATGTTACTTGGGCTGGTTACAGGAGCTCTGCTATACACAGAATCAAAGTCAGTAATTTATTCATTCATCATTCTCCTGTTGCTGTTTTTCCTGCCTTTTATTCATCTCCTTCCAAAGCTATCTGAATCTCTTCTATAGTATTCTGCTCCAGCCAATTTGATTTTCACTCGGAGCTTACCTTGAGTATGTACTCAAATTAGCGAGGCAGTTCTAGGGTCTAGTCCCAAAATATGTTCTCTTTCCCCTACAGCAACTGAAGGGGAAGAATTTGAGGCTCCAAAACTCCTTTGACCCTCAATCAGTCAATGAAGAGGTCCAAGAATTGACCTCCAACCTTACTTCTCAGCCCTGAGAAGCTCTAGGTGATTGATTATATTTTCAAGGATGTCATTTTGCTTTCAGTGTTCATTTTCACTGCCACTTCCCTCTCATGTAAATTTTCCTACAATGGTCAATAAAAAGCCAAGGGATGGATGTATAAAGCTGTATTTTTTTCAGCTTCCTGAGTGAACTCCTTTGAAATTTAACCCTGAATACTCTCAAGTTTTAATATGATGTACTCTTGATCCAATTGGGCATTATTCTCATGTAGAATATAAAGGACTGTAGTGGCCCCAAACCCTGGGGCTGTGGTGGGAACAAGCAATATCTGAAAGCCCAACCCCACCCTGACTCTTCCTTAAGATATAGGAAATTATCAACACTTGAAATATGTCAAAACACTTAATTGCGTCAGGGGACTAAAGTCTTAGCCCATTGATATAGGTAGCATCCTGATGGTCTAAATATACAAAAGTCAGGACAAAAGGAGTGTGACCTGAAGCTTCTAATTAGAAGATCATCATGAGCAATATAAAGGAAAGGAAACTGTGTCCAGCTAAATCAATGTTTGATCTTTGCTGAATACCCTTTCCTTACTCCGAATATCCTCCTCCTATTGTGGCTAAGTTAACCTTTATATGTTAAATATACCACATTCAAGGAGCATATAATATTCTACTCTCTAATCGGAGCTACCATGTTGGCTTCAGTGAGGTTTGATTCACCACCTGTGCCCAATCCTAGATAGCTGAGTGACATAGAGATATTGTCGCCATCCCATGGCAATTTATTTTAACCAGTTGGTGATTATTTTCCATATATCTTGCCAGCTACACCAATTACGTTACTCTAGCTTAAAAGTGAGCTTGTCTCACAGTTTTAAGATACGGGAGAAACAAAACTCCAAGAAGCAAGTCAGTTATTTAATTGCATAAAGAATATAAAACCAATTTAAGGATAGAGGTTTTAGGGTACAGAGTACAAGTCTGACAAGAAGTTCATGTTGGACATGACTCAAGGATACATGTTCAAATGGGACATAATATATGTTAGACATAATTTGCTTTACCCCCTATGACCGCTATAAGTGTGATTAGGAAAGGAAGGATTAGCAGGTCTGGACAACAAGGAACATTAGGTCTGAGGAACACTGTACTCTTAGTTCCAAGCATCTTATATATTTCGTGAGGTGAGGGTGCCACATCATTAGCATAGCCATATCCAAGCTAGTCAGAGCTTCCCAAACTCTTTCTCATGGCCTTCCAGGGCTAAAGGAAACAACTGAGGACTAGATTAGGGTAAACAAAAACTGAGTAAGCAAAACTGTATAATCAAGCCCACAGGTTTCAGCTAACTTAAGGGAAATGATGTACATCAGTGATTCTCAACCTGTGGGTCACAACCCCTTTGGGTGTCAAACGACACTTTCACAGAGGTCACAGGGATTGCCTTAGACCATCGGAAAACACATATTTCTGATGGTCTTAGGAACTGAGACACCACATTCCTCTATTTGTCTCCAGGTCGCCTACATGCAGACACACTCATATATGCGTATTAAAGGGTTGCGGCATTAGGAAGGTTGAGAACCACTGATGTACATGATGTACCACCACATATGGAAAGTATTGAAGGAAGGGGAGCAATTTGAATAGAAAAAAGATGTGCTAAGAGTCTATTCCAAGTAAAGGGAAGATATAAAGGAAGGATGAAACCAGGGAATTAGAAATAATCTATGTTAAATCTGAAACAACTCCCCTAGTACCAAGTGCACACTGCATATTAAGCATTGACTGAAAAAAATGCCTTACTGGCTCCTGAGAATCACAGATTCATAGAATTTGAGACTTGGAGGTGACCTCAGCAGTCAACTAAACCAACCTACACATCTGAATCCACCTACTTACACAAAAAATTCTGCTTTTGAACAGTTCTAATTATTAAGAAACATTCCCTGAAATCAAGCCTAAGTTTGCTTCTTTGCACCTTTCACCCATTGTTCCTGATTCTGCCTTCTAAGCTAAAACAGAACACATCTAATATCTACATCATGTAACATCTCCTTAAATAATTGAGGGTATCTATCATGTCATGCTAGAGTTTTCTCTTTTCCAGGCTTAATATGCCCAGTCCTTCAATTTATGCTTAAATATCACAGACTCAAGGGCCCTTACTAAGCTTGTTGCTCTTCTCTGGACATTCTCCAGCTTATCAATGTCCATATTAAAACATGATGTTCACTGCCATGTGAATATAATACTCCAGAGAAGGTATTATGAAAGCAAAGCAAAGCAGTAATATCATGTTCCAATTTGTGAAAGCTAGGTTCCTCATAATTCAATTCAAGATTGCATTGGCTTTTTTGCCAGCCAGACCACACTACTGCCTCATGTTGATTGTAGTCCATTAATTCTGCTCAGATTTCTCCAATAACTGATAACTATTCATACTCCCCCCATCTTATGTTTGCAAATTTGATTTATTTTTTTGTACCTAAGTGCAAGACTTTTTACATTCATCCCTAAAGAATTTCATCTTTTTGGATTCAGCCCAATACACTAGCCTGTCAAAGTGATTATCTTTTAAAAAGTAAATAAATATACTTATTGGGTTTGAAGTATCAGCAAATTAAGGATGGGGTAGAGATGGCAGAATAAGAAGTACAACTTGGCTTATCCACCAAATCTCCTCCACAAAGAGGCAGAAAATGCACCAGATTGAAATGTGATTCAGAAATCCAAGAAAATGTAACGGTGGATTATTTTTCCAGTCCAAAGAAGTTGGGAGAAACAGAGAGGGAGTCTTCAAATATTGAAGATAAGAGTCTCGGGATCTGACCAGTAGCGGGTCACATTCCAGCACACAGAGACTAAAGGAGAATTGAGACCAAACAGCAGAGTAGGAAGCACCAGGACAAGAAGAGATGCCAGGAAATCCCTAGGATAGTGCAAGGTACAACAATGAGTCCCATCTGGCAGCTCTGTTGCCCAATGCCCAGTTCTGGGATACAGATCCAGAGGAGAGAGGCATGGTTAGAGTAGCAACCCCTAACAAGCTTTAATCTACATATGAAACAAAGAAGTTGTTCCAGAAGCAGTGTGTTTCTCAACAGAGCAGCAGGGCACAGATTTATTTCTAGCTGATGGCTCAATGTAAAAGTTATAGTGGATGTGGATCCAGAGTTACCCCATTTTAAGAATCACTCCATTTTGTTCATACATACATGTCTGTACTCTCTCATTAGTGCTTGTGATGCAAGTGATGCCAAAATAGGATGTTCCATGGTATCCTCTCATACAATCTATTCTGAGAAACAGTCTAGACTCCACATCCTATTATACTCCAATCTGGTAGAAATCCCTAAAGGCAAAACTGGGTAAAAGGATTATTTTGCGAGATCAGTCTTGAGCCCCTGCAACTTTGCTCTACCCCTTTACCCGGAAATCTATATAAACCTTGTGTACTGTTCATTCAGGGAGTCTGTGACTCTTCAGGTAAGACTTCCTTGCTGGTAAACTCAATAAACTCTAGCTGCTCCAAATTCCATTTCTCAGTCAGTCTGTTATTCCTGTCACAGAATAACCAAGGAAGAAGAACCAGAGTAAAGTGGAGCATGCAGTTTAGTTGCATCTCTTATAACCTGGAGAGCTTCCCAGTGGTATAACAGTGGCTGGGTCAAGCAGCAGTCTGTTGAAATTCCCAGGAACAAGTCAACGAATTCAAACCTGGATCAGTACTTTATAGAACTCAGACCAGGAGAATAGTGAACAGATATCCCCAAATATCGCATCATTCTGGGAGTAATAAAAGCCTGTAGGCCATTAGTTTGTGCTTTCAGAGTAGCGGAAGTATCTAGAGAAGCTCAGGCCAGAAATCCTCACGACAATCACTTCCAGAAGTGTTCAGAGACCAACCCAAACAAAAAGTAAAAAGTCAAAAAGTAAGATGAAAGATTGAGCAAACAAACAACCAAAAAGGCTCACAATAAAGACCCATTACAGAGAAAGGCAAACTCAAGACACGAACATAAGAAGAAGATAAGGACTTGAAAACACCTACAAGCAAAGCTTTACTGAAAAAAATGCAGGTTGAACACAAGTTTTACCAGAAATTATTTTAAAAACCAAATGAAAGCTATGGAAGAAAGACATGAAAAGAGAATTAATATTGTGGAATAAGAAGTAAAAAACTACATCAGATAAAATAATTTCCTCAAAATTAGAATTAACCAGAAAGAAGCTAATGACTCCATGAGACATCAAGAAATATTAAAACAAAGATTAAATGATTGAAAAAATAAAAGAAAACATTATGTATCTCCCAGCAAATATATTGATCTGGGGGAAAAAAAAGATGAAGGACAAATAATTTAAGAATCACTGAGTGACCTGAAAGCCATTTTTTAAAAAAGAGCCTACATATTATAACTCAAGTAATCATTTTTTAAATGCCCAGACCTCTTAGACCACAGAACACAGTAGAAACTGCAAGAATTCAACAATCATCTTTTAAAAGAAAGTCCCAAATAAAAAATACCAGGAACATTGTAACCATGATCCCAAGGTCCCAGGTCAGAAGAAAAATATTGTAAGAATCCAGAAAGAAAGAATGCAAGTTATAAGGAGCAACAGAATTCACACATGATTTAGCAACCATCATATTAAACAAGAAAAGAGTTGTAAATATGGTATTTCAGAAAGCAAAAGACCTAGAGGCAAAAACAAGAGTAATTAAACCAGCCAAACTGAGTATCCTACATGGGGGAAAATTGACCTTTAATGAACTAGAGGATATTCAAGCATTCCTGATGAAAAGAAAAGAACTGAACAGAAAATCTGACATACAAACACAGTTATCAAGCAACACATAAAAAGGCAAAAATGAGCAAGAAAAAATAAGAGACCGAGCAAAATTAAATTTTTATATTCTTAGATAGGTAGATAAACCATGTATCCCCTCAGAAATCTATTAGATGGCCTGAAATGATTTTATTATATATTTAAGATCTTAACTAAGATGGGAAAGTGTGACGAAGAATACTTTGGGAAAGGAGGGGAGGAAAATGAGTAGTAAAAAAATATTATTTCACATAATTGGGGTCTGCAAGTAGAAATATCTAAAGAAGATGGAGGAGACAAACAGGTGACACATGAACCCCACTTTCATGTGAATTAATAAAAAAGGGGAAAATGCACAAATACATACAATCATTTGGGTACAAAAATACATTATATTCAACAGGAAAATAGGACAGAAAAGGGTTATGATAAAGGAAAAGAAGGATAAAAGGCAGCATAGTTTAAGAGAGGGATTGGTCAGAAGCAAAACAATCTTTTAAAGAGTGGACAGGAAAAAAAGAGAAAAAGAAAAGTATAACAGAATAGGATGGAGAAAAATACAATAATAAATCATAACCAGAAATATCAATGGGATGAACTCACCAATAAAACAAAAGAGGATAACAGAATGGAAGAGAATTCAAAACCTAACAATGTGTTATTATAATAAACACTCTTAAAACAGAAAGTTACATAGGAAATTTTAAAAAGAAGATGGAGCACAATCTAGTATGTTTCAACTGAAGTAAAAAAAAAAATGCTAGAAGTAGCAATCATTACCTCAGATAAAGCCACAGTAGAAAAAACAGACTTGATAAAAAGAGATAAACTGGGAAACTACATTTTGCTAAAAGGTAACAGATAATGAATGAATCTCAATATTACACATGTGTGCACCAAATGGCATAGAATCTAAATACTTAAAAGGAAAAGCTAAATGAATTTCAGCGAGAAATAAACAGTAAAACTACAATTGTGAGGGGCCTCAATTGCATTCCTCTCAGACCTAGATAAATCTAACCAAAAAGCAGAACAAACAAAAGAATGAAGTACCTGAATAGAATTTTAGAAGTTAGAAATTATAATCATTTGGAGATTACAGAATGTGAACAAAAAAGGTTATACATGTTACCTAGTCATGTATAGCACCTCTACAAAACATGACCATACATTAGCATATAAAAACCTCACAAACAAATGCAGAAAAATTGTACTAAACTATGTTTAATGGATGACAATGCAAAAAAATCATATTAAAAGACCACAGAAAAAATAATTAAAAATTAATTCAGGATGAGGTAACTGAATCACAATGAGTGGATTAAAAATAATAGAACCTAGAAACAATAAATAATTTCATTTAAGTTAATGTGACAGCTTAAACAAAAATTTTGGAAATGCTACCAAACAGCCCTTAAGGAAAAAATGTATACCTCTACCCTCTTTGATCAATAAAAGAGAGAAAGATTGGGCCTATGAAAAGGAATACAACTAAAAAAATGGAAAATAAAAAATTTCCAAACCTCCAAATACATACCAAAATGTAAATACTGAATAGCAAAGAAGATATTAGCAAAATTGAAAACCCAAAATGCAAATGAAGTGTTTTTGGAGGAGGAGATAAACCATTAGATAATAAAAAAGGGAGAAAGAAGAAAACCAAACTGACAGTATCAAAAATGAAAAAGATGAATTCATACCAATTCAGAAAAAAAAATTAGAAACTATTTTGCTCAATTACATGCAACAAAAGAATGTAAATTAAATGGATGAATATTTACAAAAAAAATTCTAAAATTTCCAGATTAACAGAACAAGATACAGAAGACTTAAATAATCCATTTTCAATAAAGGAAAGCAAAAAAAATTATAAATTAACTCTTCTCTTTCCAACAAAAAGAATCAAACAAACAAAACAGGAACAAATGGATTTATTTCATATAAATTCAATCAAACATTTAAAGAAAAATTAATTCAAACACTGCATAAACTATTTGAAAAGACGGGAAAGGAAGGGTTCCTACCAAATTCCTCCTGTAATACAAATTTTTTTTCATACCTAACAAAAGATTTAAAACAGAGAAAGAAAACTATAGACTGATATCCTAAATATTGATGCAAAAAGATAAATTAAGTAAACAATATACATTATGAGTGAGTAGGAAAATTATATGAAAAATGTTAGACTAGTTCAATTATCAGAAAAAATTTAAAAATATTGCTTGAATTTATAAAAAGCAATAGAAATCACTTGATTATAACATTAGATGAAGAAAACACTTCTAACAAAATACAACACCCATTCTTGTTTGTTTGTTTGTTTGTTTTAAGACTAGGAAACATAGGACCTTTCCATGATATGATAAAGAGCATCTGTCTGAAACAATAACACAGCATTATCTGTAATGGAGCTAAACTACAGACCTTTCAAATAAGATAGGAGGTAAACCAAGGATGTACATTAATACCACAATAATTCAAAACAGTGCTAGAAATGTTAGCTGTATCAATAAAACAAGAAAAGAAACAAAGAATAAGCACATGCAAAAAATGAAATGAAATGATCACTTGTTCCAGATGATGAGTCAACTAACAAAACTAATTGCAACAAATAATATCTTCAGCAAAGTGCAGGATATAGATAAATATAAATCATAAGCACACCACATAAATCAATAGCATTTCTGTATATCAACAAAAATTCAAAAGGAAGACATAGAAAAATTCAATTTAAAATAACTCCACAGTGTTTTCACTTTGGAGTCTACTTGTCATGACATACATAGAACTGTATGAAAACAAGTAAAAAAAAAAACACTTTATACAGGTAAGGATAAATCTAAATATTTTCAAAAATACTTCTTGGTTCTGAGAAGGTTGATTCAAAATAAAAATGACAATATTGCCTAAATTAATTCTATTCATTCTGTGTCATGCCAAACAATCAGAAGATTACTTTAGAGAGACAAAAAAAAAACACAGTAAAATTAATCCAGAATTACAAAAAGTCAAGAACATTAATGAAAAAAGTGGGAAAGAAGTGAATTTAGTAGTATCAGATCTCAAACTATACTATAAAGTAGTGATCATCTAATCAGTTTTATACTGGCTAAGAAATAAAAAGGGTTGATCAATGAAATAAATTGTGTACAATTTATTTGGAAAGGTGTACAATTATGTTAATGATTCTCACAACTACTAATCCAGCCCTCCTTTAACCTCCAGTCTCAAATCTACAATTAACTATTGGATGTCTCAAACTAGACATTCCATAGACATCTTAAACTTAATTAGTCCAAAATTAAACCCATAATCAAACCCATCCCACTTCCAAATATCCCTATCCTTATAGATGGGACACAATCCTGCTAGTCCCTCAAACTTGAAAACAAGATCTCATCCTTAATTAAGGTCTACTGATTTCAGCTTTACAACATCTCTCAAATGTATCCTCTTCTCTTCTGATACGGCTACTACTCTAGCATGCACTATTATAATAGACTGCCACCTGGTCTGCTTGCTACAAGTCTTTCCTCACTCCAATCATCCTCCATTCAGTTGTCAAAGTAATTTCCCTAAAATGCAGGCCCAACTATATCACTCCCTACTCAATAAACTGCAGCAGCTTCCTATCATTTCAGGATTAAATATAAAAACCTTTGTTTCTGATCCAACCATTGTGGAGAGCAATTTAGAACTATAATCAAAGGGTTATAAAATTGTGCACACCCTTTGACCCAGCAATACCACTACTGGGTCTGTATCCCAAAGAGGATTAAAAAGGGAAAAGGATTCATACGTACAAAAACATTTATAGCAGCTCTTTTTGTGGTGGCAAAGAATTGGAAATTGGGGGGATGCCCATCAATAGGTAGTGGACGAATATGTTGTGGCATAAAAGTATAATGGAATACTATTGTTTTATTAAAAAAAAAACAACTAATGCGAAGGCAGATTTCAGAAAAACCTGGAGAAGCTTACATGGACTGATGCTGAATGAAGTGAGCAGAACCAGGCAAACACTATATGCAGTAACAGCAACATTGTGTGATGACCAACTTTGACAAGCTTAGTTCTTCTCAGCAATGCAAGGATCTAAGACAGCTCTAGAAATGGAAAATGCTATCCATATCCAGAGAAAGAACTATGGAGTCTGAATGCAGATTGAAACATACTATTTCTTCTCTCTTTTTTCTTTCTCATGTTTTTTCCCTTTTGTTCAGATTCTTCTTTCACAACATGACTAATGTGGAAATAGGTTTAATATAATCATATTTAGATAGATAGATAGATAGATAGATAGATAGATAGATAGATAGATAGATGGATGGATAGATAGATAGTCTATATCAGATTGCATGACATCATAGGGAGATGGGAAGGGAGGGGGAAAATTGGAACTCAAAATCTTACAAAAGTGATATATCTTTATAATCTTATAAATCTTATAAAATTTATAAAAATTTAAGATTTATAAAAACTTATAAAAAAAATTAAATCCTTTGTTTGTCATTCAAAGCCCTTTATAACCTAATCTACATCTTTTCTTGTTCTTCCCTTTCTAGTCTTTATGGCCTTTTTTCTAGTCTTTTACTTTTACCTTTCTAATCTTAAATTTTATACCCCACCCACCTCATCAAATACTCTATAATCCAGTGACAATGGCCTCCTTGCTGTTCTTCAGACAACATACTCTATCACTTGACCATGTGCTTTTATACTGGCTGTTCCCCATATCTCTACTGCTCTCCTTGGTTTTCAACAAGTCCCAGCTAAAATCCCACCTTCTATCTGTGGTAAGTCTTTCCCGACCCCGCTTAATTCCAGTGCCTTCTGTGCTCCTGAGAAGTACAGTTTTAGCATTGGTTTAGTGAACTGTTTTTGGAAGTAGTTCTGGGTGACTCCATCCATCACTTGCCTATTCCTTCCTTAGCACAAAAGTGTCAACCTCAAAGTATTTGCACCCTAGGGAAAGTTTAGTACATCCTATAGAAATAGCTCAAGTATCTCTCAATTTTAAGGCTTTCTTTTCTCTAGGATGGTTCAAACAAGTTTGTTTGTTTGTTTTTCCAAGAAAGGGCTTGAGGTATCAAGAAGTACCATTGCTAGGAGGTACCCTGGCTACTCCCACAATACAGGACAGGTAAAACTGTCACTTTAAAACTATGAAATGTATGATTTAATTAAAAGAAAAAGGAGCACCTAGCCAACTTAGCATTAATTGTGTGGGTTCCTAAAGGGGAGTGAGAGAGTCTTTAGCTCCTGTTAGAGGGGCAGCCTTACCTTAGAGGTCTCTAAAGAGGACAAAGACTTCAGCACTGAGGGGGCCTAAGTATCAATTTACATAGCAAAACAAGCTGCATGTAAGAGACTTATGACCTCTTTACTGGTTGGTTTGCTGGTTGTTGTCCTTTGTTCTCAAAGAGGACCAAAATGACATCACTATATTAGAGTCAAGTTTCAATGTGTCTGTCTGTGACTGATCAGACCAATATGCACTTGGAATGCTCTAACACAAGTCAGACACAAATACTCCATGTGAAATTTTGGGGTGGATACTTTAAATTTGTGCATCCTGCATTTCCTTTGAGTTGTTTCAATTCCGCTTCGCTCACAGAGCACTGCACCTTCTCTGATGTGAACACATGCTGAGCAGTCCTGTGCCAATGTCTCCCATGTCACACAATCAATTCCAAAGTCCTTAAGAGAGACCTTGAGAGTGTCCTTGTAACGTTTCTTCTGATCACCATGTGAATGCTCGCCCTGTGTGAGTTCTTCATAAATTAGTCTTCTTGGCAAGTGCATGTTTTGCATTCAAACAATGCCAGGCCATCTGAAGCTGGTTTTGAATGCTTGGCAGTTTAGTTCAAGTGAGGACCTCAGTGTCTGGTATCTTCTCCTGCCAGGTGATTTTCAGTATCTTCCTAAGACAATTCAAATTAAAGCAATTCAGTTTCCTGGCATGGTTCAGGCTCTGCAGCAGAACCTTCAGTTTGGTAGTCAGTCAGTAACACCTCTTCTCTCCCATACTTTCCTTCAGAGTCTCCCAAACACTGAACTAGCTCTAGCAGTGTGTACATCAACCTCATTATCAATGTGTGCATCCCTGGAAAGTACACTATCAAGGTAAGTGAACTTATCCATAGCATTCAAAACTTCTCCATTTGCTGTAACTGATGGTTCCATGTATGGATGTTGTGGTGGTGGCTGATGGAGCACCTGTGACCCTGATTCACAATGAAGAGCTGGTGACTATGCCAGAAGTGCCATCTGTGCTATGGTCCTGATGCTCTAGAACTGCTGCTCATTGTTACCCGCTTACATTAAGAGACTCACTGTGAGCTATAAAAATGTATCATCACCTTATATAGGGACAAGATAATTGACATTTGAAACTTGGTCCTTCCAAATGGGTAAGGAACAATGTAGGTTTTCTGGCTTTTGTTCTCCATGTTTTTTCTCTTTTCTTATCTTCTTTTTATTTATAATATTTCTTGAATAGTTGGGGATGGGGGAGAAAGTAAGTCATGCCTGTAATTTTTTTTTAATTGCTCTGGTCTTTGCCAAGGTGATTATCCAGTAAAAGCCATGAAACTACTGAAATAGCGGAAGGACATCTGGAAGACCCTTAAGTCCATGCCACCATGTAGCAGGACATCTACCAGTTTCCTGTGCCTCCTCCCATGATATGGGAAAACATCTTCTGCCAATCTGGATTAGTTTTCCTAAAATCATGATAAAGCTGTCTCTAAGACCCAAATGATCTTTGCCTCCCCTGATATAGCTTCTGGGAAGCCTTTGACAGTAATGATTTTGCTTCCTACTCACCTAAGAACATAAAAAGTGCCACCCATTTGGAGACCAGGATCTTTTACGAAGACTTGGTAGATGTCCAAAGATTAAACAACATCTTGTTGTATCAGCAATGCAGCATTCACAATGCCTACAGTAACTATAAGTATGCTGATATGGTTATTAATCACAAAATGTAACAGGCTCTCTACATAAGAAATATAGCTAGAGCATTTATTTAAATACCAGAAAACTGAGTCCCCAAACCAGAAAGTCAAAGCCAACATAGTAGTTACGAAGTTGGCACATGTAATTAAAGTAGTAAACACCCACATTCTCAAGTCTTCAAAACAGGACAGGCTACCTCAGGCAAAGATCCTCCTCTCCTCACTCACAACAACTGCTCAGCGTCCAGGCAGCTTGCTCCCAGCAGCTCTGCCTGCCCCGCCCCCCCCCCAGCAGTTCCCATCCCTGGCAGTCCCCAGCAAGAGTCCTTAGCAGAGATTCTGGCAGGATCAAAGAAAACTGGGTTCCCTCCGCAACCTCAATCACTGCCTCTGCTGCTGCTTCCAGTCAGCACCATAGAGAGGCTAGCTTGGTTCTGGGGTTCTCTTGCTCCACCCCTTCCTGCTACATCAGCAAGTTCAAGGGGCATGGAAGATCTTCAAATTCCAGTACCATTACATTCACCCTTCTCTACAGATTTATTTCTATATACTGACAAGGTCGGGGATGGAGATGTCAATAGAAGCTAAATCCTGCTATAATCTTATGGCATCTTTACTATATTAGGGCTAAGTGAATCTCCTATTTGTTAACTGTTCGATGACTTAAAAATGCTTCATTTCATTCCATCATAGAACCTGAACAAAGTTCTGGCATCAGAACAAAATCTCAACAAAGTAGTAGTCATAGAAACTATTTCATAATGCTTTTGAAAAAAAATACTCATATTCAATCTGTTGCCAAGGCCTGTTAATTTCACTTTTGCAAAATCTCTCAAATATACCCCCTTCTCTCTTGATACTGTCACTACCCAGTTGCAGCTACTCATATTCTCATGCCTGGACTCCCGCAATATTGCAAAGTCCTGGCTAGTTTGCCTACACACTCTCCCGACTCCAGCCCATCTTCCAAAGTGATTTTCTCCAATTCAACCATATCACTACCTACTCAATAAACTCCAGTGGCTCCCTATCACCTCCAAGATCAAATACAAAATCCTCTGTTTGGTATATCAAAGCCCTTCATAACCAATCCCCACTTCTGCCTTCCCAGTATTTAAAGATCTTACACTCCTCCTCCATTAAGTACTCTGCAACTCAGTGACTCTGGCCTCCTCACACAAGAAACTCCATCTCTCAGGAATGAAATCACTCAAGGCAATTTTACTGGCTGTCCCTTATGCCTAGAATGCTTACCTTTCTCATGTCCACTTTCTGGTTTCTATGGCTACTTCCCTTCAAATCTAAGCTAAAATCCCACCTTCTACAGAAAGCCCTTCCCAGTCCCTCTTGATTCTAGTGCCTTCTCTCTGTTCATGATTTACTATGTATCCTTTATATACACCTTGTTTGTATGTAGCTGTTTGCATGTTGGCTCTCCCATTAGATTCCAAGATTCTTGAGGGCAGGAGCTATTGCTGACCTTTCTTTGTATCCTTAGCATTTAGCATAGTACCTAGCATATAGTCGGCACTTAATAAAGGCTTATTCATTGCTGATAACAAAAAATAACAACAGAAAGACCATTAAGAGATTTCTTTCTAAAAGTACACAAGGAGATGTGTGTTAAAGACGAAATTAAACAGGAGAGATGATGGAAGAACAGTTATGAAAGCCAATGGAATAAACCTGACAACACCCTGCTACAGATGAATCAATATTTTCTGTGGGACTAAAGTTAAGAAAGGGGAGGGCACACAAAAGGGGAGACCAGACAAGAAAACAGAGGGGAATGTGTGATGCAGTCTAATAAAGTTAATGGTAAACAATAAAGAGAAAATAACTTCCATAGTTTCTTGCAGTTTTTCAGGAAGAAGAGCACCTATAGGAGGATGGATGAGGTGGTCAAAAGGAAGGAAAAGAAAAAAACAGGGAAATCTTGACTCCGTGGTGAGATGGTGTCCCACTGAAGAATATTCCCATAGTAGGAAATAATATTCTATAAAAAGATAATGACCATACAATGAGTATAACCCGCAGCTTCTTTGTGCTTAGAGATCACACTAGCTGTGAGAGAATGTTATGCCTCCAGAAAAACGGAATCAGAGTTCCTGGGGACAAGGGACATCCAAAGGACGAGAGGGCATGAACCCAGAGAGGAGATGGCAAGAAAAATGGGTAGGAAATGATTAAGGGAAGATCAGGGAGTAGTAATGAAGACTACATTCAGGGAGGCAGGAACAATTCAACCTATAAATTCTGTATCTCCTGTAGGAATTGATTATTCCAAGACAGAAAAACAAGAGAAATCCTATAGAATCTGTTTAGAAGAGATTATATTATTACCTTACCAAAATAATTACCTTGGAGCCGTTAATTCCAAGAAAAACAGACATTTTAAAAGTATGAATAAGTAAGTACAAAGAACATGAGTCAAAAAGTAAAAGTCTATAATAGAAAAAGACAAAAAATGAAGAGAATGAAGAAAAGAATTCTTTTCAGGAAAAGACACAGTAAATTAAAAAAAAAAAACCCAACAGCCAAAAGAAGTTGAATAGGAGGAGAAGGAAAGGGAGTTTATTTGACTACTTAACTGAGAAAAAGAAGAAGAGAAGAATTAGATAAATAACTAAAAGAAATTAGAAAATACTATTAATAAATTAAGTAAAACACCAAAACTAGGGAAACAGCTGAAAATGTAAATGAGAAGAGGAATGGAGCTTGACAGTAAAGGGAAGAGAGCCTATGGGAATAACCTTGCCTTCAAGTAAAGCAAGCAAAAATAACTTAAGTCACAAACTACTATCTTTACAGAGGAAATGCAACACTATAAAATCATGGTTCACAAAAAAAAATTAGAGATGAAAGGAGAAAAATATAAAACTAACTTTAAATGTGAATGAATGCATTAAACAAAACAATAAAATAAAAGAGTGAAAGCTGAATAAGAAAATGAAGCCCAATAATCTGTTGCCTACAAGAAATATCCTGAAAAAAACAATTACATATCAAAATAAAACATGGAGACAGAACAAATTTGAATACATCAAAAAAAAAAAAAGACAATAAGCATTGGGCATCTAGGCGGAACAAGGAACCGCATATGAGCCCTGGCATCAGGAAGACATCTTCATGAGTTCAAATCTTGCCTCAGACATTTAGTAGCTGTGTAACTCTGGGCAAGCCACTCAAGCCTGCTTGCTTCAGTTTCCTCATCTGTAAAATGTGCTAGAGAAGGAAATGGTATCTTTGCCAAGAAAACCCCAGACGGAGTCATAAAGGGTGGGATGCAACTGAAAAATTATTCAACAACAAAGTGTTTTTTACATGTCACGTACTGTATTAAGCAATGAAGACACAAATATAGGGAAAACAGACACACAGTCCTTGCTTCCAAGGAACTCACATTCTAATAGGAGATAACAACACAGGAAAGGAAATGAAACAGGGGACATAGAAAATGCGCTAATGTTGGGGTGGAGGTAGGGGAGGGGAGGCATGGTGCTGAATTTTGCAAAGAAGCAGAACAAGAGGAGATTGAAGATTGGGCAGGAAGTCCCAGGGAGTACTATCAGATGATTCCAAAAAAGCAGGAGTTGCAATCATTCCATGAGGCAAAGCAAAAACAAAAACTGATGATATATAAAGAGATAAACTACATTAGACTGATGCCATTGATAGCAAAATCAATATAAACATTAACTTACATATTTCTAAAACTTTGACATCTGAATTCATAAAGTAAAAATTAACTGAATTACAAGATGACATATACAGTAACATTGTAATAGCAAGAGACATTAATTTTCCTCTAGATTTCAGATGAACCTAAAAACCGTTTTAAAAGATGGAAAATACAAATTGAGTGGACAAGAAAGAATCAGCAACAACTGAACTCAATAAACTAAAGTTCAATAAACCTCAAAATTAACTTAAGAAAAAAATCTATATTTACTAAAAACTACTGGGAAAACTGGAAAGCACTCTGGTAGGAATTATATGTAATTATACTTAAACCAACATAGTATACCACATTCCACAATACAACAGAAAAAGACATGTGACCATAATACTAAAGAGCATATCATTTAAAAAATTAAAAGAGAAAAATATCATTTATCTCTCACACTCATGGGCAGTCAAACACTGGACAAAGGCAATCATACAAGACAGAACAGATAACTTTTATCATGAAACTGAAAAACTTTTGCCACAAACAAAATAAATATATTTAGGATAAGAAACAAAGGTACATAGTGAAGAGAAAAAAAAAATCTTTGCATCAAAGTTTTCTGATAAGTACTTGGTATCCAAGATATATAGCCAATTAATAGATACACATGACGAAAAGCCATTGCCAAATAAATTGTCAAAGGATATGAACAAGTACTTCTAGAAAAAAAGAATTGCAAACTATTGACAACCACACAAAAGAATGTTCCAAGTCATTAATAATGGGAAATGAAAATCAAAACAACCTTGAGGTTTCAGCTCCCACCCACCGAACTGTTAGAAATTACAAAAGAAAATAAGAGTCAGTGATAGAGAAGTTGTGAAGAGAAAAGCACACAATGCATTTTGGGTGAAACTGTAAATCAGCCTTTTTGGAAAGCAATTAGAATTATGCAAAGAAAGAAACTAAAATGTCAATTTCATATGACCCAGAAATTCTACTGCTAGACTTAGTCTCCAAGAAATGATAAGAAGAAAGTCTCTATATACACCAAAATTTTGTAACAGCACTTTCTGCAATAATAAAGAAATAGAAACAAATTAGATGCACAACTTATTATAGAATACTTAAGCAAACACAAGTGTCATAAAATATTAGCATGCTGTAAGAAAAAACAAATATGATGAATACTGCAAAAAATGGAAAGACTTCAATGATTTCATGCAGATGAAATAAGCAGAGTCAAGATAACAACTGACACAATGGAATAGCAACCATTAAATAATCAAAAATGAATTTTACAAAATTACAAAGAGTAAGAATGACCCCAAAGAAGTGATACAAGAAGACATATCCCACTTTACTCTTATGTAGAGGTACAAAGGCTGTAGATGTAATATGTTACATATATTTTCC
>CM053583.1:254826405-254857304 GCA_028627135.1 Pseudochirops cupreus | reverse complement strand
GCGTTCTCTTGCTCCACCCCTTCCTGCTACATCAGCAAGCTCAAGGGGCGTGGAAGATCTTCAAATCCCAGTATCGTTACACACCTCTCTCTAGATTTTCCCCAACTCTCTCTCTAGAACTTCTGTCTGATGTTTCCAAATGCCTGCCAGATAACCTTTTGACATTTCAAATTCAGTGTGTCCAGAAAAACAAAAAACAAAAAAAACCTTCTAATTGTTTTCCTCCCCTTAAATCTGCCCCACCCTCTAACTTCTCTAATTTTATTGGTACTATCATAGTCTTATAACTTTACACTAATCTTTGATTCTTTTCCTTTCTTCTTCACTTTCTATGCTCAATCAGTTATTAGTTCTGTCAGTAAATCTCCAAAATAACTCATATTCTGGCTCTTTTACTCCACTATCTGGATAATTCAGGGGCTCATGTATTTGCTTCACTTCTAAGGATTTACCCTTCATGGAAAGGGTATAGGTTCATATACACTCAGAGGCAGAACCATAGAGTCATAGACCTTTGTGATCCTCTTATTTAATCTTATAATTTTACACATGAAGAGACAGAGATTCTGAGAAAAAAGGTCCACATGAAAAGAAAATTTATTTAACTGAACTAGAAATCAGGACGGCTTAATTTTAGAGGTATCTACATAGTACAGCAGGTAAAGTCATAGATCTGGAGTCTGGAAAATCTGGGTTTAAATGCTGCTTCAGATATGTATTAGCTATATATTGCTGGGTAAATTACACTCCTTTATCCTCAATTAAAGTGAAAATAATAGCTATTTTACTTCTAATAGTGGATGTGAGTCTCAAATGAGATAACATATAGGTCTTTGTAATCCTTAATTTTGCACACAACTGGAGCACAATTTGTTGAAATAAGTAAATAAATGAACTAGGTCCTTGGTACTAACATCCTAGTCAGCCATGTATATAACCTTAAAATCATCCTTGACTGTCCCTTTTCCCTATTCTCTCTGCTCTCTCACCCCATCTAATCAGTTGTCAAGTCTTGTCAGTTCTATAGTCAATAGTAGTGGTGATACTAACTATTTTTTACTTGTCAGTTCTACCTCCTTGTCTTTCAAAATCCATTCTTTTCTCTTCACTCACAGGGTTGCTACCATAACTTACTCCCTTATCACCTCTTTGCCTGAACTGCTATAACAGCCTCCTAATTGGTTTACTGTGATTGCAGTATTTCCTCTCTCCAGTCTACTCTCCACACAGTTGCCAAAATAATGTAAGACACAGGTCTGATCAGTTCACTTTCAGTTCAAAAATCATTCTTGGTTCTCTATTACCTTTTAGATGAAGCACAGATTCCTTAAACTGGAATTCAAAACCTGTCATAAACTGGCTTCCACCTACCTTTTCAACTTTTTGCTCTCCATTCATTTTATGTTTCTTTCATACTAGATTAATGTGTATGTTGTCTAAATTACAATAATAATAATGACAATGATCCTAACTTAACATAGCACTTTAAGGACTGCAAAACATTTTATATCTATTATCTCAGTTGATGCCTTTACATCTTTATTCTCTGGCCTTACCACAGTGCCTTAGCTGATACTTGGAATGTACCATCTTTCTCATCTACACCTATCAGAATCTTTGTTTTCCTTAAATTCTCAGTTCTGGTGATATTTCCTCTGTGAATTCTTCCCTGATCTCCCTACTTGTTACTGCTTTTTCTCTCCTCAAATCACTTGTCTTGATTTGCCTGTGTATATGTTGTATTATTAAGTGTTTGTTGAATGGACTTGATAAATTATTACACACACCCCTCAGGCAAAAGGTCTTTATTATGCAAGGGAAAAAAACAAAAACGAACAAGTACAGTTTTGCTTATTTTATTCCAATCTGACCAGCCACATTTCTAATTAATATCCAAGTATTGAAATACTACAGTAGAATTTTAAATGCCATTCTCAGTCAACAGGAATTAAACTACAGAATCAACAGATGTAAAATAAGAAACAAGGATGTTTAGTTGCTTGGTCTATGATTTAGTGAGAAGCAATTATCAAATGAATAAAATGAATCATCCAGACAGATCTCAGGGTAGTTTTGAAATAATTTTCCTCTTGGACTTCTTATTCAGTCTGTATACTCCCATCAGACAAACCTGTATCTCCAGACTTCATTTCCTGGTCTCTAGTTTGTTGAGAGAAATCTTCAAGCCTCTGAAATGGCATTCTTTACCCACCCACCCTGCCCCAATGGTACTCCATATTCTTTTTCTTATTCCTACAAAATAAATTATTTCTATTTCAGGAAGAGAAGAGTAAGCTTGGGGAAAATGTATAAATGTTTTAGTATACCTCAATTTAAATTTCTGTATGGAGCTGAATCTCACAGTAATCAGGCACAATAGTGATTTTGTGTGGCTACTAAAATGTTCTGCCTCCTATCCAATTACCGATTTTAAAATTTCTCTCCCTCTATCCAAAGTAATCTTCACCATTTTAATCAATCTAAGTAATGTTACAGTTTTAATTAATTTTATCTGAATCAACAGGAGAAGAAAAAAAGAACCATCTCTAAATTAGCTCTGGGCTGGAGACAAAGTTGGAATCCTTGTTTCCAGGATAATTAGAACATAGGAAGAGGGAGTCCAGTGAGGTGAGGGGAAATGGAAAGTGAAGGAGTGACAGCTATGGACCCATGATGAGAGGCAGGCCAGGAAGGCAGATTAAAGGATATTTGCCCTTGGAATTGCCAGGAATGGAATAGCCAGAACCATCAATAATCAGTTCAGATCCTCCCTATGATGTTTGTTCTCTGTATGACCTTGGAAAAAATCACTTTAGTTCCATGGTACACAGTTTCCTTTAAAGTAACATAAGGGAAAAGCAATAGGGCGAGATGACTTTTGAACTCCTTTTCTGTTCTAGATCCTATGAAGCTAAGAGGTTTCATGTCTTGATTCTTCTTCTGTCATTGACCTCAATTAACTTTATTCTGAAAACTCAGTGTATGAGAGCAATAGATTAAAACAGATTTAAAACAAATCAGTCGGCTCAAAAGCTTTCAGTTCAGAAATAAAGTTTCATAAGCTAATTTTCTCCATTTTAGTTTCAAAGTTCTAATGTCTCAGAGTGTAGAGAGGTAACATGGTGTATTAGAAAGTGTGCTAGCTTTAGAACTAGGGAGGAACTTGGTTTGATCTCTAACATTTACCGCTTTGATGACTTATAGGAAAGTCACTCAATCCCATTGACCTTCATTTTCCTCATCTGTAAAATGAGGATAAACATAGTTGGTCTACCTACCTCACACAATTATTGAGAGGGAAGCGCTTTGCAAATCTTAAGGTGATAAATATGATTTATTATTATCAATTTTTGTCTTGAGCAAAAAATACTCAAGGAATTTAGTGTTCATTGGTGACCTATGCCAGTATAACAAAAGATGGTATTATAATAAACAGACTAACAATAGGATACTTTTGGAGAAACAAAATTGATCATTCATTTTCTTTAAGCTCATAAAACAAATTTTGCAGAATTTGTCTTACAGAATATGCATTTTGTCCTTTGATATCATGTACCATCAAAAGAATGGAGTAAAATTTCAAAGCGTTAGTTTTCCATAGATTTTCAGGAAAAGAAATTATTGGTATTACTTCACAAGTGACTAAGCATTAGAAGTATTTTCTTTTAAAAATATTGTTGAAATATATTTTCCATCATAAATACTTCTCTGATTATATGCATCTAATAATGTAAGTGGAAAAGAAAAAATATCTCTTGATTTTAGAATTATTTGTACTTGGAAATGTTAAATAACATATGTGAATAGCTTTTGTGAAATTTAGAAATCTATAGTTGGTTTCATGTAATTTAACTTATATTAATTGAACATCAACTGCACCTATATTTTTTTCATGGCATCATGTTATGTATGTATCCTTTACGAAAATCTAATTCTTCATGTTAGATTTTTAAAAATAATCCATCAACTACTTTAAGCTTTAATTTCTTTTTATTTTTGTTTGAGGAGCATCAGAGATAAAAATCATGGCAGCTGAAAATGAATTCCATGACTATTCTTTGTCAGATAAAGCTTCATGACCCCAGGGGACATATAAGGGATCAGAAAGGTAAACTAGAAGAAAAGAAAATCTTCGACAAATGAGACCTTCCCAATTTAATACAGCCAGTATTCATTTTCCATCTCGGAGTTCCTTTAGTACTTATAGAATATGACAAATAACATATCACTTGAATATATATTGTCATGCATTGTTCTTTATTTTTTAATATAAATTTTCTTTTATAATATAATAATATTTATATAGTGTTTTAAGGTTTGTAAAGCATTTTATAGATACTATCTCATTTGATCCTCACCACTACAAGATAGCTGTTCTTATTTTCTCCTTAGACTTAGAAAGGTTAAGTGACTTGCCTAGAGACAGAAGACCACCAAGTGTTTGAGACCCAATTTGGTCCAATGCTTTGTTCATTCACTGTGCCACCTACCTACCTGTAATAAGGCTGAATTGGTCTATGGAAGACAGCCCTTGATCCTTGCCCAGACATTCCTTCTTGGTTTTAGTGCATCATGTGGAGTTTTGGGAAACCAGTTTCTGGCCATGACTGACAAAGGGAATTCTTGTGTATGGTTACAAAAAGTCTTCTACCTCACCGTGTAGCCAAAACAAATGATGATTTAAGGCATGCTGAGCTTCAACTTCATGTGTTCATGTAACTCAGGCATGACACAAATCTACTTGTCCTGGCAGTTTGATCCAAAAGTATAGCATATAATGTGGCACCCCTAACTCCTACCTCTTCACCTTTTCTCCCTGGACTGGCTCATGCCTGGGTATTGCAGAAGGAGGGTTGACTGTTGGTGGTAATTGTGTTTAAAGAAAAAGAAATTCTGGAAATGAGGAGCAGATGGACTTCATATTTACCTGGAGAGGTTTATACAAACTGATGCTAAGTGTGAAGAGCAGAACCAGGAAAAATTTTTACACAATCACAGACACATCATATGTGTGACAACTAACTTTGATAAACTGGACTCTTCTAAACAATGCAGAGTTATAAGACAACTCTAAAAGTCTCAGGATGGAAGGAGATGTCTACATTCACCAAAAGATCTAGAAAGAACAGAGTTTAAATGGAGACTGAAGCAAACTACATGGTACCATTCTTTTCCATGTTTGGTTTTGTTTCTTCTTTCCCATTGTTCACTCTATTGGTTACAACTCTTCTATACAACCAGACTAATGTCCAATGTAAAAGTATTTGCAGATCCTGTACTTGATTGCAAGCCGCCATGGAGGGGTTGAGGGGAAGGAAGGGAGAAAATTTGAAACTCAAAGGGATTGTTGAAGTGAATCTTGTAAACTAAAAGTAAATAAACAAATCAATGAAAAAAAAGAAATAAATTCTGGACTTAGCAAACACTAAATAAAATGAGTATTTCTGTGCCCGTGTTCTACTGGACAGAAGAGGCAAAAGTGAATTGCATATGAAAATGTAAACCTTTATTACATAGTTTGTTTTTCTTTTCAAAGTATATTAATAAATTCAATACGTAACTATCAAAACTGTCTTCTGTATTTCCTTCTGGCATTACTTATTTTATCTCCCGTGTATTGCTTCAGTGTCCCTCTTTAAGCAGGGTAGGGAGTAGGGCAAAATTATGACTAACCTCCCTCTTTCTAGTTCTACCACACTAAATAAGAAAGCAAAACAAAACACTTTTTACAAATATGCATAGTCAAGCAAAGAAAAATTATCCCACATTAGCTATGTCGAGAAATGCGTTATCATATTAATATTTTCTGTTACTTGCATCAGTATAGTCATTCCAGTCCTCTTCCCTGCTCCCACAGAGCCATCCCATATGACAAATAATATTTTTAGAGAGGAAAAAAATTCAACACAACTGAATGATACATTTAAAAAGGTGACAAACATGTGCACTGTATAATGCCTCTCAATCTCCTACCTACATGAAGGGGGGTGGTATGTTTAGGATGTCTTCTCATATCTCTTTGCTTGAGTCCTGCTTAATCTTTATAATTTTATTAAATTTGCTTTTGAGATTTTGGTACGTGATTGTTCTTTAATTCATACTGTTGTTACTATATCTCTCTCTATATGTATGTATGTGTGTATATATCTGTATTCATATATGTGTAAGTATACGTGTGTGTGTATGTAGAGAGTGAGAGAGTTTTCTTGGCTCTACTTACTTAATTCTGTATTGATTTACATAGATGTTTCCATGCTTTTCCACATATGTATCTTTCCATGCTTCGCACACATCATTTCTTATGAACAGTAATATTGTGGAACAGAAATGTAATAAAATATTCCCCACTTATTCCCCAATTAATAGGCATCTTTGTTTCCAGTTGTTAGCTATCACAAAAAGTGCTGCTATATTTTGGAGCATGTGGAGACTTTCTTCTGATTGATGAGTTTCTTGGAGTATAAGTCCATTAATACAGTCTGATTCAAAAGCTATGAATATTTGAGTCAGTTTATTTGCATTATTCCGTATTGCTTTCCAAAATGGTTGTGCCATTTCATACCTCCACCAACAGTGTATTGGTGGGCCTATATTTCACAACTCTTCTAATATTAACTATTTATATTTTTAAAAAAATTTACAGAGCGTGAGGTAAACCTCAAAGTTGTTTTGATTTTTTATATTCTTTTTTATTAGTGGTTTGGAGCATTTTTAATCTGGTTGTGAATACATTGCAGTTCTTTTGGGAACTGTTTATATCCCTTGACCAGTGGGGTGTGTGTGTGTGTGTGTGTGTGTGTGTGTGTGTATGCACATGCACCCCTTTTTAGTGAAATTTGATACAAAGGTTTTTCTTATTTAGTCACTTCTCTTTTTATCATAGGTATATTAATTTTGTCTCTGCAAAACCTTTTAAATTTTAAGTAATAAAAACTATATCTTCCCCTGTCTCTTATTTTCTATTCATAACTGTAAGTGGATAATATGTTTCTCTTCTAGTTTTTATAGTATTATTGTTAATATTAATATCACATTTATTTAGAATATATTGAAGAATATAGTATAATATTTTGGTCTAAGCCTAATTTCTGCCAGATTGCTTTCCATTTTCCCAGCAATTTTTATCAAAAAGAGAATTTTAACCAAGGTAATTTCTGTTTTTTACTTAGCATCAAACACTGGGTTATTGGGTTCTGTTGTTTCTGAATCTCCCTTATGCAATCTTTTCCATTGATTTCTATTCTTTATTTATTTATGTTGCTAGAATTTCCAGAATTATATTAAAAAATAGTAGGAATGTGGTCATCCTTCCTTTATTCCCATATTTATTGGAAAAGGCACTACTATATGTGTAGCAGTGTATGTGAAAAAAATTACGGTTTCAACTAACTTTTTAGTTGAATCTCTAAGATTTTCCAAACATGTCATCATATCATCAACAAGAAGAGAACATTTTAATATCTCACTGCCCATTTTGATTCCTTTAATTACTTTTTCCCCTCTTATTGCCATTGCTAGCATTTTTAATACAGTAATGAATAATGTTGGTAATAATGGACATCCTTGTTTCCCTCCTGATCTTTTTGGGAAGACTTCTAAAAAGCCTATCCTGAACTTATTCTTGTTTCAAATAATGCTTGTTGTTGGTTTTAGGTAGATGCTTCCAGATATTTTAAGGAAAAATCCATTTAAATCTTTGCTTTCAAGTATTTTTTTTTCTTTCAAGTATGTTTAATAGGAATGAGTGTTGTGTCAAAAGCTTTTTCTGCATCTATTGATATAACCATATAACTTTTGTTACTGATATAATTAACTATATTAATAGTGTTCTTTATGTTAAGCCATCCCTGCATTCTTGGTATAAATCAATGCCATCCCAGGTAATTATTTTTTATTTTATTTTTAAATTATTTTATTTAAAATTATTTTATTAATTATTTTATTAAACTAGGAAAAATAGCAAAAAATTCATTTGAAAGTACAAAATGTCAAGAATATCAAGAGAATGAATGAAAAAAAAATTAAAGGAAGTAGTTTTAGGAGTTCCGGATCGTAAACTATATTATAAGGTGGTAATTATCAAAACTATCTGATAATTAATTGGCTAAGAAAGAGAAAGTGGGTCAGTGGAACAGAGTAGATGTTCAATACATAGCAGTTTGACAAAGGCAAAAATTGAAGCTTTGGGGATAAGAACACACTATTTAGTAAAAAAAAAAAGTGTTGGGAAAACTGGAAAGGAGTCTGGCAAAAGCTAGGTATAGACCAATATCTTACACCATTTGCCAAGATAAGGTCAAATGGATGCATGACATAGATATAAAGGGAGGTATCTTAAGAAAATTATAAGAACATGGAACATATTACCTATCAAACTAATGGGAAGGAGAAGAATTTATGAATAAACAAGAGATAGAGAGCACTGTGATATGTAAAATGGGTAATTTTGATTACATTAAATTAAAAGTTTTTCTACAAATAAAGCCAATGTAGTCAAGATTAGAAGGAAAGCAGAAAATTGGGGGGAAATGTATAGGCAATTTCTCAGAAAAAAAATCTCGTGTCTCAAATATATAGAGAACTTTGTCAGATTTATAAGAATGAATCCCTCCCCAATTAACAAATGGTCAAATGATATGAACAGACAGTTTTTTGATGAAGAAATCCAAGCCACATATAGTCATATGACAAAATGCTCTAACTCATTATTAGAGAAATGCAAATTAGGACAGCTTAGAGATATTACCTTACACCTATCAAATTGGCTAAAATAATAGAAGTGGGAAATGACAAATGTTGGAGAGAATATGAAAAATTGGGACACTAATGCACTATTGGTGGAATTGTGAACTGCTTCAGCCATTCTGGAAAGTAATTTGCAGCTCTGCCCAAATTGCTATAAAACTGTGACCCAGCAATATCACTAATAGTGTCCATGTATTTTTCCCATTTTTCTCTTTTCCTTCTAATTTTGACACTTGGGACATTAAGTCACTGTTGGTGGAACTGTGAACTGACCCAATGATTTTGGAGAGCAATCTGGAACTATGTCCAAAGACTTATAATATTGCATATATATCCTTTCACCCAGCAACATCACTATTTGGTCTGTTTCCCAAGGTGATATGTTCTAAAATATTTATACCAACTCTCTTTGTGGTGGAAAAGAACCTTGGTCATAGTATATGATCTTTGTGACAATATTGCTATAATTCCTTGCTGGTATTTGATTTTAAAATTCTGCATCAATATTCATTAGAGGAATTGGTTGGTCAAAGTTTTCTTTCTCTGTTTTGACTCTCCCTGATTTAGATATCAAGACTGTCTTTGTCATAGAAGGAATTTGGTAGGACTCCTTTATTTTTTTCAAGCAGTTTGTTAGTATTTTAATTAATTATTCTTTAAATAGTTGGTTAATTTCCTTATAAATTCATCTGTTTCTGGTTTTCTTTTTCTTAGGGAGTTCATTTATAACTTGTTTAAATTTTTTTGCTAAGATAGTCTTGGTTATATATTCTATTGATGTTCTGTTACTCTGGATAATTTATATTTTATAGAATATTGATAATTTCATTTATACTGCTAGATTCATTATTATATAGTTGGGCAAAATAGTTCTAATAATTTCATTTATTTCATCTTAATTGACTCTGAGTTCATCCTTTTCACTTTCATGTGAACAATTTTGGGATTTTGTTTCCTTTTAGAAAGTAATCGGCCAATTATTTATCTATTTTTAAAGTTTTTTTTTCAAGAAACCAGCTCTTTTTTGCTTATTAGTTCACTAGTTTTTTGTTCATCTTTCTTTTGATTTTCATGATGTCCTTTTTGATGCTTGAATTTTTAAAATTGTTGTTTTTTTAGGTTTTTTTTAGTTGTGTGCTTGATTTGTTCGTTTTATTTTTAATTGATGTTAGCATTTATAGATATGTAGCTGCCTATAAAAATTTTGTTGTGTTGTCTAATTGTTTTCTTTATATTTAATGAAATTGTGGATTGCTTCTACAATTTGTTCTTTGACCTACTCAGTCTTTACTTTTAGGTAATTTAGTTTCCAGTCAATTTTTAATCTAAGTTTCAAAGTTCTTCTTGAATATGATTTTTATTGTGTTATGATCCAAAACTATGCATTTAATATTTCTGCTTTTCTATGTTTGTGAGATTTTTTTGCCCTAACACACAATCAATTTTTTGAAGATGCAATGCACATCAGAGAATAGGTATATATTTTTTTTGTTCCTATTTGATATTTTCCAGGGGTTTAATCATATTTAACTTTCATAAAATTCTGCTTATCTCTTTACTTCTTTCTTTTTTCTTTTATGATTCATTTTATCTGATTTGCCAGGGGTAAATTTAGCACACACAGATACTCCCCTTCCCCCATGTTAGTTTTGTTTTACTTTGTTTCATCCTTTAATATTTAACTTTCCCTTTCAGTATTTGGATGCTATGCTATTTGATTATATATGTTCAGTATTCATATTACTGCATTGCCTATGGTACCTTTTAGCAAAATGTGGTTTCCCAGTTCTATTTTAATTAGGTGTGTATTATTTCTGCTTTGTCTGAGATCGTGATTGCCGTTCCTGTCTTTTTTACTTCAGTTAAAGCATAATAGATTTTGCTTCAATGTCTCACTTTAACTCCAATGTCTATCCTTCTGTTTCAAATGATTTTCTTGTAAACAACCTACTGTTAGATTCTGGTTTCTAATCCATTCTGCTATCCTCTTCTGTTAAGTTGTTGTGGAGGAGGTATGTTGAATGATAAGTAGAAATGATGATTCTCACCTCCCTAAATCAACAAAGGCTGCAACCATTCAGTACAAAGAGTATTCTTTGTAATTTTTCAACATTTCCTTTTTTATTGTTCTTTCCATTTATACTGTTATAGTAACTATGATTGTTTTCTTGTTTCTCCTTACTTTATTCTACATCAGTTCACATACTGTTTTCCAAGTTTCTTTCTTTGTCATACTCATCAGTTCTTACACTTCAGTAATATTCTGTTACATTCATGAATTGTAATTTGTTTAGCCGTTTCCTAATCAATGGGTTTCCAGTTTCTATTTCATTCTTTGTTATCTATACAGCTATAAATATTTTGATGTCTGGATTATAAATTTTCATATGTTTACTCATGTTTCCAGCCTCAATTCTTGGATTAAGGAGTGCTAAACTCTTTTCTCTCCTGAATGCTTGGATATGTTTTTGTGACTCAGGTCTGTTTCCTGCTGAAGCTTAGATAATTCAGCTTCTGTCATGCCACAGTTCTAGATGAGTGGCTTCATCTCCATCCTACTTCCTGCTCTCTTCCATCACTCTGAGCTGGGAGAGGGGGCTATATCCTGGTGGATATGCCCTCTGCCTAAATCTCTGACCTTTGCCAGCTCTCTGTCTCTTTGATCAGCCACTTAATGGCACTTTCTGCCTGTCTGTCATCTTTCTCCCATTAGGAAGAACCCCGAAGGACCACCTTTAATTCCTATCCTGGCTCTGATTCTGACTTACCCAACTTCACTACCATCTTTCCCTACATCATTTTGTCCCCCTCCCCATTCCCTTATCAACTTCCTTTTGTGTAGAGCTCTTTGAGGGCTTGAACTATCTTTTTTCCTCCTCATATCTGTATCCCCAACACTTAGTAGAGGGTCTGGCACATAGTAAGGACTTTATAAAGTGTTTGTTGTCTTCTTGCCCGCCCTGAATGGAGTTGGCTATTTTCAGGACTCCTGAAGATACCCGTATATATACTACCAAACACCTTAGAGACTCCATCTCTTTGGGTAATTACCTCCTAATAGCCTTTTTACTCCTGCTGAGGTTCTGGCTGTATGCCATGACCAGGGGATGCTTTCTTTTCTTGCCTTCCCTCCTTCCCTATTCCCCTAGTAAGGACCACCCAGAACTCATATCAGCTGCTTCACTGCTCACTTGATATAGATGTGCTTCCTTTTCCTTCCTATGGACATGAAGGTTTACTGATCCTAACTCTACCAGCTAGCCTCACATCATCCTTACGTGGAAGGAATGGCCAGATAGGTAGGAGGAAAATCAGCAGAGAGTGGTATCCTGAAAATCGAGAAAGAAGGCAGTATCAAGGAAGAGAGTGATCAAGAGTGTCAGAGGATGGAGAGAATCAAAGAGAATAAGGACTGAGAAAAGTCATGGGATTTGACAATTTAGAGATTATTAGTAACTTTGGAGAGAGCAGTTTGGGTTGAATGATAAGGACAGAAGAGAGCAAGTGGAGAGAAAATGGAGGTATCTGTTGTAGACAACGAGGACTCTAGAAATAGGATGATAGTTAACAAATTGGAAGAATCAAATGAAAGTTTTTTCATATCTTCTATGCAAAAAGACAGGGAAGTATGCTTCACTATCAGTCTTCCAAAGTCGCTATTAATCAGTGTTCTGAAATGTTTCAGTGTTTCCTTCATTTAAATTGTTTTCATGCTTCTGCTTAATGTTAGACTTCATCAGATTTCTTCTTTCTTTGAATTCTTCATATTTATTGTTTTTTATTGTCATGTCCCATTGCATTCTTATAATATGATTTGTTCAATTTGCACAAATAAAGTCATTAATTTTAAAGCAAAGGAAAAATATGTATTGTGATCTAGTAGCACAATTCTAATCATGTGAATTGCCTACTCAATAAGCTCCAGTGGTTTGTGTATTAGCTGTAGGATCAAATTTAAACTCTTTTGTTTAGTGTTTAAAACCCTTCTTTCACAACCTCTTTTCCACTTTTACAACCTTATTACACAGTGTTCTCTTTCACTTAAGATATAATCTAGGCAAACTGGCCTTCTTATTGCTCTTTACTCATAGTCTCCCATATCCTCCTATGTCTGTGATGTCGCATAGGCTCTTCCCCATACTCTTCTTACCTTCACCTTTAAAATTAGCTTCATTTTTAAAGCTCAGCTCAAGCGCTGTCTTCATGAAGCTTTTCCTGATCTCCAGCTGCTTGTGAAATTTGCCCTCAAATTTTATTGTATCTATTTTGTATAAAGCCACATTTGCACATGTCCTTTCATCTCACCTGAAGGCAAGGACTGTTAAATTTTGGTTTTTGTATCCCTACTGTTTTGCACAGCTTGTTGTGTATCTTAGATACTTAATAAATGCTTGTTGAGGCTGTGAGTTAGAAAACCTACAATCTTGTCCAATCCTACAAGTGTTAGTATAATTATATCTCTATATGGCAGGCAGTATGCTAGACTCTGTGATTACCAAGAGTATATATATTATCCAATATATATATATTATCCAATATACTTTATATTGAATATCCTATATATTATCCAATTATTATAATATTATCCAATTATTATAATATCCAATACATATTATCCAGTATGCTCTGTGAGTATAGATTGGAGAGGGGAGAGCCTACTCTAAAAGCTTAGAATTCAGCTAAGTGGTTTTCAGTAGTAATCCAAATGAATGATGTTGAAGTATTGTACTAGAGTGACCCAATGCAGCCAGGAGAGGATGGACGTAAAAGACTTTTTAGAGGGAAAATTGGCAAGATCTGAGAACTAATTGTCCTTGTTGGGATGAGGAGAGGAAGAATCAGAATGACTTTAAGGCTGTGAACCCAAATGACTGGAAGAATGGAAGCAATAAATGGTCAGTCAAGTGTTACATATTACAAAGTTGGTAAGAAAGATAAGGACTGAGCAAAGACAGTGAGATTTAGCAAAACTTTGGGACCAAAGTTCACTCTCATTTTACTAATTTATGTAAAGTTTTCTGCCTCAGTTTCCTCAGCTATAACACTGGGGTTCTAAGTATCTGTTTCGGAGTTGGAAGGAAAAATAAGATAGTAAACAGGGTGCTTCATCAATGTGTTAGGCACTTAAGCACACTTGATGAAGGGAATGGAAATTGCTGCTGAGTACAAAACATCAAAATTAATTTTACACATTTTTACAATATACATGTCTATGTACATATGCATATATACATGTATATACATGTGTGTATATTTGCACATATATGTATATGCATATAACACCTAAATGATAAAATGAAGATCATACCATGAGGAAGATTTCTCTCTTAATAAACTCTTAGTCTTACATTTCTTCTTATGACATCAAATCAATGATGTTTAATATGTAGAAAATTTACTTTAATTTTTATTATAAAGCTACATTTTTTCTTGGTTAGTTGTATATATAAAAATAATAACTAAGATTTCTATGGTATGTAATATGTGCCAGCCACTGTGCTGAGTACTTTACAATTATCTCATGTTATCCTCACAATGTTGGGAAGTAACATATATATTTATTACTCTCCCATTTTACAAGTGAGGAAACTGAGGTGAGGATGACTTGTCCAGAGTCACACAGCTAGCAAGCATGTGAAGCCAAATTTGAACTTGGGCTTTCTTGATTCCAGGCCCACCTAGCTGCGTCTTTGGAAATTTAAATTGGAAATGATTAATCATAATTCATTTATTGTCCCTTCAGCTGTAGGGACTGTGTACTTCAGATTTTTCATTTGCTGGTACTTGTTTTGTGATTTTTCTTGTGCCATTCACCTAAATTTTAATATCTCTTGAAGGAAAGATGATATTTTTGTGTCTTTCATATCATTCCCAGTTCAACAAATGCTCAATACAAGTTTAAGTTTTCTAAATGGTTTTTCATTGTCCTCCCCTCCTTTAACTACCTTATATTTTATTTTTTTATTCTCTTTACATTTTTCTGTTTACATTTTTATTTAAGGGCCTGGGATATAGTGGGCACTTAATTAATATTTGTTAATTGAATATTGCCTCTACCTCATTAGCATGTAAGCTCCTTTAGAGTAGACTGCATCCTTCCTTGTTTTTATAACTCCAGCACTTGGCACACAGTCAGTCTTTAATAAACGCTGATTTGACTCTCCCTCTCATCCTCTGTGCATTGCACAAGCCTGCTCCCATTCTGGAATGCATTCCTTTCTCATTTCTATGTTTCATAGGCTTTATCTGCCTTCACATCTTAGCTCAAGCATCATTTCTTTGAAGCTGTCACTAATCCCTCAGTCATTAGTATGCTCTCTCCTCAAACTACCTTGTATTTATTTATTTCTATAGATAAACCTTGACCCCTACCCCCATCAGGATGTAAGGGACTTGAGAACAGGGTCCTTTTTTTCCCTTTTGTCTCTCTATGGTGTATATGATACCGTATACACAGTAGGAGCTTAATGAATATTTGCTAAAGTATTAATTTATTATCTGTTTATATGTCAAGGAGGGGAAGATAAGGGTTTGTTAGGGCACTTCTGACCAATTAATTTCCACTCCTATCCTATTTAATAAACTGTAGTTGCATCAAGTAACAGAGATGATGAAATGTTAACATTTTAAATGAAATACAGAGAAGAGTTTTCACTTTGTCCTTGCTTGAATTAGAAGTCTGGCTTTCCTTTTCCTGGCTGAAAATCAACTATTCCTCAGGTGACCTTTAAAAAGCCAGCTTGTTAGACCTAGAAACAGTATAAGAAGGGTATGTGTCTGTAGTGTGACCTGCCCTGGGAGAGAAGAAAGCCAGTTATGAAGAAAAAAATCTAGATTTTTGAGAAGGGAAGATTCTTTGCTTTTACTGTGGTGCCTCTACCAGAAAGTAGCAAAGGAGAAAGGAATTTTCTCTGCTCATGTCCTCCTCTCATCAACCATTGTATCTTGTAGCAGAGCTCCTGGCCTAAGAACAGACCCCCTGGGAGTCCAGGATTAAACAGGTAAACGGTGAAATTACCTTCTAGCAGGGTGACCCCTGGCAGCAGAGAATAGAACTAGCTGGAGATTCAAACAAGAAGTAAACTTGGCATATGGAAGTGGAGATAGAGAAAGATGTCAACCTAAGTGATCAGCCTGCCCAGTAGAGATGCTCATTTGTTGGGAATCAATGTGAGGACTCCATGGGAAAACAGGACACTGAGACGCTCTGGTGTGGAGACATTAGGTGCCTTGGCCACATATGTTGCTTACGTATATACCTTGCTCCTAGTGCAATTTATGTGTGTGCTCACTCTTCCTACTGATGCTATCTATGTGTACTTGTGGAAGAGTTTGCCACTGATTGAGGGGAAGTGTGAGGGGGAGGAGCAAGTATTTTGTAGTTACTTTTCTTATTACATTATCTTAATAAAACTTTTGGCTGAGTAGGGCTCCTGAGCTGTACTTTTAGGAATTTGTTTCCATAAAGTTTCTTGAACTTGAGGGGGCAGGGTACCAATCTCCAAGTGCAAATTGGGGGAATAGCCTGTAGGAATGCTGTATTTTAGTTGAAATTTATGAGGGAATGTCAGTAACGAGCCTTGATTTAATCACTGCGAAACACCTTCAGAATTTGGTATGTATTTTTGCCATCTTGCTTCAGCCCATCCCAGAAACCATGATATAGAGGAACTAACAAGCCTATTCTTGCAACTGGTAGGAGAATTAGATCCCCAAACATGTTCTTCCTCAATCTCTTCTTTTTCTACCCTCTCCATTCCCTCACTACTTTCCATCTCTGATTCTTGGAACCTTAATCAAATCAGTACTATAGTTTCAGGAAAGGGGAATGTCATGCATCTACCCTATGATTCACCATCCTTGTGATTTACTAGACCAGCAGTGGGAAACCTTTGACTGAATCCAGAATTCACAAAACAAATCCCCTTAATAATGAGATTTGTTTTGTGAAGTCTGGATTCAGTCAAAGGGCTGCACTTGAGGACCTAGAGGGCCCCATGTGGCTTCGGTCCTCACCCCTGTAATTAGACCAAAACATCATTCTTTCATTGCCATTCTATTACTGTATATGTATTGGAAGGGTAAGCTTTCCCTATGATAATGCAATTTCATTGAGGACAGCCTCGATCTCTCTTTTGTATGTCCAGTGCTTTATATAGTGTGTGGCACACACTAAATGTGTGGGTTGTGCTTCTTTCTAGCAAAATGAATTTTGGGGTTGTTTTGATGGTTTTTATCTCTGAAAAATTTTGATATCTCTAATTTCCTGATTTTACCCTTTTTTGGGCATTTGAATCTCTACAATAAAAAAAAATCTGTTCCTTCAAAGAGTTTCATGGTGCTATTTAATTGGTAATTAACTTGCTCTCTAATTGAGTTCTGGGCTTGTTAAATTTAGCTGGCGTCACAATTTGGATTATTCTGAATTCTTAATACTGTACAACTCTAATGAATGTGAATCAAAAGAAAACTAAATTCTGTTTAGGAATGCAGTTGTATGTGTTAGTAATATATTTGCGGAAGTTTCTAGTGTCATGTGAGAATTATCATTAAACTGTAGTTTTTAAGAATATAATTATTTTACTCATACAAATGTCATTTTGCAAATATTTCTCTTTGTAGCTCTTTGTTGCTTTAGTATTTTTTCCATGCCCAAGGCTATGGTATTTGGATGTAAGGTCATAGATTTAATTCTGTGAGGAACCTGGGATATCAAATTCAATTTTCTTATTTTAAAGATCAGGAAACTAAGGCCCAGACTTACCTAAGATAACACAGGTAGTACATAGCAGAGATAGAGTTCATGCTATTTCATTATGAACATCTATACCTATAGGAGAAAAGTGAATAGACAACTAAACTCGGTGTGATTTAACTGGACAAAGATTATATGTGTTGCAATTTTTTATCTATATCTTGAGGGAGGAAAGTACTAATTTTTGTCTATTGGATAACTTTTAAAACCAATTTTGATTGTCAGTTTTGATTTGGAGTTTTACCTTTTACTTCTGTAGACACTTAACCTGTTTTGTGATAAAGCCACTCAAAAGCTTCTATAATGAATATGTTCATTAGCCAGGAAAATCTAGAGTTATGCCTTTAGAACAGATGTTGATGTAATGAAAGCAGGCAAATTTGATTTTAATGGAAAAAATATAGTACCTTGAAAAGAGAGAATTACTAGAGCTGTTCTGAGTACTATGATTTGAAGTATTTATTATTAACCTTTTTCAATTTGGAAAGTGTTTTTTTTTAAAGTTTCAATGACCTTGTGGATATAGCAAATTAAATAAGAGAGAAATCTTTTATTTATGTAGTAGGCCACTAAAAAAAAAGAGTTGTACACAAAATCGCATGATTCTAGTTTTGGAAATAATCTTAGTCTGCTTTCACACCCACACCCCCCCCTCCCATTTTCTAGATGAGGAAACTGAGGTTTCACACCTGGGACTTTCCTGAGATTTGAACACTTAGTAAGTATCAGAACTGGAATACAAGCTCGTTACTTCCGACTCACTTATCCAGTCCCATTCCTAATATTCTATAGCAGTGGGGCAAAGAAACATACAGCTTCTGTATAGTCTGAGTATTTGTTTTCTAACCATTTAGTTACATCATCCTTAGCGTTTTTGTTATCTACTTACTTTGTAATCAAGACCACCCACTTGATTTAGCCTGCTGACTTTTTATGCTTTTTTCTTCCCTCAAGGCTACAGTACATGTGTATTCATGTTTTTGCTTCCCCATTTACTCAGATCTCCAGCTGGGAAAATGTAGTGTGTACAATATACTCTGCCTTCAGCTGACATTTCTCACAAATTGCAACAGAAACACTGCTATCAGCAGCTTAATAACAGGTAGAAAGCATCTCTACATTATCAAGCCCCAGCAGGATTCAGAAACTATGGTTACCAAATTTTCAGAGAAGAGGAGGGGTGAGGAAATTTTCCATCTAAGAAAAGCTGAAATAACATTGAAAAAATGATTCAATGAAAGCTGCTTTTTGAAAAGTACTTATCAGAGCTGACTTAGCAGGGTTGCGACACTTTCATTTTTTTTTGCCCAGTAGTTATTTCTGAAGCTCTCACAAGAGGTTTCTGTGGTTAAGCTCTTGGGGGGAGGGGGAAAGGGAGGTCATTTGTTTGTTTTTTACCCTTCTGTCCTTTTGAAGGAAGACATGTTTTGCTAAACTGGAAAAAAAAAGAGTAGGGTGATTATAATAGAGAAAGAAGTTACACCCAGGCTGATGTGTGCAATGGCTAGAGAGTCATGGTTGCAACAGCAAATAAATCTTGTCTGTAGTGTTTTAGTTAATTTGCTGTTGCACCATGATCTGTCCATATATTTAGTAACTGTGCCATTCTAAGAGTGTAAAAGAGCACTGTGTGAAGTACTAACAGCAAGATGCTAATGTCTTAGGCTTTACTTGATATGAAAATAGCAAATATATTTGCTAATCTCTTCCTCAAAATGTAAAAGAAAGCAGTAACTGAAATGCCAGATAGGAATTCAAATTGTTCTTTTATGTTTAGTTCTGTGAGGCTAACAGTTTTGCATTTAAACAACAGTTTAATTTCGAAATAGGATTCCCTACCCTACTGTGAGAAAGACATTGTTAGACTTTGTCATCTCCCAATCCTTTTGGATAGCAACAAGAGAATTTTGGCTTTTCTACAGGAAAGAGTAACATAAATGATGCAAAAATCCATCTTTTTACCCAAAATATTGTCCTTTTATGCATTTTTTCAGCTTGCTTTAAAAAAGGAATATTATGTTGTCAGTTTGATTATTGTGAATTTTTTTTTTCATAAAACCTTAACAATGATCAGTTTTGTATTGTAGGGCTTCTTTATATTATATTGATAAAAACCTGAGTATATTTAGCCATGTATCCAAAAATTACCCTAAGTAATACAGCAATTGTCTGGACCAAACATAATTCCTTCAATAGGAGTAAAAATGAAAGGATTCTTGAAATTAAAAGAAAAAAGTTCCAAGTAACAACATAAAGCAGGGCCTTGGAGTCTCACATTTCAGTAATACAGGGCCTTCACTGTATTCCGTGCTATGAGTAGCACAGAAATAAATGGCTGATTATCTCTTTTAGTAAGATAAAAGGGAAGGGAGGCTAGGGTGATCCAAAGAGGAAGTACAGCTGCTCTCTCTCTGATATTGAGGTATGGTAACTCAGATAGTACACTAGTTATTGATTCATCTGACCTTTCAACCATCAGTGACTCCATTTTAAGTCCTGCTTGGTTACAATGAAGCACTTCTCTTTGTGGCCTATAAACCAGACTGAGATAAATGATCTTTGTAAGACTAAGGGGACACTGCTTTGTCTTAGAAACACAGTTGATGAATTGAAAAGAAAGTTTTGGTCACCTCAATATTTTCTTTATGGTCCTTCACCTACTTGTCTTTGTGGCATGGTGTTGGGGCAGAAAATTCTTGACTATTTTCATGTTTTATCAAATCAGCTTCCCTGTGGCACCTTTTCACTTAATTTCACATAGAACAGTGGGTAGTGAAATGGATTGTGTTTTAGCAACAGCTAAAAAAAATACATTTTATTCATCAGTTTTGTCCTTACATAATATTTTTTCCCTCTAGTGTACCCCCCCCATTGAACCCTCTCAAAATCACTATTAGGCAAAACATTTGAAACTGAGACTATCACCTTTGCCAGTTTACAGGGTATGAGATAAATCAATTGTTTTGATTTCCATTTTCTCTTACTATTTAGTGATTTGAGTAATGTTTTCATGTGGTCATTTATAGTTTACAGTTCTTTTGAAAGCTTATTCATATCCTTTGATCTTTTATCATTTGGGGAATTTCAACAGGCAATCACCACTTCAGAAAACCCTTAATAGCCCTTAACAGGAACAACATTCTTTTTCTCTCAAGTCATCTTCTTTTTATAAATGGTCCAACCACTTTGATCAGTTACAAGGTCCAAACTATACTTTTAGGCTATGAGACTTTTCATTTGGAGAAGACTTACATTCATTTCACTTCTCCAATTGGCCAAGATCTGACCACAGCCCTCTCCTTACCCTATCCCACACTGAATATTGTATCAGTAAGGTAACATGAGGTACTAGAAAAAAATTCACTAAACTTGGGGAAAGATTTTACATAGATTTTTAGTCCCAGGACTGCCATGGACTAATTTTGGGAACTTGGATAAGTCACTTAGCTTTTGAGCCTCACTTCCTAAGTAAATAGCTAGATGAACTTCAAGTATTCTTCTAGCACAGTGGTTCTCAACCTTCCTAATGCCGCGACCCTTTAATACTCATATATGGGTGTCTCTGCATGTGGGCGGACCCACCTGGAGATGGATAGAGGAGCAGTGTCTCCAGTTTCTAAGACCATCGGAAATGTGTGTTTTCCGATGGTCTTAAGTGACCCATGTTATCCCTGTGAAAGAGTCGTTCGACCCCCAAAGGGGTCGCGACCCACAGGTTGAGAACCGCTGTAAAATCTCACACTAATATTCTCTAGTCTACAAATGATCTTATATACCTGTGTAAATGTAATCATGGGGAATGTGAAAACCCAGAAACTGAAGGAACGGGTCCTGACAAAACTCACTTTACTCTTTCATTGCTTAAACGTTTTCTTCTATTCCCCCAATAAAGTAGAAGCTCCTTGTGGACAGGTACTTATCTTTTTTGTTTTTGTTTTGTACAATTTTTTTGCATATTGTAGTTTCTCAATAAATGTCTATACCTCCAATACAATTTCACGTTTCTTAGTGCTTACTCCAGCAAACTTTTTCTTCCTGTCACCAGCTTCCAAAATTGCTTTCTGCATGTTTACATTTCTATCCAGAAGATAATATTCCTCAGAACACAGTAGAACTGACATGCTTAATTGCATTTTTTTGGCAACCATTAATCACACTTGTAATTCGTTTTGTCATAAAGAAAAAGATACATGGCAAAATATGTTAGATGATACACAAAATAACGATAACATCATTATCTTTCCTTTTTTACAGAAAAAAAATACTTTTGAATTAGCTTTTGTCAGGGAGCAAGTAGTTCTGCTAAAGCTGATCACATAGTGAGTAAACTCTAGTTTCATGCTAAAAGAGGTAGAGGAAATGAATGGATTCAAGAGATTTATAGTCAAAGGACAGACTATTCCCGGGAGCTCTGTTTTGTGGCTTGTCAAAAGTAGCTTTTCCATAGTGGTCAAGGGAAAGTTAAAAGACAGTAAAAATGGAGAGGAATACTGTGCTTATTCTTTATAACTGCTTTGTAGAAAATGTTTGCTTCTTTTTCCCCTTATACTGTAAAAACGAATTTTAAGCAATTAATATGACCATGAACACATTACAACATTTTGAGTGGAAGTTATCTTGCAGGATTTAAGCTACTATGAATTAAATATTTAAATAATCAATCAACAAGTATTTATTAAGTGCCTTTTACATTACTATGTATCATGCTGTGTTCTGGGGATACAAATCCAGGGAATGAAACAATCTCTCTTCAAAAAGAGCTTATATTCTAACATGAATAAACAGAATTCATACAATGTAATTTTTAGTTTAGTAAGTAATTTAAACTGCTCATGAACAGAAACAATATCTACTAGTAATGCTCTTTAATTATGTACAATAGAAAAATTGATATAACTCCCACAATCCCATGCTTCAAGAAATGTTAAGGATGTGTCTATACCAGGTATTTTTGTTTATATCTAACGGATGCTAATCCAGACATTTCTTTTAGAAGGATCACGATATTTTGAGCAATTCTAGGAAGAGTTCAACTTTGTAGAATATTTTATTTTATTTATGTTTAAAAATATAAAAGCAGAGTTACTTAAGATAAAAGAAGTAAAAATCTGCCTTTCAAATTGTTTAACTTAAGAGGAGGGAAAATGCAGTTCCATGTTCTGTTTTATGTTTTTGTACATTGGGCCCTGATCCCTGCCCCCCCCCCCCCCAAAGTTTTGTGTGTTTCTGACTTTAGTTAAAATGAGATAAATATTTTGTAAAAAGGAGCACCTATTAGTGTGGTTGTTCTCTTCTATTTGTATGAAGGAATACTAGTAATATTGGAAAACAAACATTAGAGAAGACAGTTAAAAGTAATAATTGTGTGTTCGCATTTCTTTTGGCATTTGAGTAAGTTACAGTTAGGAGACAAATCACTTGTTGAAAACAAGTCATCACATTTTATTTTGGGGTATGCAGTTGGGAATTTATTCTTACTTAGGAAGAAACGTTAAATATGAAAGAATGTACACTTTCACAGGATTAACAGGTTTAATAGGATTAACAGAATCTAATAATAATGTAGCCATTCTTAAAATTAATCGAGAGGCAAATGTTCAAGACTCAGCAGAATATAAAAGTTTTATAAGACTGCTAATCAAGTGTTTTGTATTTTACCTAAGACCTGGTACGTCCCACCACTCCCGTTACTTTTTTTTGCCCGGGCCAGCCTTGGACGGTATTTGTTGTTGCCGTCCATACTTTCTATGTTAAAATTGTATCTTGTTCTGGTCCTGCTGAATGAACCCTGTCACCTCCCTCCTCTAGTCAGTATAGTTAAGTTTATAAGTAGCCAACATAAAAGGACAATAGCACGTGGTCATAAGGTTTTTTGACTACCATAGTCATGATTAGTTTTAACTTTATCAGTTTGTTATGGACAGAAATTAAAGAATAGAAGAATTAATAAGATTCCCAGCCCAGTTCTTACTGAAAATATTTATGTTCATGTTTACTTATTAATAATTAACTTATTTTTGAAATTTTTGGCTCCAAATCCACCTCCTTCCTTAAGCTGTATCAAATATTAAGAAGGCAACCAATATTATATCAATTATACATGTGAAATCATGTGAAATATATTTCCATGTTAACCATGTTGCAAAAAAAAAAACTCAGTTCTCTCTTGGGAGGTAGGTATCATTTTTCATTGTGAATCTTTTGGAAGTGTCTTGGGTCATTTTTTGATTAGAGTAGCTAAGTCTTCCACAGTTGATCATTGTTGCAATATTGTTATGACTATGTACAGTGTTCTCCTGGTTCTGCTCGCTTTACTTTGCATTAGTTCATATAAATCATCTCAGATTTTTCTGAAACCACTCTTTGTTGTTTCTAGCACGATAATTTTCCATCAAAATCATATACCACAACTTTGAATAAGTTTTTCCAAATGATATGTTTTTCCAAATGATGGGTGTCCCCTCAATTTCAAATTGTTTGACAACATAAAAAGAACTGCTATAAATATTTTTGCACATAGTCCTTTCCTTTCTTTTTGAGCTCTTTGAGATACAGATCTAGTGGTGGTATTGCTGGATAAAAGAGGATGCACAGTTTTATAGGCCTTGGGCATCATTCCAAATGGTTCTCAAGAATGGTTACATCAGTTCACAACTCCACCAACAGTGCCTGTATCCCCATTTTTCCACTTGCCTTTCATTATTTGTCATTCTCCTTTTCCATCATGTTACCCAATCTGATAGGCGTGAACCTCATAGTTCTTTTAATTTGTGTTTTTAGCTATTGGTGATTTGGAGCATTTTTAATATGACTATTGATAGTTTGATTTCTTCTTATGAAAATGGCTTGTTCATTATCCTTTGTTTATTGGGAATGGCTCTCACTTTTATAAATTTGACTCAGTTTATAAAATGAGGCCTTTTTCAGAGAAACTTGGTATAAATTTTTCCCCTAGCTTCCTGCCTTCTTTACAATTTTGGGTATATTGGTTTTATTTTTACCAAAACTTTAAAAATTTCATATAATCAGAATGAACAGTTTTAGTTCCTCTGATCCTCTCTATGTCTTGTTTGGTCATAAATTCTTGCCATCTCCATAGATCTCACTGGTAAATTTTTATAACTTCCCCTAATTTGCTTGTGATATCGCTATTTATGTCTAAATCATGTATCCATTTTGACCTTACCTTGGTATAAGATGCAAGACGTTAGTTTATGTCTAATTTCTTCCAAACAATTTTTCCCGCAATTTTTGTCAAATGCTGAGCTGTTATCTCAAAGACTTAGATCTATGGGTATGGTCATTTACTACTACATTGTTTTCCTAATGTATTCCACTGATCCACCAGTATTTTTTAGCCAGTACCAGATTGTTTTGATGGTTATTACTACATAATATAGCTTGAAATCTGGTATGCTGCCTTCCTTCATTTTTTTTCCAATCTATTCCTTTGATATACTTTACCTTTTGTTTTGCAAGATGAATTTTGTTAATATTTTTTACTAGATCTATAAAATAATTCTTTGGTAATTTGCTTGGTATGACACTGATAAAGTCAATTAATTTAGGTATAATTGTGATTTTCTTTATGTCAGCTGGGCCTACTCATGAGCAATTAATATTTTCCGTAAGGCGTGGATGTTGTATTTTGTTAAAAGCCTTTACTGCATCTGTTGACATAATCAGCATTTTAATATTTTTATTATGATATGTTCATTTATGTTTATACTTTTTTTTTCAAATATTGAACCATACTTGCATTTCTGGTATAAATTCCACCTGATCATAGTGTATGGTATTTTTAAAATTACTATAATCTCGTATTTTATTTAAAAATCATGCATTCATATTCATTGGGGAAAATGGTTTATAGTTTTCTTTCTCTTGTTTTACTCTCTCTGGTTTAATATCAAAACCACATTTGTGTCATAGAAGGAATTTGGTAGAATTCTTCACCTATTTATTCAATTTTTTTTGTGGTATTAGGATTAATTGCTCTTAAATGTTTGGTAGAATTCTCTTGTGAATCCATATGTTCCTGGGGATATTTTCTTAGGTAGCAGATTTATGGCTTGTCCAATTTCTTTTTCTAAGATAGAGATATTTAAGTACTCTCTTTTCTTATCTCTTAGCCTAAAGAGATTTTATTTTCATAAATATTCATCTGTATTATTTACATTATCAATTTTATTGGCATTTAATTGGACAAAATAGCTGCTAATAATTGTTTTAATTTCATCCTCATTGATGTTATGTTAACCTTTTTCATTTTTTGATATGGATAATTTAGGAATTTTTTTTCTCTTTAAAATTGAATAAACCAATGGTTTATCTGTTTAATCATTTTATTTTTTTCATCACAAACCAGCTCCTAGTTTTATTTATTAGTGATTTTTTAAAAAAGAAATCTTTCCTGCTTTTTCTCTCTTTTATTCATGTAAACATTTAGAGATATTCATTTTCCTCTAAGTATTGCTTTGGCAGCATCCTACATATTTTGGCATATTTCATCCTTATTATCATTCTCTTTAATTAAATTATTTATTGTTTTTAAATGATTTATTCTCTGAACCACCTGTTCCTTAGGATAAGATTATTTAGTTTGTAGTTAATTTTAACTATATCTCCATGGCCCTTTATTGAATACAATATTTTTTTGCATTATGATCTGAAAAGGATGCATTTATTGTTTCTGCTTTTCTGCATTTAGTTGTGAGGCTTTTATGCCCTAATACATGGTCAGTTTTTCTGAAGTTACCACATACAGCTAAAAACAAAGTATATTCCTTTCTGTTTCCATTCAGTTTTCTCCATAGGTTTATCATTTCTAACTTTTCTAAAATTCTGTTTATCTTTTTAACCTTTTTCTTATTTTATTTATTTAGGTTGATCTAGTTCTGAGAGGGGAAATTTGGGGTCCCCTACTATTGTAGTTTTACTATCTATTTCTTCCTGTCACTCATTTAATTTTTCCTTTAAGAATTTAGATTCTGGGATGGCTAGGGGGCATAGTGAATAGAGGACCAGCCCTGGAGTTGGGAGGACCTGAATTCAAATCCAGCCTCAGACACTTAACACTTACTAGTCATGTAACCTTGGGCACTTCACTTAACCCCAATTGCCCTGCCTTCCCCTCTCCAAAAAACAACAAGAAAAAAAGAATTTAGATTCTATACCATTTGATATATAGATATCAATATTGATATTACTTCATTGTCTCTAGTCCCTTTGATCAAAATGTAATTTCCCTGTCTCTTTCAATTAGATATATTTTTGCTTTTGCTGTGTCTGAGATAATGATTGCTGCCCATGTCTTTTTTACTTCAGTTGAAACATAATAAATTTTACTCCAGCCCCTTATTTCAACTCTGTGTATTTCTGTTTCAAGTGTTTTTCCATAAATAACATATTGTTGGATTTTGGTTCCTAATTCATTCTTCTATCCCCTTCAGTGCTCTGTCTGTTGGTACTGGATACATAGAATAGCACAGTTAAAAGAAACCTATGTCCGCAAACTGACAGAAGGGCCCCTGTAGTTGGTTCATGGAGTCATTACATCTGGAACTGGTCAGATTGAGGTCTGGGTCTCCAAAGTACTAAGGAATGTCAGGTCTTACTCTGACTGTCTTAGTTCACAGAAAAGGTCCAGATCCAGAACAGGATGTGGGGCTCCCCATCATTGTAGCTTATCAAATGAGTCTTGGCCTGACTGGCAGGAGTTAGTACTTCTTTGGGCAGAGGCTTAAGCCAGAAATGAAAATTCCCTGGAAAGTAGGTACACTAGCACAAATGCTGAACAGGTTGTATGCAACCTCCACTCCCTCAAGGTGGCCTAGTCCACATGGAGTGGGCTGGCTCCCATCTACTCCTTCACATAACAGGTCAAGTAAAACATGTCTGCAAACTGGGCCACATCAGGCAAAACCTTGGAGGAGGGATAACCTCCATGTTGAGGAAGAAACTCTCCAGCTTGTTAACAAATGCCCAGTCATAAGCAGTGGCAATTCCAAGGCTTGTTTGTTTTTTCTCTACAGGAACAAAGCACCATCCAGGGACTCCCCTCTGAGACAGGGAATAGGGAAAAGCAAAAGCTGAAGACAGTTTTTTGTGAGGGGTTCTAGAGAGAATCATCAGCCTGAAGAGCTGAACCACATCAGGGGCACCACTTGTGCCTCTGCTGATGCTGGCAATTAAGAGGCCAAGGCCTGGCTTACTTTTCTTGAGTGAGGAGAGACTCTAGGAGTAGAGTCACCATCATAGGACCTTTAGGATTCTTGGCAACAAAGCTGGATAGCAGAAGCTTGCTACTATTTTAGCTGAAAATCAGTTTATTTTTAATAGCATCTTAACTGAAATGTCTTATGAAAGTTTGCAAGATGACATCAGTTTTAATCAGCTGTATTTTTTAATAAGGGTGAATGTACAATATGAGATTTGCTTTGCTGAGCAAGAATTTAAGTATTTTTAAATCTCCTTGAAATCATTTTTTTGGTGATCACATGTTTGGATTGAAAACCATGACTTTAAGCTTTACATTCTTCAAATAAAATTTACGTTTCCTGAACGACAAAGTCTATTATTTCATGCTTCCTAATCTTCATTGTCTATTTCCCTTTGGTACACACAAGCAGCCTGGTACATGGAGACATGCACATTATGGAGAAATAGCTTTCTGCTCTGTCAACTTTGTTTTATAAAAGCTCTTTTTTCTTTATTGCTCTTATCTATTGCATCTATAAAATTTATTTAAGCAATGACAGATCTCTCTTTAGGGCCCAGAGTCTGGGAGAATAACCACTGTTGTGCATTTGGTAAAAGGTTTATCGAATATGACTGTTCATTAAATTGCAAGGCATTATGGGTGAGCCTAACTGGTATTGCTTTGGTTAGGTGGGTTATGTGAATTGTACTTATATGTGTACATCAGATAGAAACAAATGAATCTTACTAGCTTCTTTTCCTGTTGCTTAGCAAAAGGAAAAAAAAAAGGTTAGGTTTGAAAATGTCATAAAAATTTGCCAAAATTTATGTGATACTCACCACATGGAATGCATGTAGAATCAACAAATACACAGAATAAATTTGTTTAAATTTCTTCAAAGCAAGGATTGTGAATTCTCTGGTCTTATTTTCCTCTTAGAAATCAAAACAGCATGATTTCACATGTGTAATTGATATCAGATTGCTTGCCTTCTCAGTGAATGGGGGAGGGGCTAGAGATGGGGAGAGAATTTGGAACACAATTTTTTTTAAAGTGCTAAAAATAAATAATAAATTAAAAATGAAATTAAATAAGACAAAATTAAGAGAATGGATTAATTGACTCTAAAGGCAGAAAAAAGGAAGGAGGGAAGGAGGAAGGAAAGAAAGAAGGAAGGAAATCAAAACAAATCTTGATGGAAAAAGCATTCTTGCTTGAAGAATCAGTTTTACTCTACTTGAAGTGCCACTGAAAAGTCTTTTTTGTAATGATAGTTCCTCATATTTTTCTTTTTTCAAATGATTTTTGCCAACACTTTCCTAATAAATATCCATGCAGTCCTCTTCCAAGTATATTCCCCTGAAGCAGATATGCAAAACATATTTTCAGTTATTAGCAGAAAGTAAGTAGAAACATTATTCATTAGATATGACTTCAGTTTTAGTTTTGTTTCTATATTGTTATAGTGTGCATTGTTCTTTTGCCTCTTCTTTCTTCACTTTGTATCATTTCTGCACCACAAATGGCACTTGTTTTACGTACACCAGTCTGATTTTGCTTTAAGAATGTAAGGATGCTATCCTTAAGATTTAGTTGGGCAAAGAGGACTGGGGCTTAAAACACAGAATTGGTCCTCCAGAAACTGTAGCCAAATTCTCATTGCCCACCTTCCTCATACCTGGCAATAATTCTGGTGAATCAGGAGACAGGGTTTTGCATGAATTTAACTAGAAATCTTACCCTTTTTAATCTTACATTTTATGGTCCACAGCTACCTCACTATATTCTAATCTAAAGCCTGTATCATTGGACTGGCCTAAGCTGTTGGCCCAGAATAATTTAATAAAAGCTTTTCTGGTTCCTATGAATTCTTAATACTCATTATTGCATATGACCTAGTAATACCCAGTTATATTAAATACCTTTTTTAGTCATTTCTTCATCATTGTCTACATTTTTTCAGCCTTTTCTTGTCATAAATATGCCATGAATATATTTCTGCATATAGGTAATTTCTTGCTGTTAATATCCTCTTTGGTTTATACTGTAGTAGTTGGATCTCTGGGTTAAAGGGTATGAAAAATTTAGTAACTTTCCTTGCATGTTGCAAAATTGTTTTCCAAGAAAGTTGAACTAACAGCCGTGAATTAGTTGGCCCTATAGCATTGAAATTTCCCATTTCCTCCTACTTTTTAAAATTTGATAGGAGATACCTTAGGGCAGTTTTAATGTGTATTTCTCAGATTATTGCTATTTAGAACTATTTTTTCATAGCATTATACATTAAAAGATAGAAGAGTCATCAAGTCCAAAGTTGTTGTTGATTTGTTTTCAGTCATGTCTAACTCTTCATGACCCCGTTTTGGGGTTTTCTTGGCAAAGATACTGCAGTAGTTTACCATTTCCTTCTCCAACTCATTTTACAGATGAGGAAATTGAGGCAAACAGAGTTAAGTGACTTACCCAGGGTCTACATAGTCTGAGGCCAGATTTGAACTCAGGGAGATGAGTCTTCCTGACTCCAGGCCCAGTACTCTGTGCACTATGGTGCCCCATAACTGCATTTCTTTGAGTATTGGTGATTTGGAATAGTTTTCATAGGATCATACATTAAGAGATAGAAATGTTATTAAGTCATTAGAAATAATTTAGCCCAATTCCTTTAACTCCAAATCTAATTCTTGACTGCTTAATATTTCATGCTTCTGGACTTTACTTGACTCTTTCGATAATACTATATTGTCTCCATCCCCAGAGGCAGGGGTGGAGATTGGGTGGGTGGTGGTGGTGGGAGTGTCAATTTATAAAGAGTGTGTTTAAGAATTTATTCAGATACAATACCTCCTACATATCTGACAAGGTAATTGTTCTAAGACTCCACCCTGACAAAATTATTCCTTACCATCAACTCATAAGTATTCTACTTCTCTGTTAAAAAAACAAAACAAAACAAAACTCTGAAATTCCTTTACCCAATCTGATCTTTTATCATTCCATCTCTTCATATACCTAACTACTCCTAAACCTATTTGTGGACCTCATTGTGACCTCCAATCTTCATGCTATTTAGTACTTTATTCTTGCTCTGTCTGTGATCTCCCACTTTCAACCCCCTGGTGAATCTGTTTACTATCTTCCACTCTCATATTCTTTGTTTCCTTATCCTACTACTGCTCACACCTTAGTAAACCCCAACTT
>CM053583.1:254761405-254821405 GCA_028627135.1 Pseudochirops cupreus | reverse complement strand
TTCAGTCACAACCATATTAAATTTGAAGATTCCTAGATTTTATCCATAGAGAATGGAAAATTCAAGGAGGGGGCGGGGAGGAGGTGGTGGTGTAGAATTTTAAGCCATTGTAATTTTATAGCCAGAATGGAAATTTTAAAATCTCACTAAAGGGAATGAGTGCCTTCTTATCTTGGAAAGAGGAAGGAAGGAAGGGAATTGTTTTAGATTTAGGAACAAAAGTTAATCATCTTTAGAAAAACAGGTCCAGTGAAACCATACTAGCTTCAAAAAAAAAAACCTACAGCATATAAAAAAATCTAATGTGTTGGGCTATTTTTCTGAATTACTCTAGAATATATTTTCTTAATAAACATATAACACTCATGAGGCCTAGGGGAGAGTTGTTTAGAAGCAAATGTTAAAGAAGAATTGCTTTTCTAGTAGTTTCCTTGAATATTTCATGAGAATTGCAACAGAAGGTTAACTTTAGAAGCTCTGTGTATTACTTATTGCATAAAACATGGACTAGAATTCCAGAGGATGAATAGGCTTGTAATTTGCATTAGTTAAAGAAGTACACATACACGCACACACGCATACACACACACACACACAAACACATACTCAAGCCCATTGCTATGAATGTGCATGTATATGCATGCATGTGCATAGACACACACATCTGTGTACACATGTATGTTACATATATACTTATACACGCATACATATGACCTTCCAATCACTTGTTTGTGTTTGTACATATGAATGTGTACTGATACCTAGAGAAGTTAATCTTTCAATAACTAAGTTGGTTCTGTCCCCCCATAATAACTACTTTGCTTCAGCAAGCTCTAACAAAGGTGTTAAAAATCTTTCCTCTGGTCTAGGAGAGCACTGTTAGTCATACTTCATTAAGCTTGTTCACAGAAAAGAACTGGTTTCTAAGCAAGTTATTGAAATACTTATAACTATGTTGGCCCTTTTCTTTTCTGAAAGATAAGAATTTAATGTGGAATGAGAGAGGGTGGGAAGACAGCCTTTGACCATTGTCCAGAAGAACTGGTCTATTATGATGGAAATTATAGAGACCATTTAACATTTAATCTGCTTTATGTTTACCTTGGATCCCTGCTTCAGAGTATCATTTCTTTTTCCATGGTACTGAGTAAGATTTATTTTGCCCTTTGTACCCTAGGAGGCAGAGAAATTTAAGACAATGCCATTACATGATATTCAGATATTACAAGCTAGAACTAGAACTTGAAATAAGGTTCCGTCAACTCTATTAATGATCCAAAGGGGAAGTCTCCTTAGTATAAACTGCAGGTTACCTAATGTTGAAGTTTTTTTGCCTGTAACTTTTTGTTGGTCCAGGAAAGAGTGAAATGGAACTTGAGATGCTTTTGGAAGCTAACTTTTTTGTACTGGCTTGATATCATTATCAGTAGAAATAATAGAAGAAACAGTGAAAATTATATTCTTCTGAAACTTGCAGTTAATAATATTGGGCTATGTATGGTTCAGGGCTTCTTGCTTCCCTTCTGAGTACTGAGAACGTACCAGCCTTTGTCAAAAAAGGTTAGAGAAGGCAGTGCTTGTATTAATAATTAATAATAATAGTAATACTCTTACAATCTAAATACTATAATTATAATAGAAAACTATAATGATAACAAAGGAGAGCAAAACTGTCTCCTAACAAGCCCCAGAACTTCCAGAGGCTTATAAAGCATCGTTTGACCACCGCCATTTCCCCTTCTCCCACTAAGGGATACTGTTGACTAAATTCAATAGGTTTAATCCTATTCAGCTTTAGATATTTCATTCTGACAGTTAATTACCTAGATTTGTTACCAAGAAAGAATGTTTATCTATATGAAATACCATCCATACCATCAGTGTGTATGACCATACTCTGTTGAAAACAGAGTATTTATATCTTGCTAGACTTAGGAAAAGATCCTTGGAGAATAAAAGTGAAATAATTCTGGTACAAGCTATTACTTTTAATATTGTAAGTACTGTAGCTAGTTTTCTATGTTTCCCTCATGACTTGCTTCTCTTAAGTGATTTGTGAAGAAAATGAAGTTTTTTGACACGTGGAACTTAATGTACTCCATTGTGTGCCGTATATTCCGATGGAGAGGAGACTCTCAACATATAAACAGAATTGAAAGGGGGTGGAGGGACTTGCTGATTCCAAGTATTTCCAGCATTTTTTTTTATTCTTTCTAGAAAGCTTAATGTGAAAATGTCAGATATTTTTAAATGTGTGCACATGTTTTGTGTATGTTTGTTTAAACTTTCAGAACAGTATTAGAAAATCAATACACTTGGCAATTCCAAAGTATAGTTTTCTTACCATCATATCCCTTAAGCATTTTTAGTTGAGGTAGGATTAGAAATGAATGCATATTGAAATCTGAATCTTCCTAGATTATCTTGTTGCTTTTAGTTAAATGTTCTTTAGGAAAATAGAATTTTAGAACATAAATTCTGCTCCCATAATTCTCATTTCTCTTTTAAACCCCTCAGGAAGAGCATGTTATAGTCCCATGCTATCCACAACTTCCACAGGGGCCTTTATCTTTTCAAGTGTTGGATTATTTTCTTTTGTTTTGCAGTATTTATTCATAGATGCCTGAACTCATTTACTAGGTCTGGAGCCCTTATTTCCTTCTATCTTAGTGTTTTTCCTGTTGATTTATTTGTTTATTGTCAAAGTCTTTTAAATTTCTTTCTCTTGGAATCTTTGGTACTTTCACTTCCCCTCCCCCCCATTTATATATTGCTCATATATGACTCCCTCCTCTCACACTGTGGTTTTCTTTGGGACTGGATCTCAGAGCATCTCGGCCTTCTCCCACATTGGACAATTCACAGTTTACCAGCCTATATCTCTGCCCCATTTGACTTTTGGGTGGTCAGAACTGACTCTAGCTGAATGTCATGCTCTTCTCTTAGACTTGATGAAATGCTGCACAGTTACCCACACTACATCAGCTGTGCTGTGCTGGTGACCTGTCTCACTCCTCTGTTCCTTAGTTCTTTGGCCTGGCACTAGAAGTTCAGAGCTTGTTGAAACTGGCAGTTCAGCCTCTTGGTATTTCTGGTTTGCAGCTTCCAGTAGGCCTTTGCTCCTGAAGGGCTCTGACCAAGCTGTGGAGGCCCAAGGAAACTTCTGCAGCCTGGAGCCAGGGTTACTAGGGTCCTGGAAAGAGTGAGGAGCAACTGGGGTGTAGGGGCAGGTTTTTATATCCATCGGTCTGTGAATGTGTCTTCACTGCCAGTAGCATGGGAGGCGGGGCAAAGGTCCTGAGTGAACTCAGGGTCGAGAAGCCATTCCTGGGTTTTTGTTTTTGCTTTTATCTTATTTGGGATTCTTGGTGTCCTAGACCATGGAAACAGATGAAAGTGCTTTATCTTTGGTGCATAATTTCTGTTTTGGAGAGATTTGAGAGGTCATGAGGATCAGCAAAAATAATTTGTCTACTATCTTGTTGTTCACATGACCATTTTCAGCTTGTTTTTTTTGAACACTATAAATTCCATTGAATTGAATAATAGAGTGTTCTCTCTAGTCAGTGTAACTGGAAAGGCATGATACAAGTGTCCCTTGATAATCTTGATAACGTCAGTGCTCATACAGGGAGTTAACAATGAAGAAGGGCTAGGAATGTTCTGCTTACCTTTTGATAATCCTTCAAAAAAGAAGGAAAGGGAAGAGAAGAGGACTACATTAGAGAAAAAGGGAAGAAGTATTAGGGAAATTATCTCATATAATTGGGATGTACAAATAAAAGACTATAAAAACAACAAAAGGTCTGGGAAGAACAGGCTAGATTCGAACCCAACATTTAGGACAGTACTCCATAATTTAAATTACTTATTCAGGGCCATAATCAATCAAACCAACAAAGATGACTTTATGGAAATAGTAGAAAAATTGCTCTGGAAGAACAAAAGATCAAGAATGTTAAGAGAAATGAGAAAAACCAGGAGGAGAGTCTGGCATGGGAATATAAATATTTAACAAACAGCTCTCCAGAAGTATATGACACACTTTAGCTTCATCAGCATGACTTTTTCTCCATTACTTTCTTGAGTTTGGTCAACAAAACAATAAATCCAGTACTGATATGTAGCAGTATAAATACTGATGGGAAAAACAATCAGCTCTTGTGAGCCACTATGAGCTGGATTCATCACACTCCTCACCTAGCAGCACCAAATCTCAAACTATACTACAAAACAATCATCATCAACCAACAACTAACTATATTGGTTAAGAAAAAGAGAGATTTTTCAGTGGAATAGGTACGTTATACAACCCATAAAAGAAATGCACACCATAGCCTCATGTCTGATGAACCCAAGATCCTAGCACTGGGCTAAGAATTCACTATTTGACAAAAACTTCTATTTAATCTGGGAAGTATTCTGGCAGGAACTAAGTATCAACCAATATCTCAAAACACATACCAAGATAAGTTCCAAATTGATAAATGACTTAAAGTCAGCATATTGAAGGACCAAGGAAGAAATAATTTTCATATATATACAGATTGGGGAACATTTGATGACTTAGCTAGAGACTGAGAGAGACAGAAGATAAAATAGACAATTTTATTATATAAACTACATAAAATGTTAAAGTTTTTGCACAGACAAAACTAATACAGTTAAAATTAGAAGGGAAACAGAAAACAGGGCAAAAACCTATGCAGTGAATTTCATAGATGTCTTAGAAGACTATTATGAAATTATAAAAAATGAAGTGAGGAAAACCAGAAGGATGTATACAATAACAACATTATATTTTTAAAAATTACTTTAAAAGACTTAAGAATTCTGATCACTACAGTGACCTACTATGATTCCAGAGTACTGATGATGAAATAAACTACCTGAGAGAAAGTTGATGAATGTAGGGCACTTATTAAAATAAATAATTTTTGGATAAGGCAAGTGTGGAGATTTGTTTTGCTTTTACACATAGATATAGACACATATGTGATGAATAAAAAACCAAGACAGAGTTTCTGGATGCTTAATAATGTGTTAATTAGACTAATTAATCATCAATAAGTTGATGATCAGTCATTAGGATGAAAGCCTTAAATACATTTGTAAAAGGGAGTGCCCCTAATAAGTGAAAATCAGCCTTGACTGGTGGACATTTAAAGGAGGTGAGCTAGAAGTCTTCAGATCCTCCTGCTGAGAACATGGCTTGATTATGAGACTCAATTTCCTCCAACAGTCTGGACAGGGGAATCCATCTTCATCCAGACCACTCTGTTTGGTCTTTTCCTTTATGAACTGGGTCACCCTAAACTCTAATGGTGGAGCATAAGGACAGGAGCTCATTTCCTTTGGGATAAGAAATAGCTTAGACTGGATTCTGTTTTCGCTGTAATCAGAAGTAAGGTCTTCTAGTTGGGTGTAGTATAGCATAGCCAAGAATCAAAATATGTTCTTTGAAGGTTGAGGAGTAATCTCAGTCAGCCTTGTTATTCAGAGCCTGACCTTCCACAGGAGCTGGGCCTCAATGAAGAAACAAAAGAGAAAAGCCTGGATCCTAATTTAATAATTGACTGTTCATATAATAGAAAATAATTTGTCATATGTATGTATGCATATATGTACATATGTGTGCATATATTCATTCATATATATGTATACATATGTACACACGCACACACCACTTACTCATACATATAGATGATACAAGGACCTAATTTTTTTTCTACTGGTTGGAGGGAGAGATAATAGATTTTTGTTAAAAAAAAAATTAAATATTTTTGGAAGGTTAAGAACATGTTAAACAGGAAATAAAGAAGGAAAAGGATATGGAAAAGTCCAGGAGAATCTTCACTCATATCAGAAGGGTAGAGGATGAAAGAATGTGACGCAAAGAAGGAAGGAAAGAAAGAATGATGATCACTGAACATTTAGAGCTATGAAGATATTCCAGTAGAGAGTGGTGCTGGATCTACTGAGGAAGAAGCAGCTTCTTTTATTCCAAGAATTGATAATATAGAAAAATAATTTTTTTTTGAAAAATATGGAATTTAAGCAAGGTGATACTATGTCTTCAGTGAGTTAGTCATTAAGCCTAAGCAAACTACATCCTACATACACCACTTAGTCCAGTGCTTGGCACACAGTAGGCTCTATAGAACAGTTATCATTTATTATCGTTATCATTATTAGTATCCTTAGAGATGGCAATCCAACACTCTCATTTGACAGCTTGAGGAAACTGAGGTCCAGGGAAATATGAAATGATTTTCCAAACTTGTTAATACCAACTTCTCTGATACCAAATCCAATATCATTTTGGAGTTGCTTTGCAGAATAGGAGAGATGCTGTAGAATTGGGAAAATTTTGCCCAGATTTGAATAAAAGCAAGATGGTGAAAGTCCTTACTACTCAGATTGATTAACTTGACTTCAAATTTGGGGGAAAAAAATCTAGATTATGTTATTAAATAGATGGTTTGTGAGAATTTATTAAGGAATAGCTAGCATTTGTATGTGTCAGGTGCTTTATAAATAAATATCTTGTTTTGTCCTTATAACAACCCTGAGCTTGTTAGTCAGATATCTCTTAAATGACTTTTAAAATTCCTAGCATTAACGCTCTCCAGGTCTTTCTCTCTCTTGTGGGGGATAGCATTCATTATTTTTCTTAAGAATGGGTATTTTTAGGATCATTGGACCTAGGACCTACAGAATTGGTGAGAGCCCATCATATCTAGCCCAGCTCAGCCAATTGGACCATGTTTCACTCTCATATTCCCAGCTCTCATACTTTCCCACCCTCCTCCTGCTTCTTGCTCTGGTGCCTCTCACCATTCCTGGGACTTCCCAGGACAGCGCCCTCGTATGTACTGTCCATATATTAGAAAGTAAGTTCCTTGGGGACAACACCTGCATCTCTTTTATATTCATATCTGCAGTTCTTAACACACTGTCTGGCACATAGTAATTGCATTATAAGGGCTTTATCCATTCATTCATTAAGAGCTGGAGAGAGTGACCTTAGAAGTCTCCTCCCACCTCCTCATTTTATTTTCTTTTAAATTCTTTTTTTTAATTCTGAACCCAGATACTAAAGAAAATGGATGTTTCCATATACAAATTAGAATGTTGCTTTTTCTTTTAAGTAACATGTAACTTTCAAAGCTTATTCTTGTCTTTGTTTCCTTTCATCTTACTTATGTTCAATTTTAAACTGCTTCAATTAGTCTCTTCTTTTTCTTTTTCTGACAACTCTATTGTTAATATCAATTTTCCTCCTAAATCCTTCCCCAATTGAAAATAAAAAAAGAATAGCAACATTTTTTTGCAACAAATGTGCTGAGTCAGTTAATCTGTCTGAAAATGTATCTTGATCACCTCTCTTTCCAAAAGCAGCCCCCTCATTTTAGGGCTGATCTTAAGTGAGGTCCAGTGTTTAGGGGACAGAGTGACTAGAGTGGTAATAGTAGGATTCCATGTTTTCTCATTACAGATCTTCTACTATACCATGCTACTGTGCCTTTCTCTTTACTTATTTCTCAAGTTAAAAACTGGGGGTTTGGGATAGATTGAATACAGAAGCAACTACCTAAAGTGAGCCTAACTTTAAAGTAAAGCTTACTTCAGAAAGTGAGAGTGACAAGATGGATTGGAACGCCCATATTCATTCAAGGGCTGAAGTGCCATTTGAGTCTGAGAATATGTGTGGGGATTGGTATCCTCTACCCATCCCATAAATTTTCCCATCATATGATTCTACAGGACAGCAATATTTTTATGTTAATAATAATTATACTAATAGTAGTAACAATGGTAAATAGCTAGCTTTTACAAGATCATTTGATCTTCACAGCAAACCTGTGACCTAGGTGCTATTATCATCCACATTTCATAAACAGGGGAACTAAGAATGAAAGGTTAGAGGATTTGCTTAAGGTCACACAGGTAGGAAGTGTTTTAAACAGGAATGGAACCCAGGTCTTCCTAACTGTAAGTCAAAGTGCTACCTCACTCTGTCTCATCTCATCTTTTTGCCTTGAGAAATCAGTGGTAGGTTAACAAAGTTGCAAAATTTTCATATAGCTATTTAATTTCCACGTGACATTTTTCAGGAATATACCCTTCAGCAATCAACTGGATTCTTTTATTTGAATGCAACTCAGTGTTCAAGCCTGCTGTATTTGTGTAAGATTCCTTATTGGTAGGGAGAACTATTACTCTATGCTGTAAGCCTGCATGAAAAGCAGAAGTTGGCGTGAGAGCTTGGGAGAGGAGAAATCTTTTTGCTTTTGGCATTGAGAGGACACATATGGTTCCAGACTCCCTTCAGGGAGATGCCTCCAGAGAAAGATAAAAAGGTTTTAGGAAGTAGCAGATATCTAGAGGAACTGATGGAGTGCTCGGGCTCCAGCCCTAAGATCAGGTCCCTGGAAACCTCCCAATTTCTCAGTAGGGTGTCTCCCTGTAAGAAAATTTTTTCTTGTTGCAGAACAAAATTCTCTTATCAGAACAGACACAGGGGTGCCTTACCCAGGGATTTTCATCCCTGGCTGGCCCAAGGATTTTCCCTTGCTCCAGATTCCCAATGTTCATGCCTCTGACAACTCCCTCAGTGTCTGGTATCAACAAAGTTATCTCTGCAATACTCCCTGCATTTTCTCATCCATAGTTCCCAAAGACACCTGGACCCCAAGATCACCTAATTAGCATCCCTGGCATTCCTTTCCCTTGTCCCTTTTCCATATAAACCCCAGAACTATCCTTACTACTTTGCAGGTTCCCTAAGGTCCCTCACTCGCTTTTACTAAAGCGTCATAATAAACTTTGCCACTTGACTAAGAGAAGGCTTGAGTGTGTGCATTTGTTCTGGGCAACTCTGCCTCCACACTCTCAGGGGCCCAGCACTTCTAAACAATGTCAGCACCCCAAACCTCTTCAGAACTAGTGCTTTGCTATGTCCTTGATTTCTAGCTTTCTTCACTAAAGACTTCAGGGAATGCATATTCTTTCTTCCTTCTTCTTCTTCTTCCTCTTCCCTGTCCTTTTCCTCTTCTTCTTCTCCTTCCGCTCCTCCTCCTCTTCTTCCTTCCTCTCTCCCTTAAGCTAAATATCTCATTCCCACTGTGACAGCTTACTCTGTGTTTTTTGATATATTCAAATAGATCACCTCTCGCCTGAACTATATTGCAATTGACTACTATCTCCAAATATGAATCTCTCCTCCACCTACCTGCCAAAGTGAATTTCCTAAAGTTTATCAAGTCTCTCCCTTGCTCAGTAAATTTCAACAACTGAGTATATTTCACCTCTGAGGTGAAATATAAACTCCTTCTTCTGTTTGGCATTGGTCATTCACAACCTGTTCCCTGCATTCAAGGCAAATTGTCTTCCTTACTGGTCCTCTTATATCGACTGTATCTCTCACCTCTGCATTGGCTGTCTTCCATGGTTAAAGTGTACCACCTCTGTTTATTAGCGGTAGTAGTTTGCTTCAAGGTTCAGATTGAGTGCCACCTTATACATGAAACTTTTCCTCATTGTTTTAGAAGCTAATAGAAGCTAATGCTTCCTCATACACTCAAAAAAAAAAGTTTCAGGTAGCTTGTATATATTTACTAATCATCATGTCTCCCCTGATAGAATGTAAGCTCTTACAGGGTAATATTCTTTCTTTTTTATTTTTATGTCCCTTCCCAGTGCCTGGCACATAGTAAGTGTGATCAAGGGGAGAAAAAGCTCAAAGGTTGAAAGTAAATATTTAAGACAGAGACAAAGATAAACAAAAATAGTGATAGGGAAAACCAGATATAGACAAAGAAATAAAACTAGCCGTGCACAAGGTAGTTTCTTACATTTGTACTTAAAGCTCTAGCACCTACCCGGTAAAGCTCTGGCACCTACCCGGGGCATAGTAGACATTTAATAATGCTTGTTGATTGGTTCAGAATTGTAATGCTGATTTTCTGGTGTTTTTCACTGGTTTATCTGAAATTTGTTTGGTTGAACTAATCACATTAAGAGTTGATTATTTTTCTTTTTTTAACAGTGCAGGAACTTCTAGAGAAAATTAATTCTCTCTGGTATTATCAATTTCAAGGGAAGAATGAATAGCAGATACTTTCCAGTTGTAATCAACTGAATTTCTTCTTTCCCCTCACATATTCAATCACAACTATAGATTTCAGGGAATATAAAACCTAGGTGTATTCTCCCGAAAGAAAAGAGTTATCACTTTTGGTAATGTATTAATTTTTTATTATGTAGGGTGTATGTGTAGGTGGGTGTTGTTCATGCAAGACATTTCAAGGACAAATTGACATGTAAGAGAGAACACTAGATTGTGAAATATCCTATAAGCTTTCTTTTAACCTACAATGGAAATTCTGGTCATATACTTCAGCATAAATTTACTGTTTATTATCTCTGTTTCTATGTCTCTATGTACTCTGTGGTTTAGCCTCAGTACATGCATCCCATCTCTGGGCTTTGTGTCTTTGAGCTATCTGCCCTCAATGACAAGAGTGCCCTCTGTCCTTAATGGTACTTCTTACACACATAACACATGTAATGCACATATGTATATGCATACATGTCCATATAGCTTCTCTCCTCCTTTAATTTCAGAGTTATATCTCTCAATGCTGTTTTGCAACATAAAGAGTTAGAGGGATACCTGGGACCCACAGGAGAGAAGTGGCTTGTCCAGGATCCCACAGTAAGCATGTCAGAGGCAGGGCTCGAATACAGGTTTTCCTGACTCCAATGTTACCCTTTATTCATTACACCACACTGTTAGAGTGGGTTGCTGGAACTAGAAGGGACTTTAGTTTTAAAAAAAAAGTTTAACATGTTGTATTGTGTGTATATGTGTGCATATATGTACACGTGTGTACATATGTATATATGCATGTACATGCATATGTGCATATATATTTAATAGCTGACTTTAGTTAATAATTACTTGAAGTGTTACTGAAGCATTTTCTTAAACCTAGTCTTAAACTTCCAGGAACAAAGATTCTAGATCACTATAATTGAAAAGAAAATTACCTTTGTTGCTACAATTTTTTTGACAAAAAATTTTCTAAATGTCAGATTGTCATTCAGTATGTTTGTTAGTCATTTCGTTCCCCATCCAATTGCTTCTGCTTTATCCCCTTCCCACTGGGAGAACACATAGGAAGCTTTTGTTTAGTGTTTAATAAGGTATAATAAATTTACAATGAACATAAGTAACCAATATATGTGACTTGCTTATGTTGGCTTTGGTATTTCTTTGAAAGTAATGTTGTTATCCAAAATCATCACCCTTTTAACAAGGCTTCTTTAACATTTCATTATATTTTCTACCAGAGATGAAAAAGGATAATGTTACTAGGGTAGCAAGAAAAAGAAAAGCAGCTAGAGCTTCTTTTTGTTGGCCAGTCAACTGAATATTGACCAGCTGTCTTCGTGAGAAAGAAATAAATGGCGGTGAATAAGCCAGAGTCTAGTTTTCCAAGGAGCTCAATGATTTTCCCAAATCAATACAGTTCATCAGGCTTCAGAACAAAGGCTGGAGGGTGGGGGGGGTGGCGGGGAGAAGGAGAGGTGACAGTGATGGAAATGCCTGTGTGTTCTTTTGTGTAGTAGACTCATGGAGACACAGTTTCTTCAGTTTAATTTTTCAGTTCCTGTTCAGTGTATTTTCTGAGAAATTCCTTAGATTTTTTGTTTTTGTTTTTTAAGAGTCAAATAAATTGCATTCTATGATCACGTGGCATTTGCAAAAAACTGTCAGAATGGCATTAAATAAGCCCCCACCCCTTTTTTAAATACAAAGAGCAGCTTTCCAACATATGTTGTTTACTTTCTGCTCTTTGTGAAACACATTCATTTGAATTAAACTTTCATTTTCCCACTATTTATCCTCACCAACAACATTAAACTAATCCTGGTCAATAACTTACTGAAAATAATATGTCATAGTATTAGAAGTGTTAAACTGTTAGAGGTAGTACAATTAATAAGAAGAGTGCTGCCAACATATTCCTGCCACTGACTGGGGAGATCTAACTAGCAAGTCTTTTAATCTTTAATGCTAAATTTTACGTTTGAATATAGTAGAGCAATGTGTCTCTAGTTTATATGAGCCTAGAGCACGGTTCTAACGCATGAAGTGTTTCATTACGCTTTCCCATTGTTAGTCCTGCCTTGTCTTCTGAGCTCCTATCCTGCACATTATTTGTTCAGATAAAGCCCAATGTGGAGGGTGACTAATCACAGGTCTGTGTTCCAGATGGTTTTGATTACAGGAAGTGATTAAAGGAACTCCCCAAACATTCAACCTAGCCTTGGAGGGTGGAGGGATGGAATGGAGGGAGGAAAGAAAGAAGAGAAGGAAGAGGGAAAGGAATGGGAAGGGGAAAAGGATATTTGTAGCTACTATATAAGCTTCATTTAAGTAATGTGGAATTTTTGTTCTTCAACTAACAATATTTAGTGGGTAATTTAATTACAATTTGGAAAAAAAAATGCCCAGATTGATAAACCTGCCTGTTTGAGAAAAGATCTATCTGTAGATCTTTTTTTAATGATAAAAATGGGCATGTCAACTGGCATGTTAAAATTACAAGTGTGAAATTTTACAGCAAACCTTTAAGAGTCTGTTATATGACTGGCAGTGACTTAGAGCATGCCAAACAGTGTCCACTGCTAGAATCATCATTTAATTTGTAATACTGAAAACTAAGATAAATATACATTGCCCCACACTTATGAAACTCTATGACATTGTGACATTTTTTGTCATAACTAAAATATTTCAAGTGGAAAAATATGGAAAAAAATTTCATAAACCAGCAAGAACAATTACCTGACAATATTGTTTAGAGTGAAGTTTATGTTTTGTTTTGGTTTGCTTTTTTGCATGAGTAAATGTCATGCATATCTAGATGTGGCAATCTGAATAAAAATTTAAAAACAGACACACCATTGCAGTACTTGTAAAGGCCTCATTCACAAGAATGGGATGAGATGCTTTAAGACTGCTGACAGTATGCAAACAGGATTAGATTATCCCACTGAGAAATTAGACATTTGCCCAGTTCTTGGAAAAACATTCTCCCACGAACACCAGAAATGAATAATTTACATACCAGACGTAATAGCATCTTCAGAACGGCAACCATCTGTAAAGAACTGTCGTATTTAGTAAGTCAAGTGCAAACAAAAAGGTTATGTTGATTGTTGAGTTTGTATGGGGTTTTACATTATTAGGGAGGCAATTGATCAATATTTCTTACATACCTACTAGATGCCAGGTATTAGGGATAGGAAGATGAAAAATGAGAGCACCCCTGCCTTCAAGGAGCTTAAAATTCAAAACTGATGATTCGATATTTATACAAATGAGTATGATAAAAGGTACAAAATGTTCTAATAGAAAGTTTCTTAGTCATGGGTCATGGACTCGTTTGGCAACCTAGTGAAGCCTACTGACCTCTTTCTCAGATAATATATTTAAATGTATAGAATAAATTACATAGTATCACAGATGAGATCAAGTACATTACAATACAGTTATTAAGATATTAAAAACAACAACAAAAAACGAATTTCAAGGATCCCAGATTAAGAATCCCTACTCCAAGAATATTTGTGGAATTGTTCTGTGGAGTTAGCACTAGAGCTGGGCTGAAGGAAGATAGGGCTTTCACCAAATGGAGATACAGAAGTTTTCAGGCATAGGATATGGCTGTGCAAATGCAGTTGAGGATTATAAGAGATCTTGGCAGAACTAATAATCTAATTTGTTTTCATGTAGGTGAAAGAGAGTAGTGTAAGAGGCACTGGGACTGGGAGTCAGGAGTCATGAGTTCTAGAGATTACCCAGCTAGGTAAACCCTTTCCATTCTGAAAATCCTATTCTAGTTCAGGCTTTAGCACTAATTCAACTATACAATCTTGAGCAAGTCATTCATATTTTCTGGGCTTCAATTTCTGCATTGATTACAGTGAGGATAATAATGATCTGCCTTGACTGACTCGTAAAAATAATAATAGCTGACCTCTAAATAGTACTTTAAGGTTTACCGAGATATTTATATTACACCATTTGAGCTTCATAACAATTCTGTGAGAAAGGTTTTATGGGAATTAGCCTTCCCATTCTATAGATGAAGAAGCTGAAATTCTGAGGAAATGAAGATTACTTTTCATTATGGTCATACAGCTATTGTATTAGGGGCAGGATTAAAAGCCAAGTCTTTCTTACTCCAGATCGAGAATTCCGTCCACCGTGGCATAAGGTAGTTTTGAAGTCTAAGTAAGATCATATATGTGAATATATTATTAATAATAATTATTACTGATGTTAGTAAAATATGTTAATATTTTTATTATTGGTTAGTCATATATGAATTAGTTTAGAACAGCACTTTCTGCGCTAAGAAATAACTTCCTTGTTTTTACGTCTCCTAAATTTCTCACAGTATCTCTTACCTTTCCCCCTCCCATCAAGCTATTATGTATAAACAACAACAAAAAGTATTTAAAGAAAAATATGAGAAGAAGAAGAAGAGAAACACAGCATCAAAACCAATCAGTACATCAACAAAATTAAAAAATGCAATATTCCCTTCCTTTGGACATCAAATTTCTTCAAAGGAGTGGAAGAAAGGTTTTTTTTATCATATTTCTCCTTGATGCAAGGTTAATTTTTTTAAATGAAGACCCATTTTTATTGTGTGATTCTTAGAATGTGGCATAGCATCAAGGATTGTAGAACAACAGAATTGAATACTTTGAAAAAACGTTAGAGATGATCCTACTCCAGGCCCTGTTTGTTGTTTTTTTTTTTAATTGGAGTAAATTAAGTTTTAAGAATTTATCAGAAAGTTCCTTTGTCATTCAAAAACTATCTGCCTTATTTCTGTTCTTTGTTACCAGGGCTTCTTCATTCTGCAGAGCCTGCGGTTTATATTTGAAACTAGCATTTATTTGACCAGGGCAGCTAGGTGGTGCAGTGGATAGAATGTGGGGTCTGGAGTCAGGAAGACTCATCCTCCTGAGTTCAAATCTGGATTCAGACACTTAATAGCTGTGTGACCCGGGGCAAGTCACTTAACCCTGTTGCTTCTGTAAAATGGGCTGGAGAAGGAAATGCAAGCCACTTTAGTCTCTTTGCCAAGAAAACCCCAAATGGGATCATGATGAGTCAGGCACAACTGGAAAAACAACTGAATGAAATTTATTTTATTATTAAGACTTTTTTGAAGGATCAAATTCATATTTGTTTGTTTTTCGGTGGATTCTAATTTTGCCAACTCAAGGCAGCATATATGGAAAAGGGCAGGGAGAAGGGACATTATTTGTGTGGTCTTGGGGCAATCACTTCACTACTCTGGGCCTAGGTTTCCTTACTTGTAAAATGAGAGGCTGAAGTTATATATTTTAGGCTACCATTGTAGAGTCATAGAATGTTAGAACTGGAAAACAGCTCAGAGATCAACAAGTCCAGGGATGCTCAACATTTTTGTGTGTGTGACTCCTTTGACACTCTGGTGAAACCTTTGGAATTCCTTCTCATAATAATGTTTTTAAGTGCACAAAATAAAATACATAGGATTACAAAGGAAACTAATTTTTTTGGCTTATCAAAAGACTTACGAAAAGAAAAAAGCTTATGGATCCCAGGCCAACCTCTCCTAATTCTGGTCCAACACGTTAATTTACAGAGGCTCAAAGAAATGAAAGAAATTTGCCCAAAATTATACAGTAAGTAATGGTGACATTGTGACTAGAATCCAAGTTTCCTGATTCCTGAGCCCAATGTTTTGAGTCAAGCTCTTTCCAGTTCTAAAATTCCATTCTGTAATTTATTATATGACAGGAACAATCAACCACCACCACCACCACAACATAGTGACCAAAGCCTTTGGGAAGTATTGTTCATTAGCCCTGGACTGCTCTTCAGAGATTTCCCTCTGAATTGGGTTGGCTAGTGATTTCTCAAGGCCTCAGTTACTGCCTCCAGAGCAAAACCACTTCTCTGCACTTGCTGCAGGTTTGATGAAATTAAGCTGAGGTGGTCGCTAGACGTAAAAAGAGGTTCCTCATCCGCAATGTATGTTAATAAATATATACATGAAAAAGCATTATTAAGTAGTTACAGTTTGCTAGGCACTGTGCTAAGTATTGGATATACTGATACAAAAGTAAGACTACTGTAAAGCACATATTAGGCATTATAAAATAAATTCTTAATTATCTATTGCTAAAGGAGAAAAGAGAGACATGGTACAAAAAAGGGTGATTCAAAAATTATTTTTGTCTTTAAATGTAATTGAAGTTTTCTGACATGATTATAGTTAATTATAACATAATAATATAATATATTATATATTAACATATTAATTAATATGTTAATATATTATATATTAATATAATATGTAATAATATAATATAATTATCTTTCCAGTGATTTAAGATTGACGAAAGTACTTCCTGAAGGAATAAATGATCTGCAAAGAAAATACTTATACGTAGATACTTAGACTTGTACATTTGGTAATATTTAATCTAGGTTTGTGGCGTCATCATAAGCAGTGGTGAGGTCTTTGAAGACAAAGACTTTAACCAAAAATTAATTTTTAATAAATATTTAATGATGCTAAGGTGATATTGAGCATCTGTTTTTTAGAAGAATTGACTGCCATTATTGAAAAGAAGAAATAATAACCAGAAGTGGAGACTTCAAAAAACATTGTTCCTATTTTTGAAAACATAGTTCTGACTATAAGCTGTTTTGAGAGTTGGTGCTTAGGCCTCCTAAATGCCGGGCAATCTGCTCAGCATTAGTGAGACAAAGAAGGATAAAAAACACTCCCTGCTTTCTGGGAGCTCACAATATAGACACAACACACAGGCAACTAGATACACACAAGATATATATGGGATAAACTGGAGATGTCTCAAAGCGAAAGCATTAAGATTAAGTAAGACTGGGAAAGGCTTCTTGCAAAAAAGATGGGAATCGAGTTGAGACTTGAGTCAGAAAAACCTGGATTCTGACCCCACTTTAGATACTTACTAGCTGTGTGATCCTGGGAAGGTCATCTATCCTCTGTAGGCCTCAGTTTCTTCATCTGTAAAATAAAAGGGTAGGAACCGATGACCTTGAAGTTCCCTTATACCTCTGAATTTGTAGTCGTCTGATCCCATGACTTCTAAGTGGAAAATATGTTGTTTCAAAATAGGGCAGCTCAAGCTTGCATTTGGGCTAGATAAGTTAGTAACCAAAGTAAGCAGCCCTGTTTAATTTTTCAGTTTCTAATGAAAAAGGAACATAAGGAAGAATTTGGTGGTTCCCAGGCTCTGGTAAAGAACCAAATTGGCTAATAGAAAGGATACTCTAGAACAGCTGTTCTTAACCTGTGGGTCACGACACCTTTGGGGGTCGCCTAAGACCATGGGAAAACACATATTTCCGAAGGTCTTAGGAACCCAGACACCACTCCTCTATCCGTCTCCAGGCAGGTCTGCCCACATGCAGATACACCCACATACAAGTATTAAAGGGTTGCGGCATTAGGAAGGTTGAGAACCACTGCTCTAGAAAGACTTGAAGAGGGAACTGAACATATCTGGCTAGAATATTTCCCAGATCCTGCACAAGGTGGGAGGGAAGCCTTGATGGCGGTCAGCTCCTTATTCTTACACCTTCTCTATCACTGACTCCCTACCTTTCTCTCACCTTAATGTTTACAAAGGTTGACAAAGCAGTTTAGTACAAGTATCAGTATTTCTATTTAATGAATGAAGAAACAGGTTCAGAGAGTTTTGTGACTAGCCCAAAGTCCCACAGCAAGTATGCAGTGGAACAAGGATACAAGCATAGGTCTGCTCCTTCTACATCCACTGTTAATAGTATAAAAAGAGAAGAATCTTTCATTCAACATGTATTTTTTGAAGATCTGTTTATACTCAGCCCAGCAATGATGTAGAGGTGGTGAATGTAATTCTGTTCCACAAAGATTCTTCTAGTAATCTAATTGTTTCTTTATAGTACACATCTGAATACTGAATAACTTTTGAAAACAGAAAATGTCAGTTAAGAAGAAGCTGTTATTAATTAAGTATCTTATCTGTTCAAGCATTCTTGCAGTTTATACTTAAGGTCTGAAATAGTGCTATAATTTGAGGCTTGTAATATTTTAAGGCACATTCAATTTTTTTCCATCTTTTAAAACTTTTGAATTATTACCCAGACTTGTGATGAAACACTTTACCACCCTTTTAAAATGCCCATTTAAGTACTATAAATGCAAAGGTATATTTCTTCTTTTAAAAGTAGAACTATAGATGAAACTGACTCCACGTTAAATGTGGGGGTATTTCAATTTTAATGGCCTCTGTGTCACAAAAAAACCCAGTGTGATAGATTTTTCAGAGTATTATAAATATAATCCTCTTTCTTGTTCTCTGTATATTTAAATATTTGTGTTTATTGTTAAGTACACAATAAAAAAGCATTACAAATAATACTTTAAAGAGCCATGATTTCATCAATGTGGATAGTCATTGGCAGACACCAATTGTAATATTTCTACAATTAAGGAGATAGTTGATTATGAGTTGTAAACAAAAATTTTCATTACCTGGTGGCCCAGACCTTGGTGATGGGCTTTCCCTTAACTTAAGCTGGTCCTTCATTTCCAACAGTTGATAGAAATGGTCAGAGCTGGAGCATGAAAGAAAATGAAGTAATGGGCAATTTTTATGTGGAAATTTAAAAACGTAAGTGTAAGTACTATTCTGGGTGACTAGGTGGCACAACTGATAGAGCACTGGGCTTGGAATCAGGTTGATTCATGTTCTTGAGTTCAAATCTGACCTCAGACACTTCCTAGCTGTGTGACCCAGAGCAAGTCACTTAACCCTGTTTGCCTCAGTTCCTCATCTGTAAAATGAGCTAGAGAAGAAAATGGCAAACCACTCCACTAACTTTGCCAAGAAAACCCCAAATAGGGTCACAAAGAGCCAGGCACTACTGAAATGACTCAACAACAAAGTAGTATTCTAATCCACAGTGAATGACCCTACTTTCCTCTAGAACAGGGATTCTTAATGCTCTGTGTGTCTGTCCGGGACTCCTTTGCAGTTTAGTTAAGAGTATGGACGATCCCTTCTCAGAGTAAAGTTCTTAAATGCATAAAATAAAGTTGATAAGATTCCAAAGAAAATTAATTATATTGAAATATAGTTATCAAAATATTTTTTAAAAAAACCAAGTTAATTGATCCTTAGGTTAAGAATCCCAGTTATAGTGTAATTGCTAAAATATCAGTTGCCTTTATCTTCAAAAGATGTTACTACCTATTCATCTGAAACATACTACCACTGAGAATTTCTTCTAGTGAATGGAATCCCTTTTTATTATGAGGTGGTGTTCTTTAGCAGGGGCCTTGTCTTTCTTCAAATTCCTAAGTCTGATTTACCACTAAAAAACCCAACAACACTATTTAGCAGTAAATTTTCCCCTAGTTAAGAAAATAAAGTAACGCTATAAAGCCATATATAAGAGGGAAGCAAATAATTTCACTATCCTTACTGTTTACATTTACAAGGAGCCTCTTTCCTTCACATGCCCTACATGTTTCTGGTTTTAAGAGTTTAATATTTCATTGCTGTCAGTGAATGGAAGAGAATTTCGTAAGCATTTGCTGTGTGCCAAGCGCTGTGATAAGTGTTAGTTACATCTTAGCTAACGGAAAGTGACCTGTCTGGGAAAGATGTTTTCTTTGCAATTTATAGAATTCGAACATTTTCATTTTTTAAAGGTGATTTTGAATGTCTCTAGGTTACAAAATATTACAAAACTTCAACTCTTCAGAGAAATGATAATCCATTTTTCTTCCTCTGAACCAAAACATGCTACAACATAATTATTTGACTTTCTGTGACACATGTTGTTTGAATATGTCTTCCCACCTAAAAACATAACACAGTAGAATTTATGTGAGAAAATTTCAAGTTATTTACTTCCACTCTAGGAACTTGCTTAAGTGTGTGTACACATGCATATGTATTTATTTGTTTGAATTTTAAGCATGCATAAATTCTGTGCAATTTTCTGAATTGTCATATACACAATAAAAAACAAAAGCAAGCAGAAGGATATAGTTAATTAACCATTGTGGATAGCTCCTGTTTTAAAAAAAAGTTCCCCAAGAAATAACATGAATTCTAGAAAACAAGAGCTGACTCTTGATCTTTTTTGAAATTGAAATTGATCTGTATTTGCATAGACAGTTTACTTTTTATTTTATTAAAAATTTTAAAAATAAAATGTTTATTTGTTGATACTTCTGGTGGGCATCTGCATATGTTTAGTTCCTAAAAATAGCAAGGAGAGATTTGAACGGTTTACTATGGTGATTTCATCTTCAGATGAGCTATTGTCAGCTCCAAACAGAGCCACAGATAAACTATGATTTACTACTTGTTTTGGAATTCATTTCCTCCCTCTCAGCCCCCAAACTCCTCTTTATCCTGTTTTGCTACAACACATTCTGTTCTTACAGTCCTGAATAGGTTTAAATGTTATCTTGAAAAGCTCAGTGGCATGGGTCTTAGTGTATAAACACAACACAGTTTAGCAGACAATAACCTTTCATCTCACTGACAATCTTTGTTATTGAAAACAAACCAGTGTTTGATTTACTGACTCAGGAAGCATTAGCCAACCCTCTCTCATTGTTGGGATTATTCCTCCTCGATAAAAACAGTTTCTACTTATATATTCTTCTTCCCTCTCACTCTCTCAGCCCTTTGCATGCTCAGTACTCTGGTGTATTACATTCTCACACCCCTCCCTTTTTGAAGCTCATTTATCTGAGGCACTTGCTTTTTGAGGTTTCTACTGCAGTGCTCCATCCAGCCAATCAGATCCTAGTGTTCCCAGAAAGAAAGAACCAATCCCAAACCTTTTTTTCTTTTCTTTTCTTTTTCTTTTCTTTTTTTTTGCTGGAAACGTGAAACCCATAGGGAGAAAGCAGTAACAAAAGCCTTTTGGCGCAGGCAAATGTTAAGTGTTTGTGCAGACTTTTCCTGTTTTTAATTTTATTACTTCAAGAATGGAGCATTTATTGTTTCTTTCATGTTTCCTTTCAAGCATTTTTAATTATACATTTGTACTACATTGGGGCCTCTGGAACTCGGTGACTCAGCTTATTGCATCTAAAGCTAAAATGCAGTAACCCTCTGGCGATGCAGATGTATTCTTCAGCAGTAAATATAGCTGGCATGCTAAAGAATTTTAAGCAGCTGGAAAGGTCTTTGACATCACACACAGTGCCCTAGAGGAGACAATGTGAAAAGCGAATCAATCTTCCCCTTCTCTTTCTTTAACCTTTTTTTTTCCTAGAAAGGAGGGTGTGTGTGTGTGTGTGTGTGTGTGTGTGTGTAGATCCTAAAATGATAAAATATTGTTTCTACCAACTAGATTACATTGTGCAAATTCTGACAAAACACTCAATTGTCGATTGTGATCTCAATATTGATTTAATATTTTTGGATCTTTTATTTCCTAAGGGAAATCCAATTGCCTCAACTGTGATTGAAGAAAGGCTTGTTTTTTATTATCATTTTGTCTGCTAGACTTGTTAGAGTGAATAGAATTCAGCTGTTCCCTAAGTAATAGCAATACAGTTCTTTTGGGAAACAATTTCAATTCTACTTTGATAATTTTTTTAAAGAAATCTTTCCTCTAGTTATGTGATGACCTGATTTGTAAGCTTAAGTTACCTTGATACTGCTATCTCCAACAGATGGAAAAGCATAGATTTAACACTATTAAGTAAGGTTTTTATAATGTCCCAATGTTTGTTTCCAACAGAAAGCGGAAGCTATCTATAGAAAACAATGAACACTTAAATAAACTTAAATTTTAAAAACACCACAGTTCTTATTCTCATTATTGGCTCAAAAATTGGGTTCTTTTAGGATGGAGTTGAAATTGTAATTTTTTTTTCGTTCTGTAAATTTTAAAGAGAAATGAAAAGTGTATCATGTATTTTATGCTTCCCTGTAACATTTGGCAAGCAGTCAAGTTTAGCAGTTCACAGATGCAGCACTAAATTAAATCATCTGTAAGGCAGAGTTGGTGAAAACAGAATAGTTTATAGGAAATGGCACAGGGAGAGGCTTGGGATGGGGCATTATTTATTTATTTATTTTTCAGCCTCTGTAACAGACACTCTAAAACTGATTCCAGCAGGAATAATCCTGAAAGCAAAGTTGTGAAGATCTTTTTTTTTTTAATTAAGAGTACTATTTTAGGACACCGTTATGTAAAACAGGATTGGACTCACCTCATCTTTTTTTTTATTAAGAGTACTATTTTAGGACACCTTTATGTAAAACAGGTTTGGATTCATTGTTCTCTCAGAGAAAGTGTTCATTTTAAAGTTAAAGATCACTTTGTTGAAAGAGAACATTGATAATTGAATGCTTTTGGACTTAATCTGCGTGGCTACTTTCCCATACTTTTATGCCTCTGTGTATTTTTTAGGGGGAGGGAGGAATAAAATATTTTATTTTATTGATTTGAGAGAAAAAAAAAGCACATTACTTTCAGTTTCCTGATTTAAACACTGGTAACTGGCACTCAGCTTATGTTGGCTGACTGCCAAAAGAAAGCGATTAAACGTAATAGAAAAATTAAGAGGTGAGTGTTGCTGTTTTATAGCAGGACATGGCAAAAATGATTACCTTCTGTCTGCAGAGAGATATGATTACACTTTCACATATTCTATCTTATTCACACACACACACACACACACACACACACACACACACACACACACACACACTCTCTCTCTCTCTCTCTCTCTCTCTCTCTCTCTCTCTCTCTCTCTGATAATTTCCTGTGGGCGTTAAGTTGAGGTCATTGAAACCAAAAATGAGGAAGTGTGGCCTTTTAAAATCATAGCCTTTTAAAAGCAAATGAGAATAGGGCTGTGTTCATAAAAATCAATTAAAAATGAAAACAAGAGTTTTGTACCGACTGTGATAATTCTACTTTCCTGCCCCAACTACAGGTGTCTTAGTGGTAAATGTCACATGGCGGAATAAGACCTACGTGGGCACACTGCTGGATTGCACAAAGCATGATTGGGCACCCCCAAGGTAACTGGAAACGATTTATTTAAAGACTCTTTTTTTCCTTTTCTCCTTTCCTTCCTATAAGGAAACTCTATGCAAATTAATATTAATTTGAAACCAGGAAGAAGAGAAATGAATAATTCTGCACACGTTAAAAACATAGCTGTTGAAATTTCTCTGCACCTTATTCCTGTGTTATTTAATACTTTTCCGTGCTATGCAAATGTAAGTTGAATTTGAGGTTACTTCAGATGCTTTTACTTAGTTTCCTGAAAAAATAAATGTTTTTGGTGGCAGACTCTACCCCAGCTGGTGAAATTACCAATGGAAGGAATGGGCTGCCCTTGTGATTGAAATACTGGAGTACTATATGGAATACAACACCTACCTTCTTTATGTTACCTAATTTTCACTTTTGTTGCTCTTGCTTGCCTAGGTTTTGTGAGTCACCAACAAGTGATCTGGAGATGAGAGGAGGTCGAGGAAGAGGGAAGCGAGCAAGGTCTGCAGCGACTGTACCAGGAAATGATGCTAGCTTTGCAGAAGCTAGAGGGCTACAGAATAAGAACAGAGGTGGTGCTAATGGAAAAGGGAGGAGGGGTAACCTTAACTCAAGTGGACGCAGGACACCTCCAAACTGTGCGGTTGAAGATGTCAAAGCCAGTCCTTCTTCAACCAATAAGAGAAAAAATAAGCCTCCTATGGAACTAGATTTGAACTCCAGTTCAGAGGACAATAAGTCTGGAAAGCGTGTGCGTACTAATTCTAGAAGCACTCCAACCACCCCTCAGGGGAAACCAGAAAATCCTTTTTTGGACCAAGGTTGCTCTTCTCCAGTATTAATTGATTGTCCGCACCCAAATTGTAACAAAAAGTACAAGCACATTAATGGACTGCGGTACCACCAGGCTCATGCACACTTAGACCCAGAAAGCAAACTGGAATTTGAGCCTGAGAGTGAGGACAAAATTTCGGATTGTGAGGAAGCATTGAGTACCATGGCATCTCAATTTAATGAGCCAAGCACAAATATATCAACATTTGATCCACTAAAAGCACCAACATCCCCTAGCTCTGTAAACACCCCTGGGACACCCAAGGGCAAAAAAGAATTGATTAATAACGGCCCAAGTTCAATGATCAGTTCTAAAGCTGGCAAGAATTCTGGCAAAAAGAAGGGCCTTAACAATGAACTCAACCTTCCAGTGATCTCTAATATGTCAGCCACTTTGGATAGCTGCTCAGTAACAGATAGCAGTTTGGCCACTGAAATGCCTAAATTGGAAGCAGAGGGACTAATAGACAAGAAAAATTCAGGAGATAAAGATAAGAGCAAAAAAGCTAACAGCTACAAAGTGGACAAAAACCTTTCAAAACTTAAAACTGCCAGGCCTATTGCTCCTGCCCCGGCTCCCACTCCTCCCCAGCTGATAGCTATTCCTACTGCAGCCTTTACAACTACCACTACAGGGTCAATATCAGGATTACCCTCACTCACAACCACTGTTGTTCAGGCTACACCAAAGAGTCCTCCATTAAAACCTATTCAACCAAAGCCCACCATTATGGGAGAGCCAAGCACTGTAAACCCAGCTCTCACATCACTCAAAGACAAAAAGAAAAAGGAAAAGAGAAAGGTAAAAGATAAAGAAAGCAAAGAATCAGGAAGCCCTAAAATGGATGTGAAGCTCGGAAAGCTTGAGGACACAAAGGGGTCTGGAAAAGATTTATCTGGACATTTTTTAAAGGACCATCTCAGCAAGAATGAAGGGCTAGCTAATGGTCTGTCAGAGTCTCAAGAGAGCAGGATGGCAAGTATTAAAGCTGAAGCTGATAAGGTTTACACTTTCACAGACAATGCGCCCAGCCCTTCTATAGGGAGTGCTTCCAGGATGGAATGTAACCCTTTGGTGAATGGACAGTCTCCTATGCCACCATTGCATGTGTTGACACAGAATGGGGCAGAAAGTTCAGCTACTAAAACAAATAGCCCTGCTTATTCTGATATATCTGATGCTGCTGATGATGGTGGTTCTGACAGCAGGTCAGAGGGCATGAGGTCAAAGGCCAGTTCACCTTCAGATATTATTTCTAGTAAGGACAGTGTTGTAAAAGGGCATTCTTCAGCTACAGCACAATCATCCCAAGTAAAAGAGTCCCATTCTCCCTATTACCATGGCTATGATACATATTATTCTCCAAGTTATATGCACTCAGGCCAAGTCAGCACCCCTGCAGCTGGGAACAGTAGTTATACACAGGGAATGAAGATCAAAAAGGAATGTGAAGAAGAAATGGAAAGAAAAGACAAGGCAGAACCATTAGATTCTAAGAAAATGGAAAACAATTCTAATTTACCACCTCAACATCAGTCGGTAATAACTCAAAGACATCCTGCACTTGCCCAATCACTTTATTATGGACAGTATGCTTATGGCCTCTATATGGACCAGAAGTCCTTAATAGCCACTAATCCTGCTTATCGACAGCAATATGAGAAATATTATGAGGACCAGAGGTTGGCAGAACAGAAAATGGCTCAAATTGGAAGAGACTGTGAGAGAAAAAATGAACTCCCTTTGAAAGAACTGGGCAAGGAGGACAGTAAACAGAAAAATATCCCTTCTGCCACCATCTCTAAAGCTCCTACTACTCCAGAGCCTAACAAAAACAATACTAAGCTTGGGCCAGCATTGCCTAATAAAACTGAGGAGACAGGTAAATCACAGATTCTGTCCAATCACCAGCAGCAGCTTCAGTCCGACAGCTTCAAAGCTAAGCAGATGGAAAACCACCAGCTTATTAAGGAGGCTGTAGAAATGAAATCTGTCATGGATTCCATGAAGCAGACAGGTGTAGACCCAACCACAAGATTTAAACAAGTAAGATGGCCCTAGACATAGAGAGCAATCTGAGAATTGTTCGTTTCTAGGCTTGATCTGATTATGCCTTTTGTTCTATAAACACTAAGGATCCCCCCTCCTTAATTTTCTCCTTAAAAAGCATTTTTAAATGTTTTTAATATTATATTTATATATATATATATGTATATGTACATATATATTAGATGAATCTCTGAAATCCTTTCAGTTCTATAAAAGGTATATTGACATTTTTAATATTATGTATTTTTATTAGAGGATCTCTGAGGTCCTTTCAATTTAAAAGAAATTTATGAGTCGCATGATATAAAACTTTCTTCTGTAGCACTGGTGTGGGTGGTACTTGAGACCTGGATTCTAGCACCAGCCCTGTCATTCTTTGTGACCAGAAGCAAGTAATTTAGTCTTTTTTGGGCGTCATTTTTCTTATTTGTAAAACAAGGGACTTGTACTAGATGACTAAATGTTTGATCTTTTACATTTCACAATTTCTACTACCGTTTACTGGGAATTGGTAGGCTTTGCCCCTGTATATCCTTTCTCTTATGTTTTAAGATCATGCAGGGATCCAGTGATCTAATTTCTAAGGTTTGGGAACTGGAACCCAGCTTTTTTTATTTTTGTGTATTTAAAATGTTCCGTGTATTACTATATAATCAAGTTCACTAAAGATAAAATGGGTAGAGAAGTCAGTCTGACTGACTTTTCAGATTTTCTCAAGGCCAAATTATTAATTGTTTCTGAAAACAAATTCACTAAAATTTGAAAAATGGCCATGAAACTTCAGTTGGATAAGCATATGTTGCAGAATTGTATATAAATAATCAAAGCATTTTCATTCATGGTAGCTTATTAAGGAAGCCCTGTGATGAATGATGTTCTTGTTTTTTCAGGTCTTTGCCATCAGTATGGTGGAAAGAGTATTGAAGGGGAGGGGGGAGGGAACTGATTTATTGGTCTTCTTTCTTCCATTGACTAGTTGTGTGACTTTACAAAAGTCTAGACCTTAATTCACTCATTTGTACAATGAATTGGATTTGATGGTCTTGAGGTTTCTTTTTGTACTATGATTTTTTTTTTTCTTAATCCCAAGGAGCTTTAGAAATGGTCTTCACTGAATGAGAGCAACCAACTTTTCATCATGGCAATTTCTTCTCCTATTGAGTATAGATTCAGCTTTAGTTGGAATTTCATACTTTTCCTTAAGATTTTCTCAAGAATTTTCTTGACCATATATGAATTATTTGTCATTACTAGCATTTGGTTGAAAAATGCCATTTAGAAATTTTTTTCTTGAAAGATACTTCACTTTTGTTGTAAAAGCGAAAAACATTGTCTTCACATGATGGCAATAATATTTTGTTTTATATGTTAGGTTTTTTGATTAAAAAGATATTTGTCATAATTTGAAATCTTGTTGTTTTTCGGATTTTGGCATATACTAAACTTTGAAATTCATTAATATATACACTAGTATATTAAATCTCAGTTACAGTAAGATAATGAAGAAATGAAATAAGAAACCTTTGAATTTTTGTTTAAATGATGCTAATATTCACAATGAATGCCTAATTTACTGTTACTAGCTTGTATTTGAAGAAAGAAATAGCCCTCTTTAAAATGTATGTGAAATGTATATGGTAAAAGGAAAACATATGCTGTGCTGAAACATGAGCAATAACATTTTGATGAACTTTTCTGAAGCTAACTTTAGAATCCCTGTGGTTTTGTTTTTTTTTTTTGGGGGGGTCAGGATCCAGATTCAAGGACATGGCACCATTATGTATACCAGTCTAAATACCTCGATCAGCAAAAGTCAGAAGAGCTGGATAGAGAAAAAAAGTTAAAAGAGGATAGCCCGACAAAAACACCTAATAAAGAGAGTATGATACCTGGCCTTCCAGTGTCATTAACAAGTATTAAAGAGGAACCCAAAGAAGCCAAGCAGTCTGATTCTCAATCACTGGAAGAGAACAAGATGAAAAATGATGATCGAAAGACTCCTGTAAACTGGAAGGACTCACGAGGAGCCAGAGTGGCTGTCTCCTCTCCAATGAGTCAGCATCAGTCATACATACAGTATTTACATGCTTATCCTTATCCACAGATGTACGATCCCAATCATCCTGCATACAGGGCTGTCTCTCCTGTCCTAATGCACAGCTATCCTGGTAAGTGAATTGTATCCTAAGAGAAAAAATTTTCATGTTTAACTGTATCAGTGAGAGTTCTGTTCCACTGTTAGCTTTTAAAATTTTAGGATAAATTAGGAACTTCTTAAATGACACTTATTTTTCTTGATTTTATGTTATAGTTTCACAGATGAAACTGATTCAATGTAAGATACTCTTTTTATGAACTGTCAAGAGTTCCCGACTCTAGTTTCCATAGTCTCTGACAGTCTGCTATTACTGTTGGACTGACAGATATTTTATTGCCTATAAAAATTTTCTAAGCACTTACTGTCAGAACTATTATAGTTACTATTCCTTTCACTTAAGAGAACACATAAATGTATGAAATGACTATAAACTCATGTCTGTTTATAACCTCCATTCATCAGGATGAATTAACTGGGGGAAAAATTGAGATATAAGTAAATGAAGATATGTCCCATTTTTAATGTAACCCCTATACAATAATTTCTAACTCCATCCCAAATCAGTGTAACTCAGATGTTCAAAAGGAGAATAAAAAAGCAGCCAGTAACTTGATGTGGCATTTGTTGTTTACCTGCAGGGGCCTATCTCTCTCCAGGATTTCATTATCCTGTTTATGGGAAGATGTCAGGGAGAGAAGAGGCGGAAAAAGTCAATACCAGCCCTAGCATCAGCACGAAAGCAGCCGCTGAATCTAAAGCATTGGATTTGCTTCAGCAGCATGCCAACCAGTACCGCAGCAAGTCCCCTGCTGTAAGCTGCCTTGTGTTGTTATTTTAAAATGCTGTGTTTTGGGGGAAAAGAGGACAAAGCAGAAAAGAGTTTCAAAATATGAATGGTTGTGGAGTCCAACTCTGAATTCAAGATTTTTTTTTATATTAATACATAAAGAATGCTTTCTTCTAAACAAAAATGCTTTTTTTCACATTAGGAGGGGGAAAGACATGTACCATAACAGGATTTCATGATTTTATTAAAAAAAAAACTAGGTTAAGGTTTTCATGTGAAAACTGAAATTCATAGAGCCCAATTTGGAAGCAATAACTTCCAAAAACATACCTTCATGCATATGTGCACACACACACGGAAATCTGAAAGCAAGTTGCTGGGCTTTGTAGGCATTTCCTTGATATACTTATCTTAGCAAAGTATCTTTGCCTTTATTTATTTTAGTGCCAAGATATATAGGACCATAGATTTAGAACTGAAAGTGACCTAAGAGGCCATCTAGGCCAACTTCTTATTTACAGATGAGGATGCTGAGGTTCAGGTAAGTGAAGTGATTTTCAAAAGGTCACATAGGTAATTAAATATGATAGAGGTGGTCCTGATGATGTTATATAAGTTAATGCCAATTAAAAAAAAAAGCATGAGCATAGTCAGAAAACTTGACCCCAAAACAGTTTTTAAAACTGTCTTCATTTCCACATGTAAGGGAGAGAGGGAGCTCTGGTAGAATCTAGTTAGATGCTTTTATATAATATAGTTACTATAGATGCATGGGGATAAACAGACTCCTATGATTTCCTACTTTCTGTTAGTTACATTAATTACATCTTGAGTAAACATTTATGCTACATAGTTGGGGATGGGAAGTTAGAGAGTAATGTTAGTCTGTGTTTTCTGAAAATTTCCTTTGTGCAAATTTGTACAAATTATTTGTTTCCTTGGCTAAAGTTTTTATAATATGTAAAACAAGGTTGATATTTGGTTGTTTAAGGGCCAGTGTTAAAATAAAAGCAATTTTACCCATCTTGACTTCTTAGACCATGTTGCAATTGCATTCAAGTGTAGTCATTAGAATGATAAGGAAAGACATACAATAAACAAAATTAGTGTCATTTTTTTTGTCTTCAAGGAATAATCCCAAAATCTGCCTCTATCTACTTATTACTTATATAATATTAAGAAGAACAAAATGTTTTATACCATTGCTATATGACAAGTTTTTAGAAAAATACCTCGTCATCTTTTTTTCCTCCTCTCACTTTCTCATGATAGCCTATAGAAAAGGCTGTAGCTGAACGTGAGCGAGAAGCAGAGAGAGAACGAGATCGTCACTCCCCCTTCAGTCAGCGTCATCTTCATACTCATCATCATACACATGTTGGAATGGGCTATCCATTAATACCGGGTCAGTATGACCCCTTTCAAGGTCAGTAGTTCTTTTGTCTGTCTCTTTTTGATTATTTACTTTTGTAACCTGTTGACATAGCTTCTGTATCATAGATTTAACGTAACATTGGTAAGATTGTTTTGTTAGGAAAATATCTTATATCTACGTGGTCTGTTCAGATTAGAGTTGGATTCCAGCTGATTTTCACTCTTTAATGTTATCAGCAGACTAATGTCACCACAGAGTGAGTGAGGGTGGTGGTCCAGCTACAGAACACTAGCATTCAGAAACTAGAAGGAAAAACTGATGATAATAGCACTTGGATGAGTATATTTTCCCAGAGAGTCACTGAAATTGCTTTCTGTTAAAGTATTAACAATTAAATAATTAGATACAACTCTTACTACTTTCAGAATCAATACTTGTTATGTGCTAAGGTCCTCCAGACCTCAGATCTGATCCATTGAGCATAAGGGCTGAACAGAGAAACATATTTTAATATGGAATTGACATGAGTATATTATTGTTGTTGGGTTTTTTTTTGGCTTTTTGGAGGGGGGAAAGTAGGGCAGTTGGGTTAAGTGACTTGCCCAAGGTCACACGGCTAGTTTTGTGTTAAGTGTCTGAGGCCGGATTTGTACTCAGGTCCTACTGATTCCAGGGCCAGGGCTCTATTCACTGCGCCACCTAGCCACTCCCAACATGAGTATACCTTAAGACAGATTTAGAGAGATAGGATTTATTCATTCATTCTTTCTTTTAATAAAACTTAACATTAAATAAATGCCTACTAAGTGCAATCTAATTTTCTAGAGGTGATAACAAGTTAATAACATGATGATTATCACTATGTCCCATTTTGCTTCTTAACTTTCTGCATCCCTGACTAGTCTAAGGATAAAATGAAACAATGGGTATAATCGCATTTTGAAAAGTCTAAGACTGCACAAAAGAATAACATATACAATTATGTAAAACAGTATAAAGACAGTACTAAACAGAACCCATTACTTTTCCCCCAAAACCTTACTGTCTTCCTAACAATTCTATTATTATTAAGGGAACTATTATCCTCCCTGTAACCTCATCTCAAAACCTAAGTACCTCATATTCTTCACTCTCTCATTCCTCCTTCCCTACCTAATCAAAATTCCTAAGTCCTTTCACAACTGTCTTTGCCCCCTTTTCTTATCTGATGCTACTAATACCCTGTGGTTCAAGCCTTCATCCCCTCATTCCTGAACTATTACAATAACCTTCTGATTGATCTTTCTGCCTCAAATCTCTCCCCACTCCAGCCCATGCCCTAGTCAGCTGCTAAAGTCATCCTTCTAAAGTGCAGGTCCAGTCATATCTTTCCTCTATTCATTAAAGTCCAATGGGTCCCTATGACCTCCAGGATCAAATGTAAACTCCTATGCTTGGCTTTAAAGCCCTTCGTAATCTGGCCTTTTCCTACTTTTTCAGTTTTCTTATACCTTACTCCTCTCCATATAATCTACAGTCCAATGACACTACCCTTTTTGCTATTCTTCTGACAAGATAGATAATCATTCTCTGACTGCATACTCTGAGAGGCATCTCTATGCCTGGGATGTCCTCACTGCTGGCCTTTTCTCTTAATGTTGGGTAAACTACAAAGAGAGAAAAAGTAACTTATCAGTCCTCAAACACTCTATTATAAGGGCTGTTGCCCTGAGGCAACTGGGTTGGACAATGGATAGTGGGCCTGGAAGACTAATTTTCATGAGTTCAAATCTGTCCTCAAGCACTTACTAGCAGTGTGACCCTGGAAAAATCAGCTAGTCCTGTTTGCCTCAGTTACTCATCTATAAAATGAGCTGGAGAAGGAAATGCCAAACCACTCCAGTACCTTTGCCAAGAAAGCACCAAATTGCATCACGAAGAGTTGGATATGACTAAAAAATGACTGAACAACAACAAAACCCTGTATTACATAGTGATCCATGAATTTAGATGGGGAAAATGCGTGTTTATTTTCACTAACTTATAACTGATATTTAACATTCCCTTCAATTATGGCTTTTAAAAACTCAATTATTATGAGAAGTGTTCCATAAACCATGGCACATACACAAAAGATAGGAACCCCCACTCTTTTAGATGGTTTTGTTTAACCATTTTGGGGGCATATACCTTGTTGGGAGTTTGGGTGTTGGGAAATATTTGTTATCTCAAAAAAAAAGCTGATTTTTTTACATGGGAAGATTTTATATGAACGTAAGGTTTTATCATGATTTATGCAGCTTCTGTTTTATAACTACTCAGTCTAACTCAATCAGATCATCTTCTTTGTCCATATCAAGGATGTTACATCTATAATTTCTAAAATAACCCATGTTCATAAGAAGAAAGTATACAAAAATAAAAGACATATAAAAGATAAATTAATTTTTTCTGTCTTTGTTCCAGTTTGGTCACTTTTTTGTGATATCATGTTCTGACAGAATTAAAATATTTCCTCTTAGATTAGCACCATAGCTTCCCTTGGAAAAAGAGCTTGTGAGAAATCTAGCTTTTTTAGATAAAAACCATTACTCTTTCTAAATATGATTTAGTGATTTCATGTACCTTATAGAATGTATTATTCTTCATCACTGGGAAAAGTTATATCCTACCCAAATAGATGACTGTATTGGTTCTGTAATACAATGTGACTTTTGTTTCCTCTTGTTATCTGATACTTTTTATTTCTACTGGGCTTTGTATTCTGTAATGTATGTGAGCCTTTTAGCACTATACAGTGTCAGACGGACTCAGAAAGGAACATGAGATGGAATGATAGATTCTGTTAAACTGGCTAGTAAGGAAGGAAAATCCAGTATATCCAGTAAAGAGGTATTAGTCAGACCAGGCATCTTGTTCTTTGTCTTTGTTGTACGAGACATTTTATGCATTTGTTTAGGAAAGGACAAAGTACTGCTATAGATTCTATAGACATTCAACATGAAAGTCTGTATCTAGATTGTCTTTCTAAAGGCCACAGAAACAGGACCTCTTTCTCTTTTTTTTTTTTGTCTATTAGGGTTAACCTCTGCTGCCCTTGTGGCTACTCAGCAGGTGGCTGCTCAGGCTTCTGCATCTGGTATGTTTCCTGCACAGAGAAGGTAAATATACTGTGAGTTTTGAATTACTTTTAAAGAAAGAAACATCTTAATAGGGAAGAAAGAAAGCTAATGATAGGCTTTTTTAAACTTGAAAGTCAGTTTCTTTCTAAACTGTAATTTTAATTTTTTTACTTTGTTATGTTAATTGTGTGGCTTTTCTTTTCCTTATTTAGAACATATATGTCCTTATACTGGGAGTTTTCTACATTCTTAAAGTCTCCTCACTCCCCTTGCTTAATCTTGTTTTAATATTAAAGTTGTAAACACAGGAAATTTATATTGATAATGCTAAAGAAAAACATAAATCTAAATGTATTTTTAATTTCATTCAACTTCAGGTTAAAAATAAAAATAAAATGATTGAATTGCACATTGCATTGTATGATAAACTTTATATTTTATTTTTTTAATTCAGATATTATCTTGGAGTAATGCAAGGAATTAACACATTAAAGCAAGCTCTTCAGTTTCATAGTCTTCAATGTTAATTATGGAAAAAGGATTTTCTTAAGGTTCCTTATTTTCTTTTGCAGAGAATGAAAAGATTGGAAATGTACACTGTCATGTGATTGGATCACATGGGGAAGCGCTTTATTACAGACATCAGTTCCATGGTGTTAATTTGAAATGCCTTAATGGCAGGCAAAAAGCAGTCATTTCATTTTTGTAAATTGCAGATTTTATCACAGAGTAACAAATGTCGCTGTAATTAAACTTCTTTTTATATATATATATATATATATATACATACATATATATGTGTTATATATGTATATTCTTTACTTTTTATATCAGTAACCAGGCTCAAATACACAGGGTCTGCTGCCAAGTTGCAAGCCACACAAATAAAGGAAAAAAGTGATTTTGTCATGTTGAAAAGTATTGGCCACAAAAGGCTGTTTGTTTTCTTTTCCTTTTGCTTTTAAATTATAAATAATGTTATGTATCAGTGTGCCTGAACCTTGCATACCCTTAAGATATTTCCACAAGCCTCTCAGAAGGACTAACTGTGATGATGACACTTTCATACAATTTAGATGTCTATTTGGTGGCTCCTGTTAAGATGCATCAGTGTGAAATGTTACTGTATTCACTGTTTCATTGTAATTGTGTATGGTGGAAAATATACTTTTGGAAGGCGTAGGGTTGCCAGTACCACAAAAACTGTGTTGTACATAATGTATAGATTTTAAATGGGGAAATAATGAGCATCTATGAATAATGAAACATCCATTTAAAATATTGAATGGCAAATAAGCCAATAGCCTGCATATCAGAAGACATCTGTGATTGTTCTATTACTTGAATAGTCCCACAGTCTTTTTTTTTAATGTTTACAATTATCCAGTTTTAGAAAAGAGACTTTAATACCATTGCCTGGTTACCTGTTTTATGCTGTAATTTAGTTTATTTTGTGTAAAATGTATATTGAATGCTTTTTTTATACATGCCTTAAATAATTTGGCAATCAGAATTAAAAAAAAGTTGTTTTTTTAAATGTTTTTGTGTCTGTCTTACATTCCTGGACATTATGGGCCAGATTTTCAAAGGTCTCTTAAGCTTCCATACCTCAATTACATAACACTGTATTTCATAACTTGTTCTAGAGAAATGTTTATTGGAATAGAGTTCTATTAATTATTAATTATCCTATTAATAATAGAATTAATATTGGAATTTATAGAGTAAACCTTATATAATTATATTGCAACACAGTTTGAAACCTATGTATTCAAATAAGGTATTCGCTATAATTTGGCAGACACCTAGTGATACTTTTTAGGCTATGTGTATATGACATCAGAAGTAGCTGATTGAAAACTGAAACCTTCAGTCACTGCCCTATTAATTTTTATCTATCACTAACCTATTATTTTAACAGATGTTTTAAAACTAGTGAATGGATGTTTTTGATAATCTGTAGGTAGTTTTTAAAAGCCAGTTATACAGTTTATTTATAAAAGGTGAATGGGATTTATTGTGAAATAAAGAAAGTTTCTATATATAGTAAAATTCCATTTATCCAAAGGGTGCAGGGAATATTGCTAACAGTCCTAGAAAAAAATTATGGAAGAATATTATTTATAACTGTTAAAATGAAGTACTGATTTGATTCTGAAATTTCATCTAAGTTATATAACACATTTGTAATAGTAACATGCTGGAGTGGCAGTATAATCTAGTTGAAAGAGTACCAGGATTCGGGAGTCCTAGATCAGCGTATCCTAAACTCAGTTTAAGACGCAGTGACAGGATATTGAATGGAAAAAGTTTAAGAAGCCCTCACCCAGATCAATTTCTATGATTGACCTTTGAACAAGGAATTTAAATATTTCTGTGCTTTGTTTTCCTCATCTGTCAAATAAGGGTATAAATGAGGTTATCACTGGAATTCATTCTAATTATAAAGTTTTTTTATTTTTCTGTATGAATGATTACACATGTTTTTAGACACTTCTACTAGTCAGTTTCCAGGAAAATTGTAATGCCAAGTTTGGTGTGTGTGTGTGTGTGTGTGTGTGTGTGTGTGTGTGTGTGTGTGTGTGTGTTAAGGTACCAGGATATTCATTTATTGATTTTCTGCTTCTTCACACACTTGACATTCCATGTTTGCGTGTCATATGTATTAGAGCTGGTGAAGAACAGCATTTCCAAGTTCACTCAGGATAGCATTGCTGCCAGGCCTACTTTCCCAGCCTCTACTTGAACAGGTAGGTTGGGTCCTTAGCTGTTTCCCTCAGGATTCTAAGGGTAACCCTGAAGGTTTGGGAGTGATTTTCAAGTACTGTCACTGACAAGTCCCCATAGGTGTGTTGTCCTTTTATTATCCAGTTGGTATCAGTCAGCTAGACTTAATTATCTCTAAGTGGTATTTACTAAAGAGGTGTAGCAAGAACAGTTGAAAACATTTCTTCCAAAAGTTTGTGACATACTCTCTAACGAGTACATACAAAGTGTAGGGGAAAGTGGCCTCTGACTCAGAGAACAGATGTGGCAAAGGCATCATTAATTCGCAGCTCCTGGTTAGATAGAAGTCCTTTTCTCCCTTCTTGCAGTCCTCATGAAGTTGTTCTTGAGGTATCCAGTTTGTCCTCAGCTTCTGAAGCAAACTTTGCCGTTAGTTGCTGCTGGTCAAGGGATGTTTTGACATTTGCTTATGGGAAGTCCAAATATTCTCATCTTTGGAAGGCCACAAAGTTTTCCTCTGATCAAGGTGGGGTGAAGTGTGACACTCCTTCTTGGCTCCTGGAGCCTCCCCCCACTTTGTTGCCTGCAGCAATGGATGTAAGGGATCTATCTGCCTCTCCAAATCCTTGCAAAAACTTAACTCACAAAGCAGTTTCTAAAAATATCCCCTCCAGAATTCCCTTCTTTGATGTACATAGGCCCATTAGTGTGTCTACTTTCAACTTATCTCGCAGAGTTCCCTCCTTCCCTCATAACATGGAATTGGCTAATTTTACCCTGAAAGGTGACATCTTTTCCCAGGACTTGATTGATTGGAGGAGGGGAGTTCACACTGTGACTTCCTTGACCCAGCTTCTTGGTAGCCTTGGTCATATTGACATGCCTTCCTGGTTACCTATGGATTTATAAAGGCTTAACCACTATGGAGCTGTGGCCCTTCAATATTAGCAGGTACTGAATCTGAGCAGGTCACCGCACTCTGTCCTGCAAACCAGATTCCCCAAGCTGGAGTGTCCTTTCTATGTCATGGCTAAATAAACCTCCTTTTGTTAACTGTTGAATGAACTATGAGTATGCTTTATTTCATCCCAGCTTCAAATCTGAACTAACAGGATAGTAGTCTGAGGCAGACTCTTCTTTAGCACACGTAATATCAGTACATTTCAGTCATCCGATTTCATCCAAAAACTCCAACACTTCACCCATTTTCAATTTTATTCACTAGGCTGTTTGCACCTAGCATTTGTGTATTTGTTTGGTTGATTGATTCTTTAGAGGCATCCAGATTTTGTTCACACCTAGTTAACACATTTGATCTATCGATTGGTTCTATAACTCAAAGGGGCATTAGTTACATTAATTGGGATTGGGACTATGAGACACTCCTTTTACACTTGCTTTTTAAAAAAATATAAAATAACTATTGGAAAGCAGTAGGGAAGCTGCCAGACTGCTTGAGAAAGTCTGGATCTTAAAGGGCCATTTCTTTTTATATTTGCTCTTCATTAGCTCTCTTATGGTCTTCTTTTTTCAATTTCCCCAGGCTTTCCTATGTAAAGTAAAGTTGTCCTCTGATCCAGAGGAGTGGTGTGGCCTATGTCATCCCTGATTCACTAAATTTCAGTGGCTCTGTTACCTCCAAGATCAAATATAAACTCCTCTGGTTGGCTTCTGAAGCCTGTCATAATCTGTCCCCTTCCTGCATTTCCAGTTTTCTTATGCTTTAGCTCCCTCCACATATTTTAAAATCCAGTGACACTGGCCTCCAATAAAACAATATTTCCACCAGATTTGTGCATTTTCACTGACTGTCTCTCATCCTTTGAATGCTTGCTCATTCTACTCATCTCCTCTTGCTGGAAGTCTTATTTGAAGAAGTCTTTCCTCATCCCCCTTAATGCTAGTGCTTTCCCTGCAAGATTATCTCCAATTTATCTGGGATATGTTTGTACATAGTTGTTTTTTTTCCCAATATTATTATCTTCCCATTAGACTGTGAGCTCCATGAGGTCAGAGACTTTTCTTTGTGTCCCCAGCCTTAGCACAGCGTAGGTACTTAATAAATGTTTGTTTGCTACTTATGGGAAAACATCATGCCCTCTTGATTATTGCTTTAAAAATTACCAGTGTTTATATCAGTTCTTGTGATGCATTTTGATGTATTTGAAAAAAAATTATTATCATTTCACTGGTAAGTTCACATATTAATATTTTCTTTGTTAAGGAAAAAAATGAATTTGCATTGTTTAATGGTTGCTAAACTTCTGTAATTGGATGGAACAACCCCTTAATTGTTGAAGATCTAAAGAATGAAAGAAAATTTACTGACTGAATACCTATATATCTGTATCTACTGAATAAATAGTGCTCCTATTAGTAGCTTGAGATTATGGCTGTTTCCCAGGAGTCAGTTTTCTATTTTTTTCTAAACAAGTCATACCTTTCAGATGCAAAATGCTTTGCTTTCTGTACACTCTATAGCTGACATGTCAGTCATTCCTAGTGACTCAGGAGTAGATGCATTTGTAAATTGTTTGCAGCAATATGTTCTGCTCTTCTAAAATAAACTGAAGATTAACTGGTAAATTACAAAAGCAGCTTATTATGTAACCTGAAGTATAAGATGATTTGCTTTGACTACATTTGAAACTAGCTGGCAAATGTTTTCGTTCACTCTCCACTTCCTTACTACTATATATATACTATAGTATTGTCTCTGTTGACAACATGAATTGCCAAAGGTCAGGGGTTATTTATAATGGGTGTGCTATTTTTCTGGCTGAGCATATAGCTGCTACTGAATGGGAAATTAAACCTTCCCGAAGGACAAGCATATTTGGCTCCATTATATTGTTATGATGAAGCTACCATTAATATTGCTATAATTGTTTTACTTTTATGGACATAAAAATCAGTCCCCTTAGTGAGTAATAATAAGGTTTATTGATTTTACTACGTATTATTTATTCCTGGCTTGCTCATGTCTGCTTGTCCTAAACATGTACAGAAATCCTGCAGTGCCAACACAGTACAAATTAACTTCGCCAAGGCAATAGTCATGAATGATTGTTTACAGCAGTGGTCCCTTTGAATACAGAATGCTGAAAACAAGGTAATAAGATCTGTATTGCCATTTGGTCCTGTAGTAAAAATCTCAGATGCCTTTTGCATATAAATAAGCAACTGATTTTTCACTTGTGTCATTAACATATTTACCATTAAGCAGACCTTATAAATTCAATGATACAGATTTAGTGTTAATATACAAATGCCTATGAATAACTGGAATGACTCAATTTGACTGATATCGGAAAAAGCAGCTGCTTAAATTCTAACTGATGGTCACATCTTTACCTTCTTAAGAGCAAAATAGCCCATAGCCAATGTCATTTATGATTTTAATCTGCTAAATGTCTTTTATTCCTTCCTCTTCATTTGAGTCATAAGCACGTAGTGCTTTCAGATTTTTCTTTTAAAAGTCCTTATTGAAGTTTAATATTGCTTCCATCATAGGTTTTGTTTATACTACCAAAACATTCTAAAAGGGAATATTTAAAATGCAAAATGTGGAAGAACAAGAATATCACATGCAAAAATTTTTAAGTATGGACAGCCTAGATAGTCCAAACCTTTAATATAGATTTTTCCTTCTTTTATTCCTTCTTCCTAAAACATAAAACATATTATTATAACATAGGTATTTTTGTTTATTTTTCCATGCCCCTTCCCCTTTTCTGACTGATAATAAAGCCATGCAAAAACCATACTCTTCACCACTTGACTTCTGTGATTTTCATCTTTAAGTGGGTGACTACAAAATATTTATCTTTTGCCCTAACCTCTCTCCCAAGGTCCATTTCAGCATTTCAAAAGATGTACAGTCTTCTTTTAGTTGTTGCTCTCCAGTGAATTAAGTGGCAGACATTTAGAATCGTGTTTTTTATAAGGTCCCCAAATTCATTGTTGTATCCTTACCCATTTAGAAGGTAGCATGACCTCGTTATCAGATGAAAAAGCAGTTGCAACAACTATTATCTGGACAAAGTCATTCCATTTTCATCTGTGATCTAAGTATCCAAGTGGTATCTACCAAATTCATGATCAATTAACTGTCTGAATAGGATATTGCTCTAGGGATTTGGAAATAAACTCCTTAGAAACCTTCCTCATTGAATTGTAACAATTCATGCAAAAGAAAAATTGTCCTAGATTATGCTTCGTATGTGATGTATGTCATCAGTGACGATTCTCAAATTATTCTGGAATTGGAAGGATAGTGGAGGGAAAAGAAGATGCCTATAGGAGGGAAGTGTAAACATCCTTTTGAGGAAGTTTGTAGTAATTCATTGCATATGATAGAGATTGTCCAGTGTATTGGTCAGTTCCTCCTGATTTTTATTAGGGATGGAGTAAAATTAGTGAAGAGAATCAGTAGGTGTCATGGAAAGAACTGTAGATATGATGTCAAAAGACATGAATTCGGATCCTACCTCAGTCATTTATTAGCCATGGGACTGGAGATAATCACAGGATTACCATGAAAATCAGATCAAATGTATAAAATGCTTTGTAAACTCTTAAATTAGATTTTAAAAACTCTAACCCTGCCTTGATTCTGGCCCACTGACGACTCTTCCCCCAAGCTCATTAACTCAAGGGCATCTAGATGCTTCATGTTCCTACAGTTTCTATGTCACACCATACAAATCCAATTGCTTAATCTGAAATATGACTACTTTTCCCAGTGCAATTTAGTTGATTTTTAGCACTAGAAAAGACTAATGGGTAGAAATTTAAGGAAACAAATTTTGACCCAGTATGAAGAAAAAAAAAAACTACTTCCTGATGTGTCTACCTTTTCTGCCTCTTGAAGATGTCTATATTTTATGATGATCCTTGCTTTAACTTTAACTGTCAAAAAATGGAATGAGCTACCTTAGCAGGAATTGAATTTTCTATCATTGGAAGTCTTTAAGGAGATATTAGCTAAATACTTCTTAGGAATTTTATAGGGAAATTCTTTTTCAGGTACAGGTTAGACTACATAACTTCTACATCCCTTCTAATTGTGAGAATATTATTCCATGGCTTTAGAGAAAGGTAGTCTGTGATATTCTTACTTTTTTGGTAAGTAAACAACCTAAAACAACATTCAAAAAAAATCTTGAAAGTTACATAGTTAATTAGTGTCAGAACCAGGACTAGAATCCAGGTTTGTTTGTTTGTTTGGTTTTTTTTTTTTTTTTGCTTTCAATTTATATTATTCTATCTTATTCTGTATTGAAATTTGGGGGAACTATTTAACTTTGATGTATCAAATTAGATGCTGTTTCTTTAGTGTGATAGGAAGAGGTTATATTTCTTTTTTATTTCATTTTTATTTTTTCTTTACTGTACATAAAATAATGAGCATTTCTTCAAAGTAGCACATTAAAGAAGATTGTATATGAAACCATGGATCTCTTCCATACAGCTTGCTTTTATTGAAGTATAATAAATTCAACATATTACTTACAAAGCTGTTCTTTTTGTCTTTGCTTACTTCTATACTGACTACCCTTCTATGAATTTAAAAATGTTTTGATGACCCTCAGTTTTTTTTGCTCTTCTCAATTTTTGGCTATTGCAAGTTCTTGTATCCTCTCCCATTGCCCCCCTACATTAAAAATAAATACAATAAAAGCTTGTAACAATATAGTCAAGCAAAGCAAATGCACCATGTGCAGCATGCTTCATCATGTGTCTTTTGGAGTTCAGAGTTCTTAAAGCTTTCTATTTTTCTTTATAATTTATTGTTATTGTATAAGTTGTTTTCTGTTATCTGCTCACTTCACTGTACTTCACTGTACTTCAGTTCAGCTGAAGTTCAATTCATTTTAGACAAAGATTCCCAAAATTAGTTACCTGAAATTGTCCCTATCATTTCTTACTATGCAGTAATATTTTATCATATTCATATAATTTGCTGTCATTCTCTACTTGATGGGCACCCCCTTAGTTTCTGGTTCTTTACTTTTTTTTCGTTCTAATCCCTTCTTTGGTATCCACCCTCCAATGTTGAAGACTCCCTTCTCCTTCGCTTTGTCTATTTTTCTCTTGAGCTTGTGTGTGTGTGTGTGTGTGTGTGTGTGTGTGTGTGTGTGTGTGTGTGTGTCAGGGAGAGAGAGAAAAAGAAAGAGTGTGTGGATGTGTATAAAACCCTTTGCTTGGTTTATATGAGTGATGCCTGCTCCCACTTATATTCCCTTTATTTTTGTATATACTTCTTGCATACGCCAGTTATGAGAAATGAGTAAATTCCACCCCCTTCTTCCTCCTTTCTACACTAGTGAATTCCATTTACCCTCCCTCTCCTGAAATCCTCAGAACAGAACCAACCTACTTCCATCTCCTTATTTAAAATTCCTTTCCCATCTAGACTCTTTAGGAAGTCAGTAAAAAAAGCTGCCCTATGAAGACAGCTATTCAAGTAGAGAAGAGAAAGCTTTGAAAAAAAAAAGGATCATTTCTGATTAGGTTTGTTTAAAGATACTGGAGTCATGATGGGTTCCCCTGTTTTGGATGTCTGAAGAAATCCAGTAGCTAGAGATAATTTAGTCACCCCTGCTTATTCAGTCAACCCTGGGAGGTAGGTGCTATTATTATCCACGTTTTATAGGTGGGTTTTGGGACCCCGGTCATGGTTCCAGAATGGAAAAGAGTCCTTGTGGTTACTTATAGACCAGAGAACAGGCCAAAAGAGCAGTGACCCTACTTCTCCTTGGATCATGTCACTATGGAAGAACTGAGGCTTTGCAGACCACCATAACTAGCTCTGAAGAAAAGGAATGAAAGTCTCTCTGAAAAGGGTGGGGAAAGATGAGACTAGACATATCTCTTCTATCCTTTCTCCCTTGCAACCACACACAACTGCAGTTGCTTGCCACTTCTTGTCCCTCTATGCACTTGAGGTGCCATATCTTTACATGTGAGTGCTCTTTCCATAGGGGTATAATTTGCAGTTCCTTATAGTTTGTGAAATATTTTGGAGATTGAGAGCTAGATTTTTTTTCTAAAAGATGGGACAATTTACTTTTGTGCTGTGTAGTTTTCATTTCTGATTTCTAAAAATATAGCTCTAGAAAAAAAAACAAGTCTTAAAAAGAATAAAGGTTTTAAAGGAGTCCAGTGATTCTCTGGACCAGCCTATTGTGCTTCAAATAGAGCTACTTAACTATGCCCTTAAATCCAAATCACTTTGGCTTTCATTTAATGGCCTTAACTAGAAAAGTTTCCTTGGTGAATACACAAAGGCAGAAGTTATCATTTTAAAAATAAGGAGTCAGCAAGGGAAACTGAGAAAGAACAGCCAGACAGGCAGGATGTGTACTAGGACAAAGTAGCATCCTAAAAATCCAGAGAAGACAGTGTCACCAACAGTGTCGAATGCAACACATTGGTCAAGAAGGATGAAGACTAAGAAAAGATCATCAGAATTGGCAACTGAAGTCATTGGTAATTTTGCAGAGATCAGTTTCTATTAAGTAATGAAGGCAGATACCAGACTGCAAAGGTTAAAGGAATGAATGATAGGGGAGGAAGTGGAGGCAGAGTGTAAAGATAGATTTTTCAAGAAATTTGTTGAATTGCACATGGACAGGCTATAACAAACTGCTTGCCTTCTTCAAGGAGGAGGGAGGAAAGAGAGAGAAAGAATTTGAAACTCCAAATTTTTTAGAGAGAATGTTCCAAAGTCTTTCTACATGTCATTGGAAAAAATAAAATATGGTAAAAAAAATTGCTGAGATAAGTAAACAGAGATTTAGGGCAATAGTTTGAAAGTCAATGAAAGTTGTAAGGCTTTTTTTAAGTATCAGGAAGATTTGGCGATGTTTCAAAGCAATAGGGAAGGAAAAGTGGATAATAAAAGGTTGAAGATTGAAGAGATTTGTGGGGATGGTTAAGGATGCAAATCCATTGTAGATTATGTGATACCCCCTAATTGAATGCCCCCTAATTCTCTGTCTTGGCCCTGCTTTCCTTTCCCCTCTATATTATCTCACTTGGTGGTCTTTACCCTGGCTTAATTAATCATCATGCCTTTTGCATATTTACTAGATCTATATAGCTAGTCCTAAATTCTCTCCTGTCCTGCCACATTGACTTCCTTTCAGACTGGATATCCCATAGGCATTTCAATTTCAACATGTCCAAAAAAATTCATTATCCTTCTCCTAAACAGTGCCTTCTTCTGAACTTTTATTGTAAAAGCCACTAACATACTTTAGTCACTCAGGCACATAACAGTCTTATTCTCAGCTCCTCAAACTCACTCTTCTTCACATATCCAACCAGTGGCAAAATCTTATTGTTTCTACTTACATGACATTCGTTACATCTGTTCTCTGTTCTTTAGCTACACAGCTGTCATCTTAGTTCAGACTGTTAGGACCTTTACCTAAACGACTGTCATATTTTTCTAATTGTTTTTGTGCCCTAAATGTCTCTTTTCTCCAATCTGTCTTCCACATAACTGACAAAGTTATTTCCCTGCAATGTTGGTCTGATCATATTGCTATCTAGAAAGAAATATAAACTTAAATTTGCCATCTAAATCTCTTCACAACCTAGTCCCAGAGTATTTTTCCAGCCTTATTGTACAAAACTCTCCTTCACATACTCTGTTACAATAAATTGGTCTTCTTGTTTCTTACACACAATACTCCATCTCCCATCTATGTGTCTTTGTATTAGATATACCTTATGCCAGAAAACTATTCCCTTTCCTCACTTCTACCTCTTAGAATTCTTTATTTCCTTCAAGACTGAATTCAGGTATCACTTTCTACATGAAGTCTTTCCTGATTTCCTCAGGTCTCAGTGCCATCATTGCCCAAATTACCTTGTATTTATTTTGTATGTATTTATATATGGATATAGATAGATAGATAGCAAATATTCATACATATTTGTATGTGTGTGTGTATATATATATGCACATATATATATACACATACACATAGATGTGTGTGTATTTATATACATACTGTCTTCTTATTAGCTCCTTGAGGGAAGGAACAGTTTCATTTTTACCTTTGCATCCCTACTGCTTACTCCAGTGCCTGGAATAGATGCTTAATAAATGCCTATGAATTCATTGTTAAAGGGAACTTCTGAATCAATCATTGTTTTTGAGACTGATCTGCTTAGTTTCAACATCTACGAACTTAGAGACATCTCTGAATTCTTGCCATAGAAATGCCACAGAAAGAAGATATTTATTTGAAAATACATATAAGAAGAGATAAGAAATACTACAAAAATATTTTCTGGATTCTAAATTCAAGTATTGAAAAATGCAAATATTTAGCCATGAATTATTTATCTGGCAAGTGCTACCAAAACAAAAAATTAAAAAGAAAATTTTTATCAACAAAATATTACATATGCCAATATTTTCTCTACACAGAGGTTAACTAGTTATCTCCTGCCAAAGAGAATAAGAGTTGTCAAATTGAAAGATGTTAAAAAATTTGCTTTTATGAAAAACATGCCCCAGATTCATGTGATGACAAATGGCTGTCAGTAAATAGCCTACCTAGAAAATATATTCAAGAAAATCAACACACTTAATCTGTCCTTTCAAGGTAAAGGTGCCATTTAAAAAATTGTGTTGATATTCTGGGTTCAACTCCAGTGTTAACTGGTAGTTTGGGCTACATGGACAGAGAACACATGGGCAGTATGAGTACCTCAAGATTCCTGGTCCCAGTAGTATATCAGTTGACTTAATTGACTCCTTGTGAAGTTATCCCTTGATGTAACTTTCTCCTCCCTGCTTGGTTCAAGGATATTTAATGCCTTTTTAACATCTATAGTGGGACATTCTCTCTTTAAAGGTAATACTTTTTTTTAAGCCACCATTTAACTGGCTTTCTACATCCAAACTGCAGATATTTGGTTACTCTGTTTTTGGTTCCTCTATTTTTGGTTACTACTGCTATCTCAAGTGGCCTTTGCTGAGGATTCTGTTTGCCGGGAAAGTGGAGATATGTGATGTCTTTTCTGACCTTACATTTTTTTCAAGGTCAATTCCATGTCCAGATATACTTTCACTTAGGTCATGAATGAACACATGAAAAAGTAACAGGCTTCACGTGTCTATGACCTGTGACTGTGTATGTAAATGTAGCTTGCTGCTGCTACCACACTGAGCAGCTCACAGCAATTCTTGACTCATCCACCACCAGGTTAGAAAAATTTCAGACATCTTTTTTATATTTGAGCTCATCTTGAGCTCAATATCTCCTGAGTCATCAGACATTCTAGTTCATCAGTCAAATAGAAGACTTGTCATCATCAGATTATACTAGTACTTCAGCCATGTGTGGATGAAAACAAGCACCTACTAACTTTTCATGCAGTTTTTTGAACTGGAACCAGAAAGAAAAGGACTAGGCCTGCAATGTTCATTTCCCCATTCCCACAAAAAATAGTTTTTAGCTTTACATCATTTCTAGTTTTCAATTTATCTAATCTCCATTCCCACACCCAAAAAACTATCCAATAAAAGGATTTTTAAAAGTGTAACATTTAAAAAATTTGGGAGACATACTTTCTGGTTAGTAATTTTTTAAAAAATACCAGCATTTTAAATAAAAAGTCAATGACACTCTTGAATTAAGACTCTCATAGTGGCAGGCTCATGGCTTACATTCCATTAAAAGAGGAGTGTTCCTGAGGGTGGCAATCATCTCTGATTGGTTAACAATTAACAAGAGGTGTACTTTACAAAGAGAAGTGAGCTCACCCCAATGAGAGGCTGAGAGTGACAGCATGTCACTCTTTACAGGAGAGACTATACCTATACCCAGAGCATCCTCAGAATCTGTATTCCTCATCTAAGCCTGAGTTAGTTGGATGAATTGTCAAAACCAAGAATGAGGAAGATGTTAATCCTATCTTCCATCAGCCCTGTCCTTGAGAGATTGGACAAGGAAATAGGACAAGGGAAAAAGTTGGAGTCTCCTAATTTTAATAATTAGCTGTTAATATGAGAAAGAAATGATCATTTCTCTCAAAAGAGAGAAAAAAAATCAGTTCAGCTAAATTAACTAATAAATCAATCAATTCTGACAATATAATGCACTGTTCCACACCCATAGTCACCTGCCACTACAAATAATATATGGAGGTGTATTTTCATATCACTCCTTTTGAGACAAGTTTGATCATTATAATTATATAGCGTTCAGTTTCAATTTTGTTGTTTTCATTTTTACTGTTGAAGTCACTGTGTTTATTGTTTTTTCTCTTTCTGCCTACTTTTAGCTTGTTCCAATTTTGGACTAATGGTTAACACCAAGAAAACACAGGTGCTCCATCCGCCACAACCATACCATCCATATAGGGAACCATTGCTTACAGTAAATGGAGAAGTTTTGAATGCTGTGGATAAGTTCACTTGCCTTAGTAGTATACTGTCCAGGGATGTACACATTGATAATGAAGTTGATGTATGCATTACCTCCAATGTTTGAGAGGCTCTGGAGAAAAGAGATATTAGACTGAATACCAAATGGAAGGTCTACAGAGCTGTTGTGCTGACGTCATGTAATGGTAATGGGAATTAGAAGATCTTCCCTGCCCCTTGCATTGGCAAGCAAACAGGTACTTAGCACCTTGTTTCAAGTTCATGATTATGCCAAGTATTAAGATCCAGAACTTGTGAATCCCACAGTGGGAGGAAGTGGCTGATATAACAGGAAGGGGTGGAACAGGGGGAAGCTGATACCATATATAAGGAAGAGCCTAAGCTAGAGAGCCAGAACTGCTGGGAGCAAGTAGCATGGAGACTGAGCTACTACTGCTGGAGAGAGAACGTCTCCTGAGAACTTCTAAGAGCTGCTGAGAACTTCTGAGAACTGAGAAGAGAATTGAGAAGAACAGAGAAATGAGAAGAGAGGAGAACTGGGAGGAAGCGTGACTGTGGTGCCAGTACTTTGTTTGTCTGTTCTGATTTTACTTTGTCAGATTCATCTGTTGATAGAGGATGTTGTTGTTACAGAAGCCCTGGGATCTCACTGCTGGTTCAGAAGCCCTGAAAGAGGATTTTCTTGTTCTATGTTTACAGAAATCCTGGAGGAGGGCCTTGCTGATGTTTTCAGAGTTCTTGGGACTATACTGATGATTTGTGTTGATTTCTCAGACCTTGTTGTTGGGTCTATGTTGATTTCACAGGCAGAAAGTGAGTTGATGAGGATGCTGGCAATGTGCATAAATATTATTGTGGCTTTGTTAAGCTTTGTCTTCCCAAGAACAGAAACTGTGAAAGACTTGAGGTGAACTAGGCACTGTGAGCTTCAATATGGAACCATGGAAGCTGACAGCCTGCCTTGAGTCAAGATGAAAAGACCTTTCTTTGGGTACTTAATGCAAACTGAGAAGACCATGATTCACTGTGGCCCAAGGGTGGAGAACTTTCACCTTTACCTTAGATTATTGAGTTAAGGACTTCTCCAATTAAGAAGAAAGACTTTTTGATTGAAGAGATTAAGACAATGTGACCTAGGGGTGGAGAACTTTGACCTTTGTACTTTGTGTTCATTAAGGAGGCCTTACCTCTTTAAGGATTAAGGACTTACTAAATGATTGAGTTACTAAAGACAGTTATCTTTTGCTTAAAACTATGTGACCACTTTGGTAAAAACTATGTGACCACTTTAGTGATAAGTTGTTAAGTTACAACATTGTGAATGCTGTACTTTGATTTCTGTGAATGTTTTGCCTTAATTTACTGCTGAATAAGTATAGAGTTCACTATACTGTGTAATCAGAACCTTGAAGCTGTTCACAGCAGCAGTCCTCTGGAAAGCTGCTCATGCTTGGCTTTATACCTCATTGTTGTATGCCTGTGAAACTTGGATAGTATACCACTGCCATGCCAGGAAACTGAATTGCTTCCATTTGAATTGTCTTAAGAAGATTCTAAAGATTACCCGGCAGGATAAGGTACCAGTCACTTTCCTGAACTAAATTGCCAAGCATTCAACTCTACTTCAGAGAGTGAAACTCTGATGGACTAGCCATGTTGTTCAAATGCAAAATGTGTGCTTACCAAAAAGACCATTTTATGGAAAACTCATACAGGGCAAGTATTCACATGGTGGTCAGAAGAAGCAATACAAGCACACTTTCAAGGCCTCTCGTAAGAACTTTGGAATAGATTGTGTGGCATGGTCCTTGCACAGGATCACTCAGCATGGCATGCCCACATCAGAAAAAATGCTGTACTCTATCAGCAAAGCAGAATTGCAGTAGCTCAAAAGAAACAAATGTGAGATGCACAAATTTAGAGAATCTACAGAAATGTTCACATGGTCTATTTGTGCCTGACCTGTGGTAGATTATTCCAGGCCCACATTGGTCTGATCAGCCACATTTGGACACCCTGAAACTTGACTCTAGCATAGTGATGCCATGTTTCTCCTCTTTAAGAATGAAGGACAAACAATGCTTGTGTCTTTTCATGTGTTCCATTATTCTTTGTATATTTTTTATCGTACAATAATTTCCCATTACATTCATGAAGACAATCCTTTTAATCATTCCCAGTCAATGGACATTTATTTTGTTTCCTCGTCTTTGCCACTATAGAAAGTGCTGCTATATATAAACAATATACCTTTCTTTCTCCTTGGAACATATGCCCAGCATTGAGACCTCTGGATCAAAGATATGAACAATTTCAATTTAGTCTTGGTCATAGCATAATTCCAAATTGCTCTTCAAAATGGTTAGTTCAATTCTCAACTCCACCAAAAGCATATTAGCATGCTTATTTTCCATAACCTTTCAAATACTGAATTTTCCCAATTTTTATCAACTTTGTCATCTTTTTTGGGTATGAACTTCTGAGTTGATTTAAATTTCTTTTATTAGTCATGATTTGGAACGATATACATATGATATTTAGTAGTGTGCAATTGTTTTGAGAGCTGTTTGTTCATATGCTTTTGCCACTTGTCTATTGAGGAAATCTGGTCATAGTCTGATATACACCCTACATTTGGTGAAAACATATTTTTTACAGTTTTGAATTATTTTATTATAATTTCATGAACATTAACAAAATGAAGCTTTCCTTTTATAAAGAGCAAAGGATTTTATATGACATTGTGAATCTCTGTGAACAGAGAAAGAACAGGTATATGGATATAATGGAATATTATTTTGCAGTAAGAAATGAGGAAAAGAAAATTAGCAACAACCTGGGAAGGCTTGCCTGAACTGAAACAGGTAAGTGAGCTTTCAAATAAAAATAATTTTGAAAGATCTTGAAATTCAACCAACAATGACTCCAGAAAACATGCTTCCTACCTCTTGATCCTTCTGGGCTAATTCTTAGTTTCTACTTACACTAAGAGGTCCCCAGAGAGTGGCTCACTTCTTATCCTCCAAGATTTTCAAGTGCTAATCTGAGGAATTGTGGCTTCTGATACTATTGCTCACAAGTCCCTATATTATATTCTTTCCCCAAAAATAGATTCACAGGAATATTTACTAAGGACTAACAGTGGTTGTAAAAACATAGGAGTACATATTCTCCTATGTATATAGTTGGTAACTGGGCAAAGTGGCCTCAAAAGTTAGGTACAAACATAAGCTCCCCATTTAAAATCTCAGGTGGCCAAGAGGTATATAATGAGGTTAGAAGTAATTTTCTCCCTTTGAGAAGTCCCAATCAAATTCATTTCTGAGTGTGGCATACCCAATAAATGAGTTGCTCCCTTGCTTAGCTGGGTCTGCTCTTTGCAGACTTGATATCTCAGCCTCCTGGTCAATGTCTGCTCAGATAGATTATTTGGTGCTAGAAGTAGCTTCTTATTGGATTTGACTGTTTGACTGCCACTACCGCTAGTCACAAGTTTCCATTTGTTGATGGGACTTCAGATGAATTTGATGGATCTCCAGGTCTCATCAGTCAACTGGGCACCCTTATCTCAAGATATTTATTCACCCAGAACCAAGAAAAAAATGAAACAGACACAAAAGAAACAAGCCCTATGCGTGCATGGGGGCTGGTGAAAAGACAAGGAAGTTTAAGCCGCTATGCCTTCTCCCATCCAGAGACCTATAGCAGTTCCTCTTCACTAAAAAGCCACCTAGAAGAGAGAAGTTCCAAAGGACTGAGGGGCCAGGAGGAGATATAAAGATCCCTTTTTAAACATACTCAGTTCCAACTCAATTTCCATTGAATTCTTTAGGATCCTTAGCCTTTTGGGAAGAGAGATATTGGTAATTCCTTGCTTAAAATACTGAGGAAGCTATTTTTCAACCTGATATTAATAGGAAAAAGTCTACTGTCTTCCTTGGACATGCATGCAAAACGTAACAGAGAACCTCCCGAGACTTATCAAATTGAATGACAACAATACACTTCTGGTGACGCAGACGGGCACAAATCCATTCTGGTAATTGGGACTTCCTTTGCAGAAAGAACCTGAAAAATCTTGCTGATGATTATGAAATCTTCACCATGTAACTGAAGACCATAAAGACAAAGATTTTATTTTCTCTGCTTTTGTCCATTGGGGAAAAAAAAAGAAATATATAAAAGAAAAATTAAATTTTGAAAGTGAACAGCTGATTAAGATGGTGGTATATGAGAATTGGTTTTACATTTTTGGATCCTGGTTTACAATACAGGATTCATATATTCCTGATCAGAAATGGAATGCAACTCACAAAGTCTGGAAGAAGTTTTTGGCAGGTGTTTTGCAAATCTAATTTTAAAAAGAAAGCTTTGATTTGAAAAATATGGAACAGGGAAGTGACTGCCTATGTATTTTTCCCAAGCTATATAATATAGAGCAGTAGTGTCAAAATCAAATAGAAAAGAGACCACGAAATTGCACAGAAGGATTCCTACAGGTCCCATATTGACCTAAAAAACCGCATATTTATAATATATTTGCTTTACTGGATTTTTATTTTTTTCATTAAATATTTCTCAATTACATTTTAATCAGATTAAGGCCATATGGGCAGAATGCAGTCTGAAGACTTAGTGTTTAACATCTCTGATATAGAAGCAAACATAGCAGCTGATATATCCAGAAATTCATTGGAGACAAATCCAAGAAAAGACCAATAGTAAAAACCCATTGCCTCTAGTGCCTATATACAAATGCTAGATACAGAAGTTTATGAAACAAACAAAAAATGGTGTTGTGGGAGTGACAGATATTAACTCATGACATTCTCATTCAGCCAGTATCTTTACCCACAACCCAAGAAAATTAAGGACCACAAAAAGAGTAGGGACTTGTTTTTAGCTGTATTTAGGAGAAAAAAGTAGGATCAACAAATGGTACGGTCATTGCTTGAGGCAGATAAGATGATGGATGATAACTAACAACAGAGAGGAGTAAGAATCAATCAATTTTTATTTTGTTTCCTTTTTCTCTGCAAAGGAAAATTACCACTAGACTGGAAATGGCAGAGCAAAATTGCCTAACAGAGAGTAAATACTCAGGAGAACTAAGAGGATTGTAAGAGAGCATAGAACTGTCCTTAACGACTTCAAGTCACACTGACGTCGTGATTTTTGAGCCATTGTTAGTGATATTTGAAAAATAATGAAAAATGGGAGAGGTATCAGAAGTTTGGAACAGGGAAAATGTTCTGATTTTTTTTTTAAAAAGGAAAAAAACAAATCTTGCAAACTGTATTTCATTAAGCTTGAATTATGTTCCTAGGAAAATTCTAGAATAAATCATTAAAGAGGTATTTGTTAAACATCCAGAAAGCAAAGTAGTGAATACTTGGCTTTATCCAGGACAGGTCATGCCAGACCAACTTCATTTCCTTTTTTTGTTGTTGTTGTGATTACTGAATTAATAGATGTGGATAATTCTGTGGATATAGTTTAGATAGATTTTAGAAAAATTTCTGATAAAATATCCTATACTCTAATTGTGGAGGAAATGGAAAGATATGGATTAGACAGTAATGAAGTCAGATGGATTCAGTACAGATTAGACTGGATTCAAAGACTGGTTATCAATGGTTCAAAGTCAGTATAGAAATAGATCTCCAGTAGACCACCCCAGGGATTTAGGCTTGATCCAATAATTACACACATACACACATGCACATATTTGTATACATGCATATATTTATGCATACACATTTAAATATATATGATCTTATCTATATTTACACACATATATTTGTACATGTGTGTGTATACATATTCTTTATTTTAACATTCATTTTTAAAAATTTGAGAGACAAATTCTCACCCACCCTCCCAAATCTTTCCACTCCATTGAGAGGGCAAGCAATATATCAATTATACATGTGAAGTCATGTGAAATATATTTGTATATTAAAAATGTTGAAAAAATAAAAGAAAAATAAAGCAAGTAAAAACAGTGAGCTTTGAGATGCCCTCAGAGTTTCCCAGTTCTCTCTTTAGAGGTTAATAGCATTTTTCATTACATGTCCTTTGGAATTGTCTTGGATCGTTGTATTGATTAAAGTAACTACATTTTACACAGCCAGTCTTTGTTACAGTATTTCTGTTACTGGGTACCATATTCTACTGATTTTGTGGAATGCTTAACTTTACACCAGTTCATATAACTCTTCCCAGGTTTTTCTAAAAGCATCATGCTCTTCATTTCTTATAGCAAAATAGTATTCCATCACAATCATAAACACAATTTGTTCATCCATTCTCCAAATGATCAGCACCTCCTTATTTCCAATTCTTTGCCATCGCAAAAGTTCCTATAAATATGTTTCAATTGGTTTCTAGTACAATATTGAATAATAGTAGTAATAGTGGATATCATTACTTCACCCCTGATCTTATTAGGAAGGCTTCTAGATTTTCCTGATTACAGCTAATGGTGGCTCTTGGTTTTAGATCGATATTACTTATCATTTTAAGAAAGCTTCCATGTTTTCCATTAAAAATACTATACTTTCTAGTGCTTTTAATAGAATTAGGTGTTGTCTTTTGTCAAAACATTTTTTATGCATCTGTTGAGAAAGGCTTATAATTTTTGTTGTTTTTGTTATCGATATGGTCAATTTTTTCCCCCTTATATTGAGATAACTCTACATTCCTAGTATAAACCCTACCTGGTCATAGTGTATAATCATTGTGGTAGACTGATATGATCTCCTTGCTTGCATTTGTTCAAAATTATTCATTAGGGAAACTGGTCTCTAATTTTCTTTCTCTTTCATGGTTTAGGTATCAAAATTATGCCTGCCTCATAGAAAGAATTTGGTAGAATTCCTTTTGACCTATGTTTTCAAATAGTTTATATAGTATTGGAATTAATTGTTCTTTAAGTATTTGGTAGAACTCACTTGTAAATCCATCTGGTCTTGAAGATTTTTTTCTTAAGGAGTTCATTTATGGCTTGTTCAATTTCTTTTTCTAAGACAGAGTTAATTAAGTATGCTATTTCCTCTTTTCTTAATCTGAATAATTTATGTTTTTGTAAATAGTCAAAGATTTCGCTTAGATTGTCAGTATTATTGACATGTAATCGGGCAAAATAACTCCTAAGAATAATTTTTCATTTCCTCTTTATTGGTGGTGTAGTCACCCTTTTCATTTTTTGATACTGGTAATTTGGTTTTCTCTCTTTTAATCAAATTAACCAATGGTTTATCTATTGGGGGAGTCCCATAAAAACCAGCTCCTAATTTTATTTGTTAGTTCAATGGTTTTTTAAATTCAACTTTATTAATCTCTCCTTAGATTTTCAAAATTTTCAATTTGTTTTTTAATTAGGTAATTTAAATATTATTTTCATTTTTTTTTCGTTATACCCAATTCCTTGATCTGATTTTTCTTTCATATAATCATTTGAAGATATTAACGGGGATATTAATTTTGCCTTAAGTACGTCTTTGGATACATCTCACAAATTTTGGTATGTTGTTTCCTTGATGTCATTTTCTTTAATGAAATTATTGATTGTTTTTACCATTTGTTCTTTGATCCACTCATTTGTTAGGAACAGATGATTTAGTTTCCAATTAAATTCTTAATCATTCTTCCATGACCTTTTTTTGAACACAATATTTATTGAAGTATGTTCCAAAAGGAGAGCATTTAATATTTCTGCTTTTCTGCATTTGGTTGTAAGGGTTTTATACCCCAAGAAAGAAATAATTTTTGTGTAGGTATCATAAACAGCTGAGGAAAAAGTGTACTCCTTTCTATTCTCATTAAATTTTCTGCAGAGGTCTATCCGATTTAACTTTTCTCATGTTAACATTTCTCATCTTAACATTCCTCAATCATCTCTATAACTCCTTATTTGTTTGTTTAATTTGTGGTGAGATTTGTCTAGCTCTGAGAGGAGAAAGTTCGGGTCCCCTACTAGTATAGTTTTGCTGTCTATTTTCTCCTATGACTCATTTAAATTTTCTTTTAAGAATTTGGTTGCTGTGCCATTGGGTGTATAGGATGCTTATCTCTCTTAATTTGGTCTATTTTTGCTTTTACTGTGTCTGAGATCATGATTGTTACCCCTGCCTTTTTTTTTTATTTCTACTAAAGCATAATCAAATCTGCTCCAGCATCTTATTTTAACTGTCTTTCTGGTTTTTTTTTTTAAGTTTCTTATAAGCAACATGTTGTTGGATTCTAGCCCAGCACTCTTTAACATTTTTAAGAACTTGAATATAGAGATAGATTGAATGATTCTCAAATTTAAAGATAATAACAAGGTGGGGATAATAACTAACACAATTCTTAACAGAGTGAGTATCCAAAAAGATCCTTACAGGTTAGATTATTGGGCTGTATGTAATAAGATAAAATTTGGCATATATTGATCAATTCAATAGAATTAAGAACTTACATTTGATTTTAAAAAATAAATTATTGACAGTTCTGAAGAACAATCTGCAGACTGTAGACTATAAGCTCAACATGAGTAGACAGTATGATATGGCAGTCAAAAAAACCTAATATGATCTTGAGCTGTGTTGACAGGTACAGTGCCCACAATATTCTGTTCTGGGACATTATCTGTGGTATTGTATTCAGTTGGAAATATCATAATTTAAGAAACATTCTTTTAGAATTCCACTTATGATGGCTTTGTGAAAGAAACCTTGCTCTCAGCCACACACACACATATCCAAAAAATACCCCAGACAGAAAAAAGTAAAAGAAGTTGAACTGAAACAGAACAAGAGTACAAAGCGTCGTGTATTAGCAGTGGTAGTGATCCTTGTGTATTTTGCTTAATTGTTTAGGGTAAAGCATATTTTGATCCTGGTTTGTTTATATTCTTTGTGTTAAAATAGAATTGATCAATTAAAACTAAAAACAAAAATAGTCTCAGCACACACAGCTTCAGGAAGATAGATGTGTGTGTTGAAGTGAGCAGCTTAAATGAATGGGTAGAAGTGGAGGTAGGGCAGATGGCTAGTGTGCTAATTGGGAATGGTTCAAATATTACATTTGCTTCAACCAGTATCAGTTGTATAGTTCACAGAAAAGTCTGATAACTCCTCTTGGCTTCTCAGTGTTGGCCCTGGCTTTCGGGACACTTTGCAGATGATAAAATGATGGCCTATGAGCCTTCCAGCAAAATTCTTGTTGTAACACCTTGAGAGGGCCATGGTATTAGGCATGCTTAGTAACTGACTCTTTAATTCCTACCCTCTTTTTCCCTTCTCTGTTGCTCTCTAGGCAATACTCTCTCACTCCCCAGCAGATTGTAGGAAGTTTCTGAGGGTGTTCCCTCTGCCACTTTGTCAATAACATTAACAACTCATCTCTACATTTTAATTTTTAAAAATAATTATTGATATTTTTGTAGGCAGATGGGTGCTACTATGGATAGAGTACTAGACCTGGAGTCTTCTTGAGTTCAAATCTGGCCTTAGATACTTACTATCTGTGTGACCCTGGGCAAGTCACTTAACCCTTTTTATCTTAGTTCCTCATCTGTAAAATGAGCTGGAGAAGGAAATGACAAACCACTCAATGTTCATTGCCACAAAAACCCCAAATGGGGTCATGAGGAGTTAGATATGATTGAGAAATAACTGAACAATAAGAAGAAAAATTTGCATTTTTGTTTTTTATATTATCTTTATTTCTGAATATATTCCTACCCCATCCCACCTTTCATTATATCAAAGAATAAAGAAGAAAAAGAAAAAAAGGTTCCACAAATTAACCAACAGAAGTATTATGTAGTCCCTTAGTTATGTGGAGCTTTAAAATGTATAGAACACTTTTGTCACAATAATCCTGTGACAAAGTAAGTGCATTTTTTTCTTTCCCTGTTTTACAAAAGAGGAAACTAAAGCTGAGAGCGCTCAAGTGACTTGTCCATAACCACACAGCTAAGTGTCAGAACTGAGATTAACTGCAGTTTCTTGTGCTCTGTCCAAACTACGCTCTCCTGCTTATAGGGCTGTAAGCAAGGTTCACTATCACCCAAATGTCAAGTATATATAAGTGAGGGTGGAGGATAGTATTTCCTCCCCCCCCCCAAAACGAGTTCATGTAATCACAGAACATAGTCCCATATTATATTTTAATTTATTTTAAAGATGTGTTTATGACCTGTATGTACAACCAGAGGCAGAAGGGAACTTTCTCCCTTCAACCATGTTATTGGATTTACCAGATCAATAAGAGACAATGTATCTAGTCAGGGGCAGAGAATCTCGAATGTCAAGAGCTGGCCTGGGAGGGAAATATTCACTGGCAGTGAAATATTACAGGGTGAGATGTCCATGGTTCCAGGGTGTTGAAAGTTCTAGAATTAAACAGCAGCAGTGACTTAGTTCTGAAGTCTAGAAATTCAGGAGCAGGGCTAGGAGGATTGTGCTGAGTAAATTATTTTGTTAAAAGCTGAAAAAATTACTTTGTTAAAAGCTAATTATTAATGGGAAATGATAGTCAGAACTCACTATCTACAGAAGTGGGAGTAGCCACCCATAGGGTATCCCACTACCTAAGGGTGATGCTACCATTCAATCTGTGAGTGAGTGCAAGTTGGGAGAGTAGCTTGGGGAAGGTGTTACATATGTCTTAATATCTATAGTTTAATATTTCAGTGGCAAAAGGCCCTTCACAATTCTGTACAAAACTGTACTATCCTAATAAGCATTTAAAAATAGAATGGTCTATTTTCCAGATCTAAATCGGGAGTTAGGAAATTTCCAGAATACAAAAGCAGTAGCACTTTAGCGATCACTCATTTTTAGCATCTTGAGTCTCATGAGTTTTGTCCTGACTTTGTAGTTTATTTCTGTTTCTTTTTTCTTTTTAGTGAAAGAAAAGTTGTCATTAAAAAAAAGATCAATTGAATTTCAGTCTGAATATTTAACTAGGGGACTCAGATACTTTTATGTACCATTGTCCCATGAACACAAGTGGAGGGAAGGAGAAACATAGCAAACTGAATGTGGAGGTAAAAGTCTTTTCCTTCCTTCCTTCCTTCCTTCCTTCCTTCCTTCCTTCCTTCCTTCCTTCCTTCCTTCCCTTTCTCTCTCTCTCCCTTTCTCCTTCTCTCTCTCTGTCTCTCTTCTTCTCTCTCTCCTCTCTCTCTCTCTCTCTCTCTCTCTCTCTCTCTCTCTGTCTTTCTCTCTTTCTTTAAATCCTTTCAGCTGGCAGTAAAGAAGGAAAATCTGAAACAGCAAAGATGGCAAACCCCGAAAAGAAGCATTTTGAAAAATTACCTCATGTTTGTGGTATAGGACTTCTCTTATCTGAAGCTTAGTCTCAGCAAAGACCAAAAAAAAAAATGCTTATCAGTGCTCAAGAACTCTTTAAAAAAAATCAATACCTTACTCACAGTACCATTTGCTTGTATAACATATTGACTGGAGTCTCACTGGTGATTTTACATAAGGACTAAAAGCAATTTCCATTATCCAATGGCTTCTAATTGTGTTCACCACCACCCCTCCCCCAATCCCCTTATAGAAAGAGTAATGAAAGGACAACTAAAACCAGAACTATATAGTTATTTTATAACTGGCACTAACAAATTTCTCCAATTACAGAATCCATTCTGTAAGCAATGAATGTGTGGCTCCCAATTAATCTCCTGCACCTCCGGGCAAGGTCTAAATCAGCTGGCTACAGCTAAGGCAATTTTCACACAGCTAAAAGCAAATTGGAAAATAAGTGTTCCACACTGCTGCCTATCTTTCCAAGTCAAAGACACAATCAGTATTCTGGCAGCAGTATTCTGTCATGTTATTTGCAGCTATCAATTTTAATTATAGCAATTATTGATTAGTTGGAAAAGTGAATAATCTAATGCTCAAATGAGGTTGCCATACTACCTGGAGGGGCCTTTCATCCTTCCTGGCTGAACCTAAGCACCATTTCTGAATATCCACCAGAAATCCTACCTGTATTCAAGGTTGACCAATCAGATTTCATCAATCCTTATTTTTTTAGAATAATTTTTACAATTTTGTGAGACAGTTGTTTTAAACTGAACTAGATATTTTTCCGGAAATATGATTTTCTGCGGAAATATTTTAATTTTGGAAACATTTTCAAAAGACCTGTGATTTTATCAGAATGGTCAAACCCACTATTAATATAGTTTGAAACTACCTCATCTGTGTTTTTATATCTTTTCTGAGATGCTATGACCAAAAAAAGGCAGCATAGTGAATTCTTATATCAGGAATTTCACAACTGGATGAAATCACAAATCCTCGATACAGTTGTATGTGTGTAAGGCAGTGTGTTTTTTTAGAAACTAAAAATGCGAAGGTTAATAAAATAGTCCTGTACTCATGGTGTCTTCTATTATTGGAGTGAAGAGACACAGACATATATATATATATATATATATATATATATATATATATATATA
>CM053583.1:254702612-254760905 GCA_028627135.1 Pseudochirops cupreus | reverse complement strand
AATTTATAAGAAACTTTCATTCTAAATGCAGAGATAATAAATATATGTGTGCATATTTGTATGTAGACATATTACATATGTAAACAGTATGTAAATATGTACAAAAGAAATGTAAATGATTTATAAGGGACATTTAGTTGTTGTTGTTTAGTTGTTTCAGTCACATGACCCTATTTTGGGGTTTTCTTGGGAAAGATACTGTAATGGTTTTTCATTGCCTTCTCCAGCTTATGTTACAAATGAGGAACTGAAGTAAACAGGGTTAAGTGACTTGCCCAGGATCACACAGCTATTTTTGTGACTGAGGCCAGATTTGAACTCATAAATATCAATCTTCCTGATTGCAAGTCCAATATTCTATCTACTGTACTATCTAACTGTCTTGGATGGTCAGGATAAACACACATAAACACGAAAAGGAGCATGAGGCTTAGAGAGAAGGCCAGAATGGCCTTGGTCACAGAATTCAAGAGAGAGAATAATAATATACAATGAGGCTGGAAAGATAAGTTTGAAGCCAGATTTGAATGATTTTGAAAGCTCAACAAATTAATTTATATTTGATCCTAGAAGCAATAAAGAGCCACTGGGGTTTATGGATCAGGGGAACCAGACAGCCAGAAATGCACTGAGGAAAATCACTTTTAACAGGAGTGGATAGGTGTGGGGAGAGGCTCAAGTCAGGGCTTTGTAATAATATAAATGAAAGGTGAGGATTATATTAAGATGGCGACAGCATGAGTCTCTACCTATAGTCAGAAGTAGGTCAGAAGGGGTCAGATGTGACAGATGTGGCAGAAATAGAAATGTCAAGATTTGGCTATTAATTGAGGCAACTAGGTGGTGTAAGGGGATAGAATGTTGGACCTTAGTTCAAATCTGCTTCAGATAAATTACTAGCTGTGTGAACCTGGGTGATTAGCTAAATCTCTCTCTGTCTCAGTTTTCTCATCTGTGAAGTAGAGATGATAATAATAGCACCTAACTACCAAGGCTGTTGTGAAGATAAAATGAAATATGTCTGTGAAGTGCTTTGAGAACCTTAAAGTGCCACATAATTGTTAGCTATCATTGGATATGTGTGGTGAGGAAGAGTGGGGAGTTGAAGGTAAAGTCGAAGTTATGAATCTGAAAGACTGACAAAATGTTGATGCTATCAACAGACATAGAAATATATATAAAAGGGGTATATGTTTCTATATGTAGAAATATAGGTTTGGGGGAAGAGATAATGAATTCAGTTTTGGACATACTGTGATTGAGATTGGCTAATTTGACTTTGGTTGAATTTGAAAATTGGTCATGTGCCTGGGGGTCTTAAATAGAGGCCAGTCATCATGACTTCCCTCTTCTTCCTGCCTCTACATCTCAAAAACCCTTGAGCTAATTTATTAGCCTTTATCTCCTCCTCTAGTCTCTGATTAAGAGGCAAATTGTCTTCCCTAAAGCTCTGCAGACAACCAGAAACTGATGGAGTTTGAGTCTGAGAATTCAAGGCAGTGGAAGAGAGACAGCAAGCATCAGGGAAAGACCCAGATTTCTACCCCAGGGTAAAGATAGGGGTGAGGTGCCGCAAACTTAAGCAAGATTATGATAAAACGACAAATTAAGGTGGTGTTGCATTTTCAGACTTTATAACATAAAGTATTTAACAGAGAGTTAACCAATTTAATGTAATGATATTAACTCCTTGAGGGCAGAGACTTTTTCATTTTAGTTTTTATAGCTCTAATGCCCAGTCTAGTGTCTTACTCATTGTTACTTTATAGTTGTTTATTGAATTAAGTTAAAAAAATTTTTTTCATTTTCCTCTAGACATAATTTCATCAGTACAGGGAACTTATAGGGTAGAAACTTTTTCCATTGATGCAGACTGGAGGTATCTGGAATCTTTGATAGTTGCTTAGGACAACAAAAGCAAAGTGTCCTTTGTCACGCATCAATATGTGACAGAAGCCAGACTAGAACTTGAGCTCATGTTTTCCTGATTTCCATGCTGGCCCTCTATCTACTATTCTATGCTGCCTTTAATAATTAGTATTTAAGAAAACTATAGAACCTATAGACTGGAGAAAGGATTCACTTTATTTAAGAAATATGTTTGGGAAAGTTGGTTAGCAACTTCTGGGAAACAGATCTAGAACCACATTTCATGCCATACACCTTAGTGAATTTTAATCAGAAAATAGTCCTAAACATGAAAAAGAAGAAAGAAAATGGAATAATGTATTCATTTGTCTTGTCGAGGGGAGATGATTTCTTCTCACTTAAGAACTGGGAGAAATAATTAAGGATAAAATAGATGTGCCTGATTACATTACAACAAAAATAACCTTGCTGCTAATATAACTCAAACAAAAATTATAGATAGGGAAACTATTTTCAGCAAATATGACAAAAACTAGAGGTCTAAATTATATTTTTAAAAAATGGGGAGGTAGTGTGTTACAGTAGCAAGAGTGCTGAATTTGGAGGCAGAAGATCTGAATCCAAACCTTACATTTGTGCTTTACTATTTATGTGATCTTGGATCAATCCCTTTTCCTCTTTAAGCCTCTTTAAATAGAGGGAGTTGGACTTGATTACTTTTATGTTCATTTTCAATTCTATGTCTATGATCTATGAATTGTAAAATTTACAAAAGTCCCTTTCCAGTTCACATAGATTGCAAGGATTGCTGATGCTTAACAAACGCTTGTTGAATTAAATTGAACAATTTTCAAAAGCAGAAACAAATAGTCATCTGAAATAATATGCATCCTCAGTCATCCAAGTGATAGAAATTACGACAATTTTGTGGTGCAGTGGCTGCAATGGCAGACCTGTAGTTAAGAAGACTTACATTCAAATCTGGCTTCCCACCCTTATTAGCTGTGTGACCTTGGGCAATTAAATTAACCTCTGTTGCCATGGTTTCTTCAACTGTAAAATGGGGATAATAATAGAATGATCAAATGAAATAATATATGAAAGCACTCAGAGCAGTGCCTGACATGTATATATATAAAGGCTCCATATAAGTGCTAGCTGTTATTAATCTCATAGTCTTCAAATTGGAAAACACAATTAAAAAATTGGAGAAAGAAGGGTACTCATTCGTGCTTGGTAGAATTACAACCTAGTTAAACCTTTTTGGAAAACTGGAAATTCATAGGAAAAATTCCAAAAATAACACATTTGTCAATGGATTGTTATAATTCATCTATGTGAATATACCCATATATACTGAATATACACTATATATGAATATGAATATACCCAATATATACCCATATATATGAATATACCCAATATATTATCAAAAATAATAATAATAACAAATAGCTTATCTTTTCAAAGAATCATAGAATGGTAATATTTGTAATTATAAAAAATGGAAATGATTTAAATGCCAATAATTGGGAATTGGTTAAGGAAATTATGATTTATTAGTATTATGGAATATTATAATATGACTAAGGCTGACAAGGATGAATTATAGAAAGAAATCTGGAAAAACATTTATGAAGTAATTCAAAGAGAAGAAAGACAAACCACAAGGTTAATTATAGCTAAGGAAAGAGACTAGAAAATTGGTCCAAGCCTCCCGATGGAGGCTTAGAGAAAATAGAATGGAAAAAATTCATTATTTACTTTTGTCAAGCAGTATGCTAAACATCACAAATACAAAGAGAAAAGCAACAGTCCCTGATTTGAAGTTCATGTCCTAATTGGGGAAGATAACACATAGAGGATTAAGGGGTCCTTGAAATCAGATGGCAATGACATAGTGGTAGAACACATAATAAATTTTGAAGGTCTTCCCGTCTTCCTGGAAGAATTGTAGTTGGTCGCTCCATAATCATCGAAGTGTGAGTGGCCATATCTTCCCCAAAGCTGGGAGCCTGGAGACGCATTGGCCCACTATTCTTAGAAAGGGATTTGGATGGGATCTGGGTCCACCACTGGGTGGGTGGGGGGACTGTGGAAAAGCTTCTCCATTGACCCAGTTATCTCTGTCCTCTGTAGGCCAGGAGTTACTAAAGCATTGTTATGACATTGTATATATTGAAAATTCATTTACCTAGATGTACATAGTAAAAACAAGTGTAATTCATTGTATTAATGATTAATAATGTGTATAATAAATCACTAAAAAAAGTGATCTGGTTTTTAGTCAAACCTATTTAGCCTATGTGAATACAAACTCATGAGTTTCTGGTGACTTAATAGTTAAGATTCTCTGAAAACAGAAAGGTGAATTCTGTGGGACCCTTAGGCTAGCCTGGAAAAGCCTGCTTGCGACACTTACTTTAGGCTTGTGTTAGAAAGCAGTCACCAGGAGTGCGGAAATATTGTACAATGCACCACTGAACTCTGGTGTATGGATGACCTGCTTTTTCGAAAGGAAAAAATGCCTGTATTAGTATGTGAGCAGAGGAAGTCAACATGATCTCATTCATGAGCCTTTCTTCTATTTATATCAGGGGAGTCAGCCTCAGCAAAATAGCTTGCCTTTCTCTCAGCTACACATGGTTGTCTGCCTAATTTTCCTCATTCTTAACCTTTGCCTCTTCCTTGGAATGAAGTGTGATTTACTGCCAAGATGCTGCATTCTTTCTTTTATACTATCCCCACAATAGCCAGGAGGCGCATGGTTAAAGATGTTTGCACACCCAGGAAATAATTCCCAGCACATAGGTCTGAGGAGCTAACTGAATGGAAGAGAATGAACATCAAAACTGGTTCAAAGTAGATTATTTGTTTCTTTCCTGAATGACATAAAGTTGCAGCAATGTTATTAAGTTTTTCTCGTTTAAATTGATGACAAAATCTTTGTAAATAATAAGGTTCGCAAAGCAAGATTTTCATCTATTCCTATTAATTAAATTTGAATTTTTTCCTTCCATAATAATACCATTTTTTGAAAGCAGTACAATAAATTTGAAATAACAATTTAATCTTTTATTTATCTTTTAACTACTTATCTTTTAAGTAAGTAAATATCTTTTCTTATAACATTTTATAATAAAAAAGATCCCATTGTTACAATGACAAAAATCTGTGAAGATAATCATTTGTACTGAGAAAAGTAGAGAAAATATTTTTACTACTTTTATTTAATAATTAAACAAATTTTCATTTTATTGAGTCTTTCACAAAACATTTACCTGATTCTTAGAAGTCAATGGCATGGAAAACCATTAAATAAAATCTCCTTGTTTTGAAATTCATTATTTACAACTCTAGTAAACTGCAAATGAAATAACATCGAACCAAAATGAAGTTAATATCTGCTCAGAAGTATAATGGAATGTACTGTTTTCTAATACTACCCTTGAAATAATTTTTGCCTTAACATTTTAGATATAATAAGGAGGATAGAATTGGGTGATGCCTTTAAAAGGACTATATCACATTAAACTGTCTCGTGTGCACCTTTCTTGTCTTTGCCTTTGTCACTTTCCCCTTTTGAGACTTCTCCATACTATGAATATAAAAGTCATGCAGAACAAAATCATGAACCTTTTTTTTTCCTCTGTGATGCTTGGGCTTTTGGTAAACACCTCTAGATGATTCATTAGTGCTCCAAAGATTCTCCAAAGACTTATGAGTTCAAGATCTAAGAGACTTGCCGGTTAACATACTTCTTGGTTACTTTTCTTCATTTGTCCTTTTAGTTACTTGATCTCCCTGAGTATCAACTTTAAAATTTCTCTTTAAAATTATAATTGAAAAGGCAAATCATAGTACTTTGTCTCAATATTTACCAATAGAAATATTGGTAGATATGTCAGTAAAATAAAAAACATGTAGTTAGGGATCAGTTAGCTCTATTATAATTAGCTATTTGAACTTTGACCAATTACTTTCATCCCCAAAGGGAAAGAATGCCTTCTTTCTGTTTATCTCACAAAGTTATGTTAAAATTAGTTACTAGCATATAGTCAGGCATGATGTTGAATTATATAGAAATAGAGTATAGAGGATCTATGAATGTTTTGTTGACTGGACAATTATTTATTTCCTAGCCATTAAGCATGGATATCCCTCAAGTTTTTGTTCTAAAACTTCTCTTCTTTATGTACTTTGTCTTGATAAAAACTGATGCGGCAGAAGAAGTGTTCAATTTTGAGTCAGAAAACAAGGGATTGAATCTTGACTTTGGCAAATCACTCATCTTCTCTGAACCTTATTTTCTTCATATATAAAATGAGGGAGTTGGGTTAAATGACTTACTGAGGTCCATTCCAACTCTTATCTATGATCCTATGACCAAAGGGGTCAAACTAGAAGCAGCAAGTACCCACAAAATGCCCAGGCTGAGTGCTACAAGGTGTGATTAAAATGTAATTGGAAATGTTAATAAAATAAATAAAAATAAAGTACAACACAATTAACGTTAGTTTATGTTTTTCTAAATCAATATGTTGCCCACATACATTTCTGTTTGAGTTTAATACCACTGTTATAGAAAAATGACTCCTAAATCTATATAACCAGTATGAATCTCACTCTGGAACTATAGTCACATATTACCAGCTTCTTGCTGTACTTTATATCTGCACCTTTGTGTCTATCAGCACTGAATTTAGCTCATCTCAGACAGAACTGATTGTCTTCCATCCTGAACCTACTGCTCACATTTCTTGTATCTCTTTTGAGGGTGCTACGATCCTTCCAGTCACAGAAGTGTGCAACCTTAAAATCATCTTTGACTTTACCCTTCTCATCTAATTAATTTTCAAATCTTGTCAATTATACCTTTGTATCTTTCATATTATTCTTAATGTTCACATAGTCACTATCTTGGTACAGTACCTTATTACCTTTTTTCTGGACTATTGCAACAACTTTCTAATTTGCCTCCCTGCTTCCTCTCTCTGCCATTTTTCACAAAGCTGCCAAATCGATATTTCTAAATCACAGGCTTGACCATGTCACTCCCATGCTGAAGCAGCTTTAGTGATTCCTTATTGTTCCTGTAATATAATATAAACTGTTCAACTTGACACTTAAAGTCCTTCACAAACTCAGCAAACAGACCCTGGCACATAGTAAGAATTCAATGACTGCTTATTGATTAATTCGTTGATTGGTTTCATACTACTTCCCTTTACCCTCCAGACAATTAGTCTATTAACTCTTCCCCACACATGGTATTCTATCTCTAGTCTCTGTGCCCACAGTTTGTTCCCCATTCATGAAATACATTACCTCCTCACCAATGTCTCTTAGAATCTCAAGTGTCCTTCAAGATCTAGCTTGTACTACTTTCCATGGAATTTTTTTTTCTGTTTTTCTGTCACTGTTAGTGCTTAGCAATCTTGTACAATAAAAATAGTACTGGATTTGGAGTCCAAGGACATGAATTTGAATTATGAAGTGGACACATTACCTGTCATCAACATCTCTGGACCACAATTTCCTCAAAGGAAAAATCAGGGAGTTGAAGAAGATGACTTTTGGTCCCTTAGGATTATAATTCTATCAATGCTCTTTTCTTCACAAGTAAATCACCATGTATTCAAACATTCATAAAATTTTGGCTATGACCAGTGTTACAGCTAGTTGTCTGAATCCTCAATATAATAATTGTTTATTCCTTTCTAATTTTTTTTAAATAACAACATAAAATAGTTTGAAGAAAGAAGAATTTTCTCCACATCTCCTCTTACCTTCAGCTTCTCTAAAGCAACACAGACACATAGTCTTTTAGATTTTTCATGCTCTTTATAGAATTCTATTTATAGGCTTCTCTTTATAGAATTTCCTCCCAAAATAACATTGAGAGAGACTGCACAAAAAAAAAATCCATCTTCACCTTCTTCCTCTCTGTCCTCCCCATAGATTTTTCATAGGTCTTCACATATCAAAGATAAAACACACAACTTTGTCTCAATAAGGAGAAATACTTTGTATCAAAAGAAAAATTCTTCCTTTTTTTAACTGCCAAAAGAAAGTATTTTTCTCAACATATAATTTGAACTGTTTTTTTTTCTTATAATCTTAAAGAGGTAGAAACTGTTTCTAGCATCTCTAACATAGATATATTTGAAGAAAGAGTTAAAAAAGGACAGTGTCAAAGGGTAAGCATCTTGTAAAATATGTTTCTCTAGCTCTTATTCTAAAGTTTAAAAAATGCATTTTTCCACATTTATATTTGTGTTTTCAAGTATAAAGAAATAACTAGGAATATTTGGCAATAAGTAATACCAATTTAAAACCCGTGTTGTTGGATTTTAAGTTATAAATATGCATTAATGATTGATACCAGCTCACATTTATTGAATGCTTACTGTGTGGTCTGCAGTGTTTGCAAGAGCTTTAACTTTTTGGGTACAAAAAGTATAAAAATGAGTTTTTATAACACATACCAGGGCCCCCGTGCTGCAGTGCAAAGAGCAACTGATTGGAAATCAAGAGACCTGGGTTTGAATCCACATTCTCACAAAAGCCCTTCCTGTGGACCTTCCTAGAATGTGAGAATCAAATGAATTAAGTTATATAAAGCACTATTTGAATGTCGACTATCATTATTACTATTATTTTATGATTAAATGATTATATGTTTTTCTTTTCAATATCTTCTAAAATACAGTCTTTGTGACTACTTATTTGTAAGATTCACAAAATTCTTTTTTAAGAGACAGATTAGGGTTGTTTCCTTTCTGAGTTACAGTATTATTATGCTTTGTGGAATCCTATGATTATGACTATGGAAAAAGAGACAGAAAGAGAAAGGAAAAGGATTCCTGAATTTTTTATGTATGCCTCCGCTAGCAAAATGCAGAAATATTGAGCAAAAATTAATATACCAAAAACTCTTACTAAATGAAAAATCAGCCTCACAAGTAAAATGTTTTTCTTCAGAAGCTCAAATGAACTAATTTTGAATTTCAAAAAAATTCAGAAACTATATCTGAAATAAACGTTTCCTTTTAAATTTATTTTTACTTTCAAAAATAGCATCCCACTTGTACAGGATTTTTTATTTCTGCCCAAGATTCTTAGAGCGTTATCAAGCAGCAAAAATAGTTCCAATTTACATTTAACTTATTTTGATTTTTTTCTCAGTTTCTTGTCAGCGTACTTAACACAGAATGATTGAAAATTGTGTGTTCTGTTAGCACCGTTACAGAGTTTAAACAAGGAAGTCTATGTTTGTTTAAGAGAATGGGTAAATGGTTATCTTGACAGATTAGACTGAAGAAAAAAAAAGGACAGCCACAGTCTAGCACAGATGTCCAAATTTGCCACTTGGCAGATTTTTTGAGGTATTCTAAACAAAACTTGCTTGTATGTTTGTCTCTGTTTGACACCTGACTGGGGAATGTGATTAAAAGCTACTGCCAGGGTTCAGACTTCTCTGTGGGCAAATGTTCACAGGTTGGAAATTTCTGAGTCTGTTTAACTGTGTCACAATTAAACTAATGGCGCAAGGGGGGATTTGTCTAAATGGCTGAAAGAGTCAACTTGAATGTGATTTTATCTCACACTTACTGGTGCTTGCCCCCAAAGTACAAGTTAAGCTTAGCAGATGCTGTTGAGCTTTCATTCAGTGAATTGTTCTTTTAATATTATGGTAAAACTGTGGAAGCTATAATAGGGAGGCCACTTCAGCATTGCTTTGGCATACAGAACATTAGAACTTGGGGGGATGTAAATTATTTCCTTTCCAAAAAAATCAACATCAATAGAAGAAATCGATTATCTTAAAATCATGTTTTAAAAAACAGAATAGGCCCTATAGTATACTTCAGCATTTCTCCATCTTCACTACTGATAGGTAGTTGGAAAAGTAAATGAAACCTGTATTTTATTCCTGCTTCTATTACAAACTAGCAGTATACCATCTGTAAAACACTGAACTGAGCTAAACTTTAGTCTCCATACTAGTGAAACAAGGGAGTTGTATTAGGTGATTTCTAAGGTTATTTGCAGCTCTTAGATTCTATGATATACATAAATATCACTATAGCATAGACCTGTATTCCTCACTCTAGTATTGTTAGTGTAGCAGAAACATGAATATGAAAGTAATAATTTATTTTAAAAGATCTGTGTGGTTATTTCTCCCCACATAGATTCAATGTCTTCTACGTATAATGGACTTTTACAATTTTTCATTTCATACAACACTTTAAAATACAAAAAGTATTTACATAACTTTTCTCACTTGCTCTTCCCAATAACTCTCTAGAGTTGGAGTTATTATTATCTTCATTTTTCAGATACTAGTTACACAGTTAGTAAGTGTTTGAAGTGATATTCTAACCCAAGTGTCTTAATTTCAAATCCAGTGCTCCATCCATTATAGCAGCCACTGTATTGCCTCAGCTGAAAATATCACCTGGAGAGTAGGCTTGTGGTGTTGAGTCTCTCTAAATTTAAATAAACTTTTCTTTCTTTCTTTCTTTTTTTTTTGGTCTTTTTGGAGGGGAGGGGGAAGGCAGGGCAATTGGGGTTAAATGACTTGCCCAAGGTCACACAGCTAGTAAGTGTGAAGTGTCTGAGGTAAGATTTGAACTCAGGTCCTCCTGACTCCAGGTCCAGTCCAGTGTTCTATTCATTGCACCACCTAGCTGCCTCTAAATAAACTTTTCATCAAATGGCACATGCAATTTTTCACTAGGCTAAGATTGATTAGAATCTGTGTTCTGATTGCCTTAGCCTTCAAGAATCCAAGACCAACTTTAAAATGCAATGAAGAATTGGAGAACTTTGACTTTGCTTAAAAGGTGTAATTCCTTTACTCAACTCCAAGATACTCAACCTGAAGACTTAACTTCTTTCCTGTCTTAGCTTTCTGCTTTAATCAATTAAATCTTATTATAATCCTTTTCATCTATATTGCCTTCCTATTCTTAATCCTGTGTCTTCTTTTGTTCCACTCTTAACTTTTGAACTAACCTTTCTCTCTGTCCACTTCTCACCACTCCTTTAGAGTCCTCTCAAAATTCCAGATTCAGCCATGAATGTTTTATTCACTAAATCTAAGTAAGATGAGTTATACCTTATCAGATCATAGAATAATCAGACATTAGAGGTGGAAGGAATGGAAAAGAACATCAAAAGTGGGGGTTCTTAACTTTTTTGCATCATAGATCTCTTTGACAGTCTGATGAAGCCTATTGACTCTTAGAATCATATTTTTAAATGCATAAAATAAAATACTTGGAATTAGAATGGAAACCAGTTATACTGAAATGTAGTTAGCAAAATTTTATAATTTCAAATGCCCTCTGAAATCTATTCACAGACCAGGCTAAGAACCTGCAATCTAAATCAATCACTTCACTGATAATAGTAACAGCTTATGAGATGCAGCATGGCATAATAAATAGAGAGCTTGTCCTGAAGTCAAGAAGAACTTGCTTCAAATCCTGCCTCTGATACACAGTGGCTGCATGACCCTGAGCAAGGTATTTAACTTTGAGTAACCCCGACTACTGTATGACTATTAGCTGCAGAGAAAGTGCTGTCCCACATTGGTAGAAGCTTCTTCACCCAAGATATCCCCATACAAATAAAAACATATGTCTAGTCTTTGTCCTTAATAGTAACTGATTTTTATAAAATGCTTTGAAATTTGCAAAGCATTTTTATACGTATTATTTTATTTGATCCTAACAATACATCTATTGCAGAATTTCAGATTTAGAGGGGACCTCAAAAGTGATCGAGACCAACCTGCATTGGAACAAGAATCCTTTATATAACAGAGCCAAAAGCTGGTCACCCAGTCTCCAGTGAGAGGGAAGTCCTGAGACAAACAAGTCTGCTTTTGTCTTTGATAGTTCAGAAGTATATAAGTATATGAAATCTAAATTTATTTCTCAATTACTTTCCATTAAATTGCTTCTATTTCTGTCTTCTGGGATCAAGCAGAACAAAAATCTAATCCTTCTTCTACAATCCTTCAAATATTTGAAGATAGATAGTATTTCTTTCCCTTACTACTAATCTTCATTCGTTGGGTGGTAGAAAATGTGCTAGAAAGGCAAAAAAAAATAAAACAAACAAAAACCAGTCCCTACTTTTGAGAGGCTTATATTCTACTAGGAATAAATAGTATGTACACAGATAAGCCAATCCTCAAAATATCAGCAGAGAGGGGCCGCTAACATCTCAGCAGGAGGGATGGAATCAGGGAAAGCATTGCAAGCTATTTGAAGGGAGCCTTAAAAGAAGCTAAACATTTTAAGAGGCGGAGAGATGAGGATAGAATACATTCCAGGAATGTGAGAGAATCTTTTGAGAGGCACAGAGCCAAGACTGGAACACTGTGTATAGAGAATATTAAGACATTTGTACTTGAATGAGGAATGTATAAGGGGTGTGGAAGTGGGGATGGATATGGGGATAGTCTGGAAAGTCAGGTTAAAGCCTGATTATGAAGGATTTTAAATACCAAACTGAGTATTAACTTTATCCTAGGACCTGTTGAAGCTCTTTTAGAATGGGAGCGTTGTAATCAGATATGAGCTTTGGAAATACCAATTTAATAGCTATATGACTGATGGATGGAAAAGGGAAAGATTTAAGGCAAGAAGATCCATTAGGAGGTTATTGGGAATTGAATTTACAAGGCCTTGAATGAGAATAGTGGTATAGATGTGTTAAATGTTGTAGAGGTAGAATTAATAAAGATAATTATAATGACAATTATCATAGATAGCATTTATACAAGACTGGGAAGCTCACATTTCCTTACTCTACTGTTATTTTTTTCCTAAGTTTAAGGATGGCCTTTATTTTTTTTTAAAGTCTTTAGGACTACAACAAATTACAAGGGAAGCAGATCACTACGGTAGAAACCTATTAGATAGATACATAATATTTATGTATGAAGACTTAACATACATTTCACTCCCAAGATTTTCAGTTATAATGCTCTTCCTTATAAGGCAGTGGTTCTCAACCTGTGGGTCACAACCCCTTTGGGGGTCGAACGACCCTTTCAAAGGGGTCACAGGGTTGCCTAAGACCATTGGAAAACACATATTTCCAATGGTCTTAGGAACCTAGACACCACTCCTCTATCTGTCTCCAGGCAGATCTGCCCACATGCAAATACGCCCACATAGGAGTATTAAAGTGTTACGGCATTAGGAAGGTTGGGAACCAGTTATAAGGCTATTATAGTTTCAAATTATATTATACTTTATTCTCTCAAGGTGTACTTTTAATTTTAAATACCAAATTTAATGTTCCTAATGGTATATGCTAAGATCGGGCATATTTCACCAACATCCTGGTGACACTATTTCTAACTTTGGTGAAGCATTAAGAACCCCTTGTTTCAAAATGGTCACTGAAAATACTGTCTTTCTACCACAAAATTTAGTTGCCAAAAATGAGACAGCAATCACCTTCTCATCTTCTAATAGCTATGCTATGTATGTAGACAAATCATCAGCAAAGATAAATTAAAGTAAAAAGGTAAGCCATCAGAATAAAATGATTGAGAGCTGAAAAGGAAATGTTTTTTGGCTTGTGGCAAGAAGAAAATGGGGTAGATATTAGGTAGATGCTTACGTCATTCCTGTATATGCTAGAGAATAAAAAGAGTCCAGTATGGCCAAGTGGTATCACATTATTGCATTTCAATACAACAAACAGAATGACTCTAAGCTAGTAACACAGATCTGGTAGTTATGCTTGGAGTCCCAAAGGGGTTCTTTGTAATCTATAATGCTCACAGAGCATATTAAATAATTTTCCTGGATTTAGGATATTTATCATTTCCTTACATGCACTCCTTTTAAGGATTCCTATCCTACGAACTTATACTCTACTGTTAGAATCTATTCCTCTGCACCACCTCAACCATACACAAAGATGGTCATAGCCTAGATCTTGCCACCACCCACAAGTGGATCATGTTCATGTACTCTGAAATTCCCTTATCTGATCTCAATCTATTGTCATTCTACTTCTTCCTTGGCCTTATAACATTATTCTTCATTCTCACTGAGATCTCCAATCCCTTGATCCTTCAATTCTTTCCTAGCTACACACTCCTCTATGTGCCTTGACCTCTTAGTGAGTCAGTATGTCTCTACATTATCTTCGATCAATTCCTTGCTTCTTTATCCTAATTGTCAGTTTGACCCTGCAAAGCCTTTGCATTGGATTATTTTGACCTACTTGTATGCTCCTGAAAAAAGCTGGAGAAAAATCACAAAACCATGTTCACTACAAATTTATGTAATACAACCTTAAACTGGACCCTCACCATGGCAAGGCAATCCTGTCACACCTACTTGATTAACTCATTGTGCCACTTACTACAGTGACTGCCCCAGATTTCCCATTCCTCCTCAAACCTACCATGGCCTTTCTCTCTCTACCCTCTTAACTGAAAAATTTGCTCATATTTCATTGAAAAAATAAAGGACATTTACTGAGTATTCCCTCTTCTTTCCTCCTCTCTCATTTTATATCGCCCAGATGCCTTCTGCCATTATTTCCTCCTTCATCTCTATCTCACGTGAAGAGTTTGACCTTCTCCTTGCCAAAGAAAATCCTTCTACATATAAATTATCCCATTCCATTCTATTGCAAATAGCTCCTTCTATCACCCCCATTCCCACTTTTTGTCAATGTCCCCTTGTGTACTGACCATTTCCCTACTGCCTAAAACATAACAATGTCTCCCCAGCTTGAAAAAACCTCATTTAATCTGTGGAACAACTTGACTTTGCTCACTATCATCTCAAATCTTTGCTCCCTTTTGTGACTAAAATCCTTGAGCAGGCTTTCTATAATCATGCTTTCACTTCTTTTCCTTTTACTCTTTTCTTAACTCTTTACAGGCTGGCTTCCAACTTTATCATTCAACTAAAATTGCTTTTTACTAAAGTTACCAATGTTCTTTTAATTACAAAATTTAATGTCCTTTTTTCAATCTGCCTCCTTTGACAGTGGTGATTATTTTTTTTTCTCTACTTGATCCTCTACTCTTTCTAGGTTTCCATGACACCATTAAATTTTAATTCTTCTTCCACCATTTATAAATTGGGGAATGACTTGTAATCTTTTTAATTTGATTCAGCTCTCTCTATTTTGAAAAGTAAAACTTTTATCAGAGAAAGCTGCTGTAAAATTCCCTTCCCCTAGTTTTCTGTTTTTCTTCTAATATTAGCTGCATTGGTTTTTTGAACTTCCTTATTACTGTGGAGGATGCCACTATCCTCCCAGTCATTCAGACTTCAAACCTAGATCCACCTTTGATTCCACTTTCTCATGCCCTTTCTCCAATTTATTGCCAAGTTCTTATTACTTTTGCCTTGTAACATTTTTTTGGGGGGGATATTCTTCCATTTTACTTAAATTGTTAGAATTATTAGCATATAATCTTTTGACATCTTTAGTATTTACTTCCTTATTTCCTCTGACACTTCCATAAACTTAATGCAAATCTTTATCACTTAAAGCCTAAATTGTTACAATATCACTTTGGTTGGTCTCCCTGTCTCGAGTTCCCTTTTTCTGATAAATCTGTTACTCAACAATCAAATAATCTTCTTAAAGTGAAAATCTGACCATGCCACCCTATTCTCAATTCAATAAACTCCTAGATCAAACATAAAATCATCTGTTTAATATTCAATAGTTCCTCCTATCTTTCCAGTATTGTTAGATCTTGCTTCCTAACATGTATTTTGCAATGTAGAGACTCTGACCTCTTCTGTTCAAGACACTTCATCTTCTGATTCTGTTGTAAGTAAGTATCACTTCAGCCGGTGATACTGGTCATCCCCCTTTCCTGATTTCCCTTAATGTTAGTGCCTTCACTCTGTGGAGTTTCTCCAATTTATCCTTTATATGTTGGACCTGAAGTCAGGGAGACTCATATTCATGAGTTCAAATTTAGCCTCAGACACTTACTAGCTGTATGACTGCAGGCAAGTCACTTAACCTTGTTTGCCTCAGTTTCCTTTTCTGTAAACTGAGCTGGAAAAGGAAATGGCAAACCTCTCCAGTATCTCTGCCAAGAAGACCCCAAATGACTGAAAAGCCCGAACACTAAGCATCCTGTGTATACATCGATCATAGGTAGTTGTTTTCATATTGTCTCTCTTATCAGACCATTAGAATGCAAGCTTACTTTAGAGGATAAACTTTTGCCTTTCTTTGTATCCCCAGAAATTAGTGCAGTGCTTTGTGTATATTAAGATGCTGAATAAATTCTTATTTACTTATTGACATATTGATTATATATGTAGGGTGAAGAAAAGTAAAGCATAGAGGAACTCTGACCTTAAAAACTTGGGAAACTGAAAGGAGGTATTACCTTCAAAAGAAATAAGGAAACTCAGAAGTGGGGTGGGTTTGGGGAGAAAGGTTGATATGTTAAACTTGAAATGTCTATGGGATTGCCATTCAAAAATGTCCAATCGGTAGTTTGGCATGTAAGACCAGAGTTCAGCAGAGAAACTTAGGCTGTATATAAAGATAATTGTATGTACATCAACCTCAGGTCATTTTTATAATAATTTAATTGAGCTGTGTAACCCTGAGCAAGTCATTTAACCTTGATTTGCCTTAATTCACTGGGGAAAAAATGGAAAACTAGTACAGTATTTTTGTGAGGAAAACTTATGGGATCACAAAGAGTCAGACATGACTAAATGACTGAACAAAATAAAAAGGTCTTATTTATTAGTTCAGTGTTTATTTATTTATTTTTTTACTTCTAATTTTGTTAATCTCTCCTTTGATTTTCAGGATTTTCATTTTTAGTTTGTTCTTCTTCAGGTTTTTTTTTTCTTGTATTCCCAACTCATTGATCTGTTCTTTCTCTATTTTATTGATGTATGCATTTAGAGATATAAATTTATCCCTAAGTACTACTTTGGCTGCATCCTACAAATTTTGACATATTGTCTCATTGCCATTCTCTTTAATGAAACTATTAATAATTTTTTCTTTGATCTGCTCATTTTTAAGATTAGATGATTTAGTTTCCAATTAATTTTAAACTATGCTTCCATGACCCTTTATTGAATGAAATTTTTATTGCATTATGGTCTAAAAATGATGCATTTACTATTTATGCTTTTCTGTACTTGGTTGTGAGAACTTTATGTTCTAATACATGGTCAATTCTTTTTTTTTTGAGGTTGAAGGACATTGTTTATTGAAAAGTGATCTTGGTGTTTACAGTTTCATGTTACACAGAGGTAGCTGCAACAAAAATATATCTTCCTGGTGATAAATAGCAGTGACTAAACTATGGCCGAGTAGAAAACTGAGCTGAACACATATCTACTGGCCCTGTAAAAAGGTGTTCATAAATGCGAAAATAATCAAAAATCACAAAAAAATACAGTTTTCTGATGATTGTCATCACAGCATCGTGCACTTGGTCTGTCGTCTTTAAAAAAATTAAAAACGTGTTTTTCGGAGAGCTATAGAAAACATTAGTGAGAAAGTTCTTTGGGTTAGTCATTAAAGCGATACATGGGGAAAGTATTCATATAGATATGTATATATATGTGTGTGTATGTGTATATATATATATATATATATATATATATATATATATATATATATATATATATATATAATCTAATTCACATTCCTCAAGGTGAATAAGTCACTCATCCAATGTCACATAGCCACTAACCAGTGGCAGAAGTGGGCCCAAAGATCTATCTAGTTGCATGTATGTGAGTTAATCACCAACTATATTCAAATCCAGGTAGTATGGAATTTAAATTTATTTTAAAAATACGAATTTTATAAACTGTTATCATGAAATATTTTTGAAGCCTTCCTGTCTTATAACTTGCATTGGTCACTGCATTTGTTTTCAAGGGTCTTCCTACCCCCTTTTTCTTGATAGCCCTGCTTGGCTAGAATCAAGACATTTCTTTTCCATAAAAAGTTGCTGAGTTAATAGACCTAACTCACCAATCACTTAGCTATCAGTAGGATAAGACAGTTCTAGTCAGGCAGAGTGGTAACCATGCTAATGATGGAAACAGCAGGATGGTGAAGGTCACAATGAGGTGCATTTCCTGCAAACCCCTATTAGAAAAAGTGAACACTAAATCTAGACAGCTGGTGTGCAGAATATGGTCACAGCACTTGTGTTCCCAAGTCATCACATGATTATAAGGAGTCCCAGAGAGACTGAAGAGCTCTAGGGTAGGGCTCCCGAGATCCTCAATACTCTGAGAAGGAAAAAATTCCAGCCCTGACTCTATATAACACAATAAAGGGGAAAGAAAGTTGGAATAAACCTCCAAAACTTGACCAGGGTGTGACTGTGGACCCTAGCTGTCAGCCCTTGACCATGGGATTTTTAAGATAGATGGGAGAGAACAAGGAGAGGGTGTTGATCCAAGTCACTTGGACTTGGATCAACACATGTAGACTTCTAGGAACTGGAATGTCTCTTGGAATCCTACAAAGCTCTATGATCGGGGAGATTAGAGGAAGACAGAAGGCTGACTCCACTGGGGTTTCCCGTTCCCCTTAGACACGTGGAATCTCTTGTCCATAACCTAAGCCCTACTCCCACCATACAATATGGCACATGGGTAACCTGGAAAAACAGTTGCAGTGACCAAATCCCATTAGCTCTCATTCCTCCACTATATCCGTGACTCTTAATGCTTTCTTCCTGGGCTAAGGGCTACCTCATTCACCTTGGGGTTCCCTTACAGCCTTGGTATCACATCAGGCCAGGAGAAATATGCCATGTACCAGCTATGACCACCATATCACATGGCAAAGATCCATTCTGGACTTGAGGGAAGTGACTAATAGGAAGTACTAAATATGCTGTATAACCTGTGACAACTTTGAAGAACGGTAATGGCAATGGCCTGCCATGCCTCTGTCTCCATCCTACCACAGCCCATGAGGCCCAGCTCCTGGATTTCTAGCAAGCTACCTAACCATTTCTCCCATGCTCTTTTCTAACCACCACCTTCATGGTTTTAGTGATGTCAAGGAAGAAGAAGGACTGAACTTCCTCTTGTCCCTATGGCCACCCAGAGGCACAGTTCTCAGAAATTAAATGAGTTCTTTGGTAACTCTTATTTTTTTCACGGCACTATTTCTAACTACCCCCTTTCTCCAGTACTTAATACATAGTCAATTCTTGCGAAGGTAACATTTAGAGCTGAGAAAATGGTATACTCCTTTCTCTTTCTATACAATTTTCTGCAGAGGTCTATAATATTTAAATTTTCCAAGATTTTATTCATATCTATAACTTCTTTTTTATTTATTTCATGGTTAGATTTATCTAGCTCTGAGAAGGAAAAGTTGATGTCTTTCTACTATTATTGTTCAACTGTCTATTTCCTCTTATAATTAATTTTAGTTTTTCTTTAAGAATCTGGATGCTGTGCTATTTGATGAATAGATCTTCAATATTGTTATAGCTTTGTTGTCTACAGTACCTTTTAGTTAGATGTAGTTTTTCTGCTTATTTCTCTTAATCAGATCTTTTTTTCTTTTGCTTTGTCTAAGATCATGATTACTACTCCTACCTTTCTCACATCTGCTGAAAAATAAATTCTTATCTAGCCTCTTATTTTGACTTTCTGTGTCTCTGTGTTTCAGCTGTATTTCTTATGATCAACATTTTGCTGGATTCTGGCTTCCAATCCATTCTGCCATCCATTTCCATTTTTGCAGTGAATTCATCCCATTCACATTCACAGTTGATTATTAATTGTGCATTTCCCTCCATCCTGTTTTGTTCTTATCCTTCTTTCTTCCTTTTTATCCTCTCCCTCCTCTAAAATCTTCTTTGTTTCTGATCACTGCCTTCCTTTATCTACCCTCCCTTTTAGCATCCTTTTCCCTTTCACATATCCCCTTCCTCTCCTGCTTCCCTGTAGAGAAAGATAAATTTCTATACCTAATTCAGTGTGTGTGTGTGTGTGTGTGTGTGTGTGTGTGTGTGTGTGTGTGTTATTTTCCCTTCCTTGAACCAATTTAGATGGGAATGAGGTTCAAGTATTGCCTACCTTTTCTACCATTTCAAACTCCTCCACTGTGTATCTTCCTTGTGCACCTCTTTATGTGAGATAATTTACTCCATTCTTTCTTTCTCTTCCTTCTTCTTCTAAGACATCCATCTTTTTTATCCATCCATTTTTTCTTGCATTATCTCAACATAATCAAACCATTCCCTTACTCTCTCTATGTAGAATATTTCTAACTGACATAATAAGGGTCAAGTTTTTAGGAGTTACATATATCATCGTTCCATATAGGAATGTAAAGGGTTTAACCCTTATAATTTCTCTTCCATATATTTCTTTTTTTTGCTTCTCTTGAGTCTTGTATTTGAAAGTAATTTTTTTTTCAGCACTGATCTTTTCCTCAGGAATGCTTAAAAGTCCTTATTTCATTAAAAATCCATTTTTTCCCCTTGAAGGATTATATTCCTTTTTATTGGCTAGACTATTCTTGTTTGTTATGCTAACTCCTTTTACATTGCAGAATATTTTATTCTAAGCCCTCTTCTCCTTTAACATGGCACCTGCAACATCTTGTGTAATCCTGACTCTGACTCCATGACTTTTTTTAAATGGTTTCTTTTCTGGCTATTCTCTTTAGCCTGGGAGCTTGGGAATTTGACCACAATATTTCTGGGAGTTTTTATTTTGGGATCTCTTTCAGGTAGTGATTGTTAGACTTTTTCAATTTCTATTTTCCCATGTGATTGTAGTATACATGGCAGTTTTCCTTGATAATTTCTTGAAATATAATGTCTAGGCTCTTTCTTTAATTATGTCTTTCAGGCAATCCAATAATTCTTTATTTTTCAGTCAAAGAAAAACAAAGTTTATTAAAGATCTGTCACATTGGGTAGACTCTTAAGGAATCTGAGCATTTTTAATGCTTGTATTGACAAGCAGGTCAGAATGAATCTGAGTACCTTCATGAAGTGGACTGGAGTGAGTAGAGGTCAGATTCCTAGGAACCAAGAGAATGGGATTTTGATGGGATCAAGAGTGAGAAGCAGCTGGAGGCAATCTGGAGGCAACAGACAATGGAGAGCTAGAATAGTTTAAGGGTAACCCATTTGGGCATGAAAAAGCCAGATTAAGTGGGAAAATTGAGGAGAGTTCAAGGGGTTCCCAGAGCCTATACCCCATCACCCCCTTCAAACAAATGGGACCCAAATTCTTTTGGGGTAATGGGTGAAGGTTTCAGCTTCTAAAACTACTTCCTGCTGGCACAGGGTATAGAGCTGTCCCTAGCTCAATGGGTCCTGTTTAAGGGGTACGTGGCCTGAGCAGTCATCTGGAAGTTGATGGTTTGGACCCTGAAGGTTTCCCAATTCCCTAGTGCTGAAAAAATGGAAAGAATTGGGCATACACTTCTGGATGGGGCATCTGTCCTTGTCTTCCATGCTTCAGAAGCTGTGCCCAGGTCCATGGCTTCCAATATAACCACTGGACTGAGAACCTGGGAGTGTCAGGGTGAGCATGAGACAGCCTCCTAGCTGTCTCACCTTCCAGTCTTGGCTGGAGAAGAAGTTGAGATGAGCAATGTTTTCCAGTGAGGGAACTATATAACCAAAATACTAACATGCCAGGTCCTACCAAATGAATTTGATTCAAGCCTTCTTGTAGCCAAAGAAAAGTCAAGTTTATTAAAGATCCACCATATTGGGTAGACTCAAGGGATCTGAACATTTGTAATGCTTGTATTGACAAATGGGACAGAATGAATCTGAGCTTAATCCAATAATTCTTAAATAATCTCTTCTCAATCTGTTTTCCAGCTCAGTTGTTTTTCTTTTTTTAAAAAAATATTTTCCCCCAATTGCATGTAAAAACAAGTATAACAGTCTTTTTTCAGATTTGAGTTCCAAATTCTCTCCCTTCCTCCTCTCCCCTACTCATTGATAAGGCAAACAGGAGACAGGGCAAAGATGGTGGAGAAAAGACAGGAATTTGCCTGAGCTCTCCCAAAACCTTTAAAATGCCTAAAAAAAAATCCTGTAGCAGCAAAACCCACAAAAAGATAGAGTGGAACATTTTTCCAGCCCAAAACAACTTAGAAGGTTGGCAGGAAAAGTCTGTTGTACCAGTGTGGGAGTAGAATGTGGTTCAATGCAGGCTGCACAAGCCCAGAGCAGGCTCCAGCAAATCGGGAGCACGCCTTGGGAGTGATTAAATCAACAGCGGTAGAGGCTGCTTCCAGATCACTCAATCCACAGATGGTAAGGGGTTGGGACAACTGGCCAGAAGGAGATTTACAGGGGTCCTTTTGCTGGCACCCAGGGTGGGACTCTGTTGCATTGCCCACATTCAGACACAGGTCACAGGCATGGGTGGCAGTCCCAAGGCAAGGAGGAGCACTAGTATACTAGAGCTGTGGCCATAGAGGAGCAGGGTCCTGGTCATAGTTCTAGGGCAGTTAACAGTGCTTGTGGTCAACCACAAACCAGAGCACAGGTTAGGAGAGTAATATTAAAAACACATCTCCTAAGATCAGACCACCTGGATGCACTGAAAGCTCACAACTCCCAGAACAAACTTTGAAAACAGCTGCAAAAATCCCTGAGGCTTGGGAAAGTGAGCCCTTCACCCAGAAAGCAGAGCCTTACTTTAGCATAGAGTTAAAAGTCAAGAAATAGTCTGTAAAAATGAGCAAAGAACTGAAAAAAATTCTGACTATAGAAAGTTACTATGGTAGTAAGACCAAAACACACATTCTGAAAAAGACAACGATGTCAAAACTTCTACATCCAAAGTATCAAGAAAAATATGAGGAGGCAAGAAATTTGACAGAGGTTATACCTGTGGTCATGCAAAACACATTTCCATGTAAGTCATGCTGTGAAGGAAAACAGATAAAAAAAACAAAGAAAAATAAAGAATGAGTATGTTCGATCTACAATCAAGCTCTACCAGTTCTTTCTCTGGAGATGGACAGAATCATCATCATAAGTACTTCAGAATTGCTTTGGTTCATTGTATTGCTAAGAATAGCTACATTATTCATAGTAGACCATCATACAATATTGCTGTTACTGTGTACAATGTTCCCCTGGTTCTGCTCACTTCACTATGCATCAATTCATGTAAATCTTCCAGGTTTTTCTGAGAGCATCCTACTTGTCATTTTTTTTAATAGCACAATAGTATTCCATCACAAACATATACAACATTGCTCAGTTATTCCCCAGTTGATGGACATCTCTTCAATTTTCAATACTTTATCATCACTACAAGGGCTGCAATAAATATTTTGTATGTATACATCATTTTCCTTTTTGTTTTTTATCTCTTTGGGATACAGACCTAGTAGTGGTATACCTTGATTGAAGGATATGCATACCTTTTCAGTCCTTTGGGCATAGTTCTGAATTGCTCTCCAGAAAAGTTAAATCAGTATACAACTTCACCAACAGTGCATTAATGTTTTTATTTTCTCACATCCCCTCCAACATTTGTCATTTCTCTTTTCTGTCATATTAGCCAATCTGGTAGATATATAGTGGTAACTCAGAGTTGTTTTAATTCTCATTTCTTTGAACAACAGTAATTTAGAGCATTTTTTCATGGGAAAACTTTGCTGATTTTGTCTGAAAATTGCCTGTTTGTATCTTTCAACCATTCATTAATCAAGAAATGACTCAGTTTCCTGTAATTTGAGGAATGAGATCTTCATCAGAGAAATGTTAGCACATTTTTTTCCACACTAATGATTACCAACTATGTATTTCCCTCCATTCTACTTTCCCTCTGTTAATTCTACTGCCTCTTCCCTTTCACCCTGTCCATTCAGTGTTTTGTTTCTAATTTTTACCTCCCCCAATCTGCCCTACTTCTCATATCCCCCACCTCTCATATCCCATTTGACCAATTCTACTTTTTTCTCCAGTGGATTTTTGTACTTTTTCCCCATTTGGCCAATTATACTTTTTAAGAAGTTTTTATCTTACCCACATGTACAAAAATATTTATAGCAGCTTTTCTTTGTGGTGGCCAAGAACTGAAAATTGAGGGGATGCCCATCAATTGGGGAATGGCTGAACAAGCTGTGGTATGTGAATGCAATGGAATACTATTGTGCTATAAGAAATGATAAACAGGTGAATTTCAGAAAAGCCTGGAAAGATTTATATTAATTGATGCTGAGAGAAGTGAGTAGAACCAGGACAACACTGTATGCAGTAACAGCCAGTCTGTGATGACTGATTTTGATAGACTTAGCCCTTCTCAGAAATGCAAGGACATAAAAACAGTTCTAAAGGACTCATGATGGAAAATGCTATCCACATCCAGAGAAAGAACTATGGAGTCAGAATGCAAGCAGAGTATTTGCTTTTTTTTGTTTGTTTGTTTTTTCTTTCTCATGATTTCTCACATTTGTTATAATTCTTCTATACAACATTACTAATGTAAAAATATGTTTAATATGAATGTATATGTAAAATCTATATCAGATTGCAGGCTGTCTTGGGGAGGGAGGAGCAACAGATGGGGAAAAATTTAAAACTTATGGAAATAAATGTTGAAAACCAGAAATAAATAAATTAACTAAAAAAGTCTATCTTTATTGGATTTTTGTGCTTCTTTTACCAGTTAGCCTATTCTATTTTTTAATGTGTTGTTTTCTTTGGTATTTTATGTGCTTCTTTTACCAAGCTTTTGACTTTTATTTCATGATTTTCTTACCTCATTCTAATTTTTCTTTCCAATTTACCTCTACCTCTCTTACTTGATTTTAAAAATTCTTTTTGATCTCTTCCATGGCCTAAAATCAATATGTATTGTTGAGGCTTTAGATGAAGGAATTTTGACTTTGTTGTCTTTTTTGAGTTTGTTTTCGGATCCTTTCTGTCACCATAGTAACTTTCTATAGTCAGGATTATTTTTTGCTCTTTGCTCATTTTCCATCCTGTTTCTTGACTTTTAACTCTATGCAGAAGTGAGACTTTGCTTCCAAAATGGAGTGGGTATCATCCCAACCCTCCAGTTTTTTGTGCAACTATTTTCAGAGGTAATTCTGGGGGCCTGTAAATTTTTAGTTCTTCCAGGGTGGTATTACCTATACTGTGAACTGGTCTGTGAGAAACCACAAATACTCTTCTGCCCTGGAATTATGACCATTCCCCTGTGGTTGCAAGCTCTAGTGTGCTAGTGCTCCTCCTTGCCCTGGGACTTCAACCTAAATCCAAGTATGAGCAATGTGACAGAGTCTTGCCCCTGATGTTGGCAAAAGAATTCCTATAATCTCCTTTTGACCATTTGACCAACCCCATTACCTTCTGTGGGCTGAGAGGTCCAAAAACTACCAATGCTGCCACTGATTAAGTTGCCCTGCCCCCAAAGCCTTCTTCTGGTATTCTGGGGTGTGGTCTGGGCTAGCGCAGCCTGCACTGGACTGTGCTACATTGTCAGCCTGGTGCAACTGACCTTAACTGTTGACCTTCTAATCTAACTTGTCTTAGACTGGATTTTTTTTAATACTGTGTCCTTTGGAGAGTTCTGCTGCTCTAGAATTTGTTTGGAAGCATTATTTAAGGTATTTAGAGGGGTTTGGAGAGAGCTCAGATGAGTCCCTTATATGTAATATTAACAATATATTATTCACACATTAATACTATATAAATATTATATGTATTGTATATTATTAATATATTTATATATAAATTGATTATGAAATCTTGCCTCTGCCTCGCTGTTGCTTTTCTAATAAGATTGCACATTTTCTTCTTTTCTTTTTTTCATTTTGTAAACTTTGTTTTATTGTTTCTTGACGAGATCATTAGTTTCTTCCTGCCCAATTCTAATTTTTAAGTAATTATTTTTTCAAACCTGGAAAGACTTACATGAACTGATACTGAGCGAAGTGAGCAGAACCAGGAGAATATTGTGCACAGTAACAATACCATTTTGTGATGACCAACTTTGACAGATTTAACCCTTCTCAGCAATACAAAGATCTAAGACAATTCCAAAAGACTCATGACAGAAAATGCTATCCACATCCAGGGAAAGAAATAAGGAATCTAAAAGCAGAATGAAGTATACTGGGTCTTTTTTCCTCTTTTTTTTGTTTCTTCTTTTGCCTGGTTTTTCACTTTAGTTCTAATTTTTCTTTACAACATGACTAATGTAGAAATATGCTTGATTGTGCATGTATACTTTATATTAAATTGCATGTTGTTTTGGAGAAGGGAGAGCAGAGGGAAGGGGAGAAAATTTAGAACTCAAAATCTTATGGAAATAAATGTTGAAAATTAAAAACAAATAAAGAAATAAAATTAACTGTAAAAAAAACCCCACAAGTACTCTTTTAGTGAGGTTCTTGTATTTCTTTTATTCATTTGTCCAGTTCTGTTTATTAAGGAATTCTTTTCTTCAGTGAAATTTTTATTTCTTTTTCCCTTTTTCTAATTCTGTTTTTAAGGTATTATTTTCTTAAGTATTTTTGATTCCTCTTTTACCAAGCTGTTGCTTTTTCTTTTGTAATTTTCTTCCCTTACTCTCATTTATTTTCCTAATTTTTCCTCTGATTTGAAAGTTTCTTTCTTTCTTTCTTTCTTTGTTTCTTTGTTTCTTTCTTTCTTTTTTTTTTTTTTAGCTCTACCAGGAATTCTCATTGGGTTTGTGTTCAATCTACTTTTTTTTTTTAAGGCTTTGCTTGTATCTGTTTTGACACCATTGTCTTCTTACAAGTTTTTGTCTTGCTTGTCCTATAATCACAGTAGATTTTTATGATTATGCCATTTGTTTACATGTTGTTTGCTCATTTTTAAAGCCTGTTTCTTCTGGGAAGGAGATCAGCACTGTCCCAAGCTTCAGGCTATTTTGTTCTGCTCTTTTCAGAGCTAGTTCTGGGTGGTTAGAAGTTTTTGTTGTGTTTCATCTATCACTGAACCTAATCTGTTTCACTGATTATCCTTTTTAATTTTTGTTTTCTTAACTAGTACCAAATTGTCTTAATGATTTCTGCTTGGCACTACAGTTTGAGATCTGGTACTGTTAGGTGCCACCTCTCCCTTTCTCCCAGTTTTTTTTCTTTTAAAGCAGTACCAAATTGTCTTAATGATTTCTGCTTTGTAATACAGTCTGAGATCTGATATTAATTGAGCCCCCAACCCACTCCTTCCCATTTTTTTTAGATTCATACCTTTTGTTCTTCTATGATTTTTGTTACTTTTTTTCTAGATATATAAAATATTCTTTTGGGAGTTTGATTGTTACAACACTAAATAATTTAATTTTATTGTTGTCTTGACCTACCTGTGGCAATATTTCCATTTTTTGGGTTCTGTTTTTATTTCTGCAAATAATATTTTGTATTTCTTTCATATAGTTCCTGAGTGAATCTTGCTAGATATACTAATAAAAGTTTTGTGATTTTTTTTTTAGTTATTTTAAATGAAATATCTCTAGCTTTTCTTGATGAGTTTTGTTGGTTACATAGAGGAATACTAATGTTTATGTGGATTTGTCTTATATTCTACAACTTTTCTGAAGTTATTCATCATTTCTATTTTTTTCTAATTACAATAATAAATCAACTGAAAAAATTGAGAATTTTGTGCCTCCTCTGTCATTTTTTTCTTGTTATTACGTAGCTAGCATTTCTAGTATTATGTTAAATAGTAGTGCCAATAACCATCATCCTCATTGTGCCCCTGATTTTATTGGTAAGATCTATAACTTACAGTGTTTGCTGTAATAAAGAAAAACCCAATTTTTTCTTAAGATTTCTGGAGTTGTTTTTTTTTTTAATACAAATAAGCATTGTATTTTGTCAAAAACCTTTTTGGTATCTGTTGATATAACCATGAATTTTATTATTTATATTGCTTACATAGATATCCGTCTTTATAGCCGCTCCTAATATTGAATCTGTCTTCATTTCTTGCATAAACTCAACTTGGTCAGCAATTAATAATCCTTTGGGAAAGTTATGTAGCCTACTTGCTAATATTTCATTTACATTTTTTTGCATCAATATTCATTAGGGAAAATGGTCTGTAGTTTTCTTTCTCTGCTTCATATCTCTCCATCTTAGGTATCAATATTATATTTTGTAATCATTCCTTTGAGTGATTTACTTTGCTTTGCTAATCATTTATTCGCTATAATCATTTTAATAAGATAAGAAATAACTGTGATTTATACTAAGAATGTATTCCCAGATAAAAACCTTTATACCTGAAGCTAAGGTGTAGGTGAACATCTGTGTTAGTTAGCCTTAGAAATGTAACTAAGTCATTATAAAGTGTGCATCTTAAGCATGAGACCATAACAATCATATGTTTATATTGAAATTTTGAAGTAAGGAAGCTCTATAATGGATTAATTGAGACATCAAAGGGCTAATTGAGACATCATAGAAAAAACAAAGTTAGGATGTCATGGAAAGAACAAAGTTAGGGCAAAAAGACCTGCAAAATGCAATCTTGTTCCTTACGTGATTCAGCTTCTAGAGGATTTTGTCACACCGTACATGAATCAAAAGACCTATAAATACTTGTGAATTTTGCATCTCAGGATCTCAGACCATACTGGGTGGACTGTAGACACCACCCTTGTTTCTCTTAATAAAAGTTGGTTTCTTTACCCAGAAGGATTCCCAGGATTTTTTTTGTTAATTTCAATTTGTATGAAAAAAGATTTGAAGGATTTCTTTAGTATTGCAAGTAGTTTATGTAATATTGAAACTAATTATCCTTTAAATGAAAGAATTCTTTTGTGAATCCATCTGTTCCTGCCCTTTTTTCCTTCGGCAGTTCGCTTATTACCTGTTTTGTGATATCAGGAAAGGCTTTATGGAGAAGATGATACCTGAGTTAATCCCTGAAGGAAGGTTACTCAAAGTTGGAGATATATTTCACTTTCTAGATATAGCTCTTTATTGAAATAACTTTGTCCAGAGATCTATTTATTGTCAAATCCATTGCCCTTTTTATTCATTATCCTTTTTTTCTTGTCTCTATTATTTTATAATATTAATCATTCTATCTTTTTTAATATTCCCTCCTCCCTCTGCCTCCATGATACCCTTGGTTTTCCTGTTACTTCTTTGAGTATTATATTTCAATCTGCTTCTTTTTAGCTCCTAAATATGGGCTCTGCACTTGACCCTTTTCTTTCTTTCTACTTTGTAATTAATGGGTTTAATAATCATGTGTTATGAATCTGTATCTCTAGTCACAACTTCTTCTCTGAGCTTTAGTTTCCTATTTCCAACTCCTTGCTAGACATCTCCTACTTGACATTTTAAATTCAGCATGTTCATTTCCCTCAAATATCTCCATCATCCAAGCTTGGAAAAACTTGAAAATCATCTTTGACTCTTCTTTATCTATTCCAACCCCCTAGCCCATGACAACACCCAGTTGTCAATGCTTATCAGCTTTAACTCAGAAACATCTGTTCTATCTCTTTTCTTCTACCTAATTCTACTATTGGGTTTCTATTCATATTATCTCCCATATGCGTATGACTATTCTAATAACTTCCTACCTTGGAATCTCTACCTTGAGCTTTGTTACAAGTAGACCTGATTGTGGAACTCAGTAGCCTCCCCATCCTATTAAATGAAGAAACTTTCAAGAGGCTCAAATCCCCTGAGTTACTCTGCTAAAGTAAGCCCTTCAGTAAGGGTTGAAAGACCCTTTTCTCACCTGCAGGGCATTTTAACATCAATTTGTCATTCATTTTCAGGTGTTCTCCCCATCATGAATTAACATGAATACTTGCATACATGAATACATGAATAACACTCGAATACTAGTTTCACGCTCCCAATTACCTTCCTTCAATGCCTAGTCTTTCTTGACCCATGTAAGAACCTATAAAATCTTCAAGCATAGTGAACTTTTCTTGTTTTGGCTCCCTCTTTCCGGCATAGATCGCAGCATGAACTCTATGCATTCCTGACCTCATTTTGGATCTGAGCAAATTGCTACTGGACTCAGCCACTTTCAGCCACCTGGAAAGCTCTGTTAGTTCAGTTATAGAACTACATGCTCCCTGCAGTTCTTGACTTCATTATTCCCCTGTCATCTTCAGACTAGATATTATAACTGATACCAGGCTCTGTTCCTGATATTTGAGTTACATTGCTCCTTCTTACTTCTGAATTCACTCCTCTCTTGATATAGAATCCATTTCTTGAGACCATTTGAGAAAGAGAGAGGTATTCTCATCATTCCACCCTAGATGTGCCATGAAACTGGGTAGTGGCAGCAAATCTGCAAGTTTATGGCAGTCCTTAACATGATGCTCTGGTATGTGTCCAGCACCCCTTCTTGCCTCAGTTTATAACCTTTTCCTGGATGCTACTGTGTTCCCCACAGTATACTCTACACAAGGCCCTATTTCCAGTGTCTGCTGACTTGTCTATCTGTATTTTATCAGGATTTGGCCTATGGACTTTCCTACATTTATTAAAAAAAATAGAGTTCCTCACAGCACTTCTTGCTATTCCATCATCCTGGTTCTAGAGCCATATTTTACCACAATTTGAGTGAGTTATGAGATTCCAAGATACAGCACAAGGAATGAAAGAGCAACACAAGACAAAACAACACAAAAGATAAAAGTCAACAAAGTAAAAACAAGTCAACTTTATTGAGAGAAAATACAGTATAAATGAGAGCAGTCAGGAAGATGGACACAGTTACACGGTTCATTCTAGTTCTTGACCATGACCAACTGCCCTTCATGTTCCTCCATAAGAATTCTAGAATCATTAGTGGTAACAACTTTAGCAGCACCATTACAGGGCTTTTGCATACCAGTATCTACACCTAGCAATGTTATTCTTCTTTTTAAAAAAATGCTTTAATATTCATTTTTAAAAGTTTAGGTCGCAGATTCTCTCCTTTCTTTAGCTTCTTTTCCACCTATTGAGCAGGCAAGCAACATAATATCAATTACATATGTGAAGTCATGACAGATTTCCATATTAGCTGTGTTAAAAAAGTAAAAAGAAAAGTAAATGAAAAAAGTACATTTCAATCTGCACTCAGAGGTTACCAGTTCTCTCTGTGGATGTAAATAGCATTTTTCTTATTATTCTCCCTTACACAGTCTATGTATCAGGCAAAATTTTCTTATTCTCTCCTATTTTTCTTTCTCACACAATCTTCTGTAACTAGAATAGCTCATTTCCCTCCCCCCTTAACCTTTAGTGTCTAACTTATATAGGTGGTTCCTTTTCCATGAAGCCTTCTCAGCTAGAAAGAATTATTCCTTCCTTGCAGTTTCATAGCTCTTTTTTTGAACCTCACTTATTAATCATATTCTAATTTGTATTATAGTTATTTGCACATATATCTTTTCTTAATTGCTACTAAATAACAAAATGATTAGGGTGGGTCCAATCTGTCTTCTTCCTGACATAATGGAGATGAAATAAAGAGATGTGACTTTAAGTCTCAACTCTGACATTCATTGATAGTCTTAGGGTTTTTTGGTTTTCTGTTTTGTAGAATGAGAAAAGTGGCTTTACCTTGACAACAAAATTTAAATTTTTTTCTTTAATTTATAAGGATCATAAAACATTTATATAGTTTATAAAATGCTTGCCCCTGGCCCTCTGAGGTAGATAGCTTTAGTATTAATATCTCTTTCCTTTTTTTTTTTAGATGAAGAAACTGAGCCTTTCTGAAAGTATGTATTTGCCCACCCCTTGTAACATTTGTCACAGAAAAGAGTCTAAGCTACCTTTCTTGTCTATATTCACTATCAGGTTGCAGTATTTTCTAAAATACTGCTCCTGAGGAAAAAAAAAAGCAAACCAAAATTCCAACCAAACAAATCTTCATGCTCTGTGGAGCAAAATATGGCTTCATCTCCCTGTTACTCTAAGTACTGCTTCATACCACAATCCACATTAAAGGAATGTGGATCTTATGGACTACATGGATATTTCTAATGTTTTCCTTTCTATGTGTTTCCTGCTTTTTCTTCTACTAAGAGGCACAAGACATATGAAAACGTTTAAGTAGTTTTCTGGTGTGCTGTGTACTTGCTGAGCTTTGACTGATGACGTGAGAGTACATAGCTCATTGCAAAATAGCACTTTCAACTCAAGTCAAATCAGTTTTAAGTGAATAGTGTTTTCCACATTCATGCAGGAAAACTTGAGGGGGAAAAGTGATTTCCTCAAAAACAGCTCTTCCTTCAAAACTTCTCTGAGCCCAAGTCACTGGAGATAGCTGCTTGGCTATCAGTGACAGTGAGAGCATTTACTTTTCATTGTCTTCAAACTGCTAAAGTTGAGGGCCCACAGGGCAGCTGGAGTCTTAATGAAGCAGTTAATGATGTGTGAATTATAGATCTTGACAGCCCCTATAATAAAAACAACACAAATGCATCCATTGTCTCCTATGGCAGCTTTGTAATGACAGACTGCTTAACAGAACACAGTATTTTTAAGTAAAGCACCATTCTTGCGTGGCAATGTTGAAAATTCCCAGTCATCAAAGGGAGGGATCTGAACAGTGAAAAACAGGCCAATACTCTCCATTCTCACTAATTTGGGTGTAGCAGGACAGTATGCAGAGGCACCTTTCAGTGCTTATGCTACTTAACTTTTCCTTGACGTGACCTCCATCAAAGTAAGAAACTAGACAATGGATTTTTAATAGCCTACAAGTTTGCTATTTCCTTTTCCCTTCCCCTTTCTTCCACCCTCTGCCTCTCTAACCACGAATGTTATCTTCTTAGATGAGTTTTATAATTCAATTTTATTTATATTTTGTTACATTTTAAATGCCCCCTTCCCCACCCAGAACTAGGGAAGGCCATCATTTGACATAGACAGATAGACAGATAGATAGATAGATATGGATAGACATGTGTGTATGTATATATGTATTATATATATGTAAAACCATGCAATGTATACTTCCATTTATTGGTTCTTTATTTGGAGGTAGATAGCCTCTTCCTTCATAGGTCCTTTGTAGTAGATTTGAATATAATACTCAGAAGCTTAATTGTTCACAGTTGTTCTTTGAATAATAGCCTTTTACTATACACAACATTCTCTTGGTTCTGCTCATTTCACTCTTCATTGTTTCATGCAAGGATTTACATATTTTTCTAAAATCAACTTGCTCATCATTTCTTAGAGCACAGTAGTATTCCATCACAATCATAATACCACAACTTATTTAGCCATTCTATAATTGATGGGTATCCCTTCAATTTCCAGTTCTTTGCCACCACAATGAGAACTGCTCTCAATGTTTTTGAACATATAGATTCTTTTTCCCTAATCACCTTGGAAAACAGACTTAATAGCGGAATCGCTGGGTCAAAGGACATATACAGGGCTTTTTTTTTTCTTTTTGGGCATAGTTCCAGATTGCTCTCTGAAATTGTTGGATGAGTTAAAAAAAATAGATGAAAACAGAAACTCAGAAGATAATGATGTCAAAATAACTATGTGCAAAGCCACAAAGACAAAAATAAATTGGACATAAGCCCAAAAAGAATTCCTAGAGGAGTTGAAAAAGGATTTTGAAAAACAAGAAAGTTAGAGGAACAAATTGGGGAAATAAATGATAGTGATGTAAGAACATTATGAAAAGAGAATCAATAACTTGGTAAAAGAGGAACAAAGAAATCTGAAGAATATTTTCACCTTAAAAATAGAAATGATCAAATAGTAAAAGAGGCACAAAAATCCACTGAAGAAAATAATTCCTTAAAAGTTATAATGGGGCAAGTGGAAGCTAAATGATTCTATGAGATATCAAGAAAAAATAAAACACAATACAAACAAAAAAGAGAAGAAAATATTAAATATCTCATTGGAAAAACAACTGACCTGGAAAATAGACCCAGGAGTGATAATTTAAAAATTATTGCACTACCTTAAAGGCATTATAAAAAATGAGCCTAGATAACATATTTCAAGAAATTTTCAGGGAAAACTGCCCATATCTTAGAGCTAGAGAAAAAATAGAAATCAAAAGAATTATAGTCAAATTCCAAAGCTCCCAAGTCAAGGAGAAAATATTGAAAGCATCCAAAAGAAACAAGTCATATATCATAGAATCATAGGATAACATAAGATTCAGCAGCTTCAGCAATAAAGGATTGGAGGACTTGGAATATGATATTCCAAAGGGCTAAGGAACTATGATTGCAACCAAGAATAACCTACCCATCCAAGCTGAGTACAATCCTTCAGGGGGCAAAATGGATATCAACAAACTAGAGGGCTTTCAGGCATTCCCAATGAAAAGATCAGAGCTGAATAGGAAATATAACTTTCAAGTATAAGACTCAAGAGAAGCATCAAAATGTAAATATGAAAGATAAATCATCAGGGATTCAATAAGATTTGACTGTTTACATTCTATATGGGAAGATGATCACTATAATTTCTAAGAACATTCTCTTTATTAGAATATTTATGAGTATACATAGATAGAGGGCATGGATGTGAGTTACCCATGATGGGATGATTTTTTTTTTAATGAAGGGGTGAGAAAGAGAAGTACATTGAAAGAAGAGGGAATGGAGAGGTAGAATGTGGTAAATTATCTCACATAAAAGAAGTGTGAAAGGAAGAGCTTTTATAATGAAAGGGAAGATGGGAGGAAGAGGTGACAGGGAATGCTTGAACCTTATTCTAACCAAATTGACTCAGAGAGGATGTAACATACCCACTCAGGTGGTATAGAAAACTCTCTTACCCTACAGGGAAATAGGAGGGGGAGGAGAGAGTAGAAAGCTAAGAGGGCAGCACTAGAAAGGAAGCTGAATTAAGGTAAGCAGTGATCAGGAGCAAAACAGACTTTTGAGAAAGGACATTAAAAAGAGAAAGTGATAAATCAGGAATATAGGATGGAGGGAAATACACAGTTAGTAATTCTAATTGTGAATGTGAATGTGATGTCTTCTCACATAAAATGGAAGTGGATAGAGGAATGGATTAAAAAACAGAATCTGACAATATGTTGAGAAAAACGCTTGAGACAGAGAGACACACACAGAGTAAAATTAGGTGGCTGGAGCAGAATCTATCTATGCTTCAGCTAAAGTATAACGAGCAGGGGTCTCAGTCATGATCTCTGACAAAGCAAAAGCAAAAGAAAGATCTAATTAAAAGAGATTAACAGGGACACTGCATTATGATAAAAACCATAGATAATGAAGTAATATCAGTATTAAACATTTAAGTATCAAATGACATAGCATTTAGTCTTGAAGAAAAATTTAAATGAGCTAAGAAGCAAATAGACAATAAAGCTACACTAGCAGAATAAAAAGTTCCACTTTCCCTTCCAAGAACTAGATAAATATAAGAAAAAAAATAAACAAGAAAAAAGTTAAAAAGATGAATGGAATTTTAGAGAAGTTAGATATGAAAGACCTCTGGAAAAAATTGAATGGAAATAGAAAGGAGGACACCTTTTTATCAATCATCACAAAAACTGACCATGTATTAGGGTATAAAAGCCCTACAATCAAATGGAGACAAGTAGAAATATTAAATGCATCCTTTTTAGATCATAATACAGTAAAATTGCATTCAGTAAAGGACTATGGAATCATAGATTAAAAATTAATAGAAACTAAATGCTAAAGAATGAGTGGGTAAAAGAACAAATCATGGAAACAATTGATTTCATTAAAGAGACTGACAACAATTAGACAGCATATCATCATTTGTGAGAAGCAGCCAAAGTAGTACTCACGGGACAATTTACATCTCTAAACTTACATCGATAAAATAGAGAAAGAGGAGATCAACGAATTGGACATGCAACCAAAAACAAACAAACAAAAAAGAAAATCTCAAGTTGTACACCAAATTGGAAATCAAGAAAATCAAAAGAGAGCTTAATAAAATTGACAGTAAGAACCTACTGAATTAATAAAAGCAGGAGTTGGTTTTAGTAAAACAACAACAACAACTGAACAATAAAATAGAAAAACAATTGGTTAAGTTGGTTTTAAAAAGAGAAAGAAATAAAATTACCAGTATCAAAAATAAGATGATTAATCCATCACTAATGAAGATAAAATTAAAGCAATTATTAGGGTCTATTTTGCCTAATTCTATGCCAATAAATCTAACAATTTAAGTGAAATGGATGAATATTTACAAAAATATAAGTTTCTAGATCAACAGAAGAAGAAATAGAATACTTAAATAACTCTATTTTAGAAAAAAGAAGAAATTTAAAAAGCTATAGAAGTACCTTAAATAAAAATTCCCAGGATCAGAAGGATTCACAGATGAAGTCCACCTAATATTAAAAGAACACTTAATTTCAATCCTGTACAAACTATTTGGAAAAATAGGCAAAGGGGTCCTACCAAATTCCTTTTATGACACAAATATCGTACTGACACCAATACCAGGAAATGCAAAGACAGAGAATGAAAACTATAGACAAATTCTGTAATAAATATTGAGCAAAAAAATCAACTAAAATTCAATATGAAGCTCATGATCTTAATCACAGTCAGTTCTAGGTCTTACTTTAATTGACTGTATAAACTTTCTCCTTCTTTGACTGCAAAGCATATAATCAATATTATTTCTATATTGACCATCTGGTGATGTCCACATGTAGATTCACCTCTGGGGTTGTTGAAAAAGAGTATTTGCTATGATTAGTGAGTTACTTTAACAAAACTCTATTAGACTCTGCCCTGCTTAATTTTGTACTCCACGGCCAAACTTTTCTGATATTCCACTTATCTGTTGATTTTGTGTTTTGGCATTCCAGTCCTCTATGATTGATATGACGTATGAAAGATATTGTAGATCTTCATAAAACTGATCAATTTTGACGTCTTCAGCATCAGTGGTGTAACGCCATACACCAGCCGATTCCCAAAAGAATGCTACTGTGAACAGCTTTTAAGGTTCAGATTACACAGTATAGTGAACACTCTGTTTATTCCATTATAAATTAAGGCAAACGTTCACAATATATCACAATATAATATTCATGACATTACAACTTATCACAGAAAATCACAATGTAGTGTTCATAACAGCTTGACATTAGAATGGCCACACAGTTTTCACTATAGTGGCCACAATATTTAGAACAAAGCATTCAATCAATTCACAATACAATAATCAAACTTCCACTCATTCCACCATTCTGGAGAGTAATTTGGAACTATGTCCAAAGGGCTACATAGCTTTACACACCCTCTGACCCACTATTCAGTCTGTATCCCAAAAAGATCAAAGGAAAAGGACCTATAAATACAAAAATATTTTAGCAGCTTTTTGGGGTGGCAAATAATTGGAAATTGAAGGGATACTCATCAATTGAGGAATGGCTGAACAAGTTGTGGTAGATAACTGTTGTTGCTATTCTGTTATTACTGTTATGCTATACGTATTACTGTTATGCTATAAAGTAATGATAATCAAGATGATTTCAGAAAAAAAACTGGGAAGACTTAATATGAAATGCTGCAGAGTGAAATGAGGCAAACCAGGAGAACATTGTACACAATATTGGCAATATTGTAAAATGATAAACCGTGAATCACTTAACTATTCTCAGCACTACAATGATCCAAGACGATTAGTTACTGGCAGAACTTAGGTGGTCAGGGACATGTCTTCTCAGCTTCTTATATTCAGTGAATGTTAATATAATTCATAAGATAAACCAAAGGATAGCACTGATTGCCATTCATCTGATGCTGTTCAGCAAAAAGGGATTTGAGGATAGTATCCAACTTTGACTTCTTAATTATGGGCACACATTCTTATGTGGAGGAACTACTGAATAAGCACTGAATTCTTTATGGCTCTCAAAGATTCAGCCACCTTGTATCATTTAGTTCTACTTCTTTCTTTTGTCAGTGCCATTACAGAGGTTCCCAAAGTGGGTGATACCAGCCTCTGGGAGGCATTGGAATTATTGGGGTGGGGAGGCAGTAGCCTCAGGTGCAATTGTGGGGAATTGAATAAAAACAAAGGGGCAGTGGAAACATAAGAAAGAAAAGAAAATTTTGAAAAACATTTCATACATGTTTCATCTGTTGTATAATAGACTTAAAGTTGTAGTGATTACATCATTTTCTAAATAAATGTACAAAATGAAAGTTATAACCAATCAGTGGTCAAATCTGCCTATGAGACTTAACAAGTATTGGGAGGTGAGTGTGCTGCCCATTGCTGGGAAGTCTGGCATGCATCGGCAGGAATATATGCATGTAATGATTTGTTTGCAATATGATACAATATAATATGGTTACTTGGTTTAACATTGAGTCATCAAAATTTCAATGGAGGAAGCCACCTCACAAATTTACAATAAATTATCAAATTTAAAATGTATCATTTAAAAAACATTTTATATGGATTTTTTGAAATGGTGCAAATTAAAAAAAAGTTAAAGGGATAAAGACAGTAGATTTCCAGGGGAGTTCTGAGTAACTTTTTTTTTTTGCTTTTTTGAGGGGGCAGGGCAGGGCAATTAGGATTAAGTGACTTGCCCAAGGTCACATGGTTAGTAAGTGTCAAGTGTCTGAGGCCAGATTTGAACTTAGGTTCTCCTGACTCCAGGGCTGGTGCTCTGTTCACTGAGCCACCTAGCCACCCGTGAGTAACTTTTTTTTGAAAAAGAGGAGGTAAGCCAAATAAGTTTGAGAGCCTCTAATCTAAGAGTATACGAATTTGTGAATTGATTTTGTCATAAGTAAGCTCTGTATCCCTAATTTACTGATTACCCTTACCTCCTCCTTCAACTTGATATATTTCATTGAGTCCTAGTCACATGACTTTTGTATAATAGAGTTGACTCTACAAAGCAGACGACAGGTCTACTGTAAGCTGTAGCTACTGATAAGCAAATAAATAATTGTTGTTGTTGTTTAGTTGTTTTCAGTTGTGCCAGAGTCAGAAAGTTTTGGAGTTTTGGAGTTTTCCTGGCACAGCTAGTGGAGTGGTTTGCCATTTCCTTCTCTAGCTCATTTTACAGATGAGGAAACTGAGGCAAACAGGTTTAAGTGACTTGTGCAGTGTCACATAGCTAGTAAGTGTCTGAGGCCAGATTTGAACTCAGGTCTTCCTGAATTCAGGCCCAGCACTTTATCCACTGTGACACCTAGCATAAAGTGATATAGAATAAGCCTGCCACTCTCCTAGACCTTGGAAGTCTCCAGAGATGCGATCCATCTAAACTCAGATGTTCTAGGAAATTCACAGCTTGAAATGGACAGAAGTTTGACTATGGAAAAAAATGCCTGGACTCACCTCACTATTCCTACTCCAAGTAGAGTCAGCCTCTCCATGAAGATCCAGGAACTCTGGCCTCAGGATACAGGTTCAACTCAGGGAGAGGATGTTGTACAAATTACAACTCATAAGAGGTGGTGTTTTTCCTAGCCTTGAATATCCGTTCCCTGGCAGGGACTTTTAATAGCTTCTGGTCTCAGTCCATTACAGAGCAGTACATTAAGGAATCAGTTCCAGAAAGGAAAGAGTGTCACCAGGCCTCCTTGTCATTCCTACAGCCCTCTGCAGGTGCATCACATCACTTCCTGTGACCACTTTCTCTTTTGAATTCCCATCAAAAAGCCCTGCCACAGGGTGCTACACTAAAGTAAAAAGCCAAAGCCATATGCCGTGACCAAAGAGGAAATTCACTTTGTTTTAAAGGGGTTTTAAGATCATGAATGTAAGCGAGAAGAAACCTCAGGAACCATCCAGTCTAAACCCTTATTGTATACATGGTAAACTGGGATTTGGGAAGGTAAAGTGCTTTCTCTAAGTCATTTGGGTACTAAGTTTCTAAGTCAGTGTTGTAATCCAAGTGCTCTGTTCTGAGTCAATGCACTTTCCACTATAACAGATCGCCTTCATAATTTTATTTGTGGAAAGGATAACTAGTTTTTCCACTCAACTTTAACTCTACTTTCTCCCTGAAACCATCTTTATTCCTGTCCTCTCATCTCTTGATTTTTCATAAATGATCTTTCCTTCCTTTAAACCCTCATAGCATTTTGTTGTACTTTCTGAAGGCATTTATGAGGCACTGAACTTAAGAGTTAAGAAAACCCAGGTTAAAACCTTGCATTTAGTACGAGCTGTGTTATGTGGCTGTGGTAAAGTCATTTAACCTTTCTGTGATCTCACTGATATGGGGATTTCTCACACTGAGACAGAAAAGCACCATCCCATGTCTTCTCATTCTATGTAATTCTTGACCCTGTTCTTCCATAAATCCTCTACAAAGGATCTACCTAACATGCTGGAGACTTTACTCAAGGCCTTCCCCTTTTCATAATTCATGGTACCAGGGTACGGTTCATCTGTTATCCCTTGCACTTGTTCAGTTCCAGGGTATCTTTTCCCCTATCATACAGTTTCTGAATAATATCCCTTATGTCACTTTTGCAGTAGGTCATCATTGGAAATATTTTGTTTATTATAATAGGGAGAATTTATCTTTTATCATGGATTAAGAGCTGGAAGGAAAACCAGGAATCATCTAGATTATTTCCCTCACTTTACAGATGATGAAACTGATACTCAGAGAATTTTTATGACTTGCCCATGGTCATTCAAGTAATAAGTTAGTAATCTGAAGTAGTCCAGTGCTCTTGTGAACACTTGCTGCCACCTGTTCTCCAGTGAGCATGAAGATGATTAAATTAAATAGATCAGTCACCTGTATCAACATGGGTATTATCATTGTGTATATTTCCGAGCATGTTTAGAAAAACCATGGATAACATGAAGAACATTCAAAGAAGGGCAATTAGGAAACAAAGATAGTGAAATGTCTTAAGTTTGTATTATAAAGGATCAGTTAAAGGGACTTAGAAAGCTAATCCTGGAAATGAGAAGCTTTAGTGGAGACCTTATAGATACATTCAAGTATTTGAAGGGTTGTCCTTTGGGGGAAAGACTAAACTTAGTCTGTTTGATCTCAGAGGATAAAGTCAGGAGCAATGGGTACAAGTTTCAAAAAGGAATATTAAAGAGGGATGTCAGAGGATTCTTTCTAAAAGTTGAAGATATTCAAAAATTGAATGACCTCCCTTAGTAGGTAGTGGGTTCTTCCTCACCAGTCATTTTCAAGCAGAAGTTGGATGAATGCATGTTAGGTATGCCATAGCTGGTGTTCTTTTTCAATGTGAATTGTATGAGATGGCTGCTGAAATCACTTTCAACTCTAAAATTCTATAATTCTAAGCTCCTTTCCAAACTCAAAAGTCTTCAGTTGTTTACTATTGCTTCGGGGAAAAAACATAAACTTCTTTGCCAAGTCTAATTGTTTAAATGGTGCCATGCTACAGAGCATGCTCAGAATTGCCTTTCTTGGTTGACTCAGAGACAGACAGTTTTCATTTTAAGATAATGAAGAGTGCCCTTATCAGTTTCATAGCTGGAAAAACTGATGACTCCCTGGAAGAATAAAAAGGAGCGATCATCTCCTTAAGTCTCTTCCTTTCAGCTTTAAGTTATGCCAGCATGTCTTAACTGCTTCTCAAGGGAGGAGAGTGGGGAAGAGTTATTATTATTATTTTATTTTTTTCTTTTTGGAGGGGGAAGGCAGGGCAATTGGACTTAGGTGACTTGCCCAAGGTCACATGGTCAGTAAGTGTTAAGTGTCTGAGGCTGGATTTGAACTCAGGTCCTCCTGACTCCAGGGCTGGTGCTCTATTCACTGTGCCACCTAGCTGCCCAGAAGAGTGATTTCTTTATCCCCCTCAAGCATTTCCTAGCCTCCAAGTGTTCATAAACACACAGCAGATAAATCAGATATTCTTTCTGGAAAATGTGGGCCTGGGTTTAGGTTGCTTCTTTTGCATTTTTTTTCTTTCCTAATCTTAAGTGAATGAGTACTTATTCCAAGTTGGATATATCAAGTCTTGCATGTAATATGAGTTAGCAAGTTGAGACATCCCAAAAGATTGTAACTGAAGGGCAGAAAGAGAAAAGGCTCAGGCAACTAACTAGTCTAATAAACGTAAAGATGCCTGCCAACATGAGAACTGACCAGTGTTGGCTGTTTTACGCACAGAAACATAACAAGAGTTGTTTGAATAGTGCAGATTGAAGATGAAATGTAAAATGCCTACTAAATAATCTTACAGATTTCATTATGTTCTGATAAGATAAACTATCAGCTCTCTAGCAGTTTGTAACCACATTATAAATTGTTACTGAATCTTGTTTTTGGCATTTTGTTCTTCCATGCTTTGACTTCTATAATTAGAATCTCTTTGTATTTAAGAAATAATTACCTTTTTCATACTTTAAACCCTATATATCACTTTTTAAAAATGTCCTCTTTCTGGGGGTATCCTAGATATAAACTATAAACAAAGGTTTGAGTTAATTTGTTCTCTTGCATATAGAGCAAGGCATAATAAGGCAAAGATTGTGAGAATACATAGACTAATACTGCTTAATAGACACCAGACTTCCCAGGACTGAACCTAGTACAAGCTGCATATCTAGATGTCCCAGTAGCTGTAGACCCAACAATCATTCTTCAAAGCAAGACTAACATTTAAAATCTATTACAATTTAGTTTCAATGTACTTTCACAGACATTTCACATTAGTCACTTTGACGTACCCTATATTCTAGCCAATTGTCTGAATTTGACATTTCATCGAGATATGTATTTCATAAAATGCTTTACATATATTAACTCATTTGATATTTGCAACAACCTTGTGGGGGTAGGCACAATTAATTTTCCCATTTAACAGATGAAAAATTAAGACAGAGACAGATTTTTGCCCAACTTTTGACTTCGGATCTTCCTAGCTCCAAGTGCAACACTATCCCTTGTGCCATTTAGTGGCTTCATTTGACCTTCTACTTCACCTCTTCCTCTAAGAATTAGTGACTTTCTTCAAGTTCTAGCTAGCTGCCATTTTTACCATGAAGATTTCCTTGAATCCCCAAGGACTTAGGCTCCCTTCTTCCTCAAACATCGGAAGCTTATTTTGCAATATTTTATCCCTTTTAAAGGGGTGCATCCAAATGATGCACCTATTTGGTGCAGCCTATATTCATCTTCAATTTTGGGACTAAATGAGACATCCATAAGTCACCGAACAATGGTTTATCCAGCCCTAATATAGTAAGGACATGAAACAAGGATATTGTGGAACTTAGCTTCTATAGACAGCATCTCCTTTATATGAAAACCTTCTTCTCGTCAACAGGGCAGAGTGTGATGACTGATATAATCTCTAGACATTCACCAAGTTGGAGAGACTCCCATTCCACTTGGCTGAGATTTTTTTCATGCCATTTCATGACATCAATAATGCCTTTAGCTGCATCAGTAGAGGCTGAGTTCAATTAGGTCCTGGAGACAGTTTTTTTTTTGCTTTTTAGGTCTACCTAATCTCAGTTCCACAGGGTGTGGGGGAAGAAGAACCCTAATAATGATTGGTTGTACATCACCACCACCACCCCACTCCTTACTCCTCTTGTGTCAAGGTCCTAAAGATTTTAGAGAAGACCTTCTATAATTTAAATTCTTTTGGGCCTTTTATGGTACAATCTTCCTGGTGGAGGTAAAAAGAGATAATGAAAAAATAGCTCCACCTTCATGAGTCAATAAAAAGAGAAAGAAGAAAGAAAAAGAAAAAATAAAAACATGTATAGGAGGAAAAAACCCAGAAATCCTAGTGGTTTCCTCTCTCATTCAGAATGACTGTGTCTTAGATTTCAACTACCATGTCTATGTAGTGGGTGATACCTTATCTTCATAGTTCACAGTAAATCCTCTAATGCAAGTTGGTGACTATGAGTCAATGATTTGAAGTAACACCCCCAGGGATATCATGGACACAGCATAGATGATAATACCTCCAGTTACAGATTCTTCTCTTGGGGACAGCTAGGTGGTACAGTGAATAGAGCACCAGCCCTGGAGTCAAGAGGACCTGAGTTCAAATTTGGCCTTAGGCACTTGACATACTTACTAGCTGTATGATCTTGGATAAGTCACTCAACCCCAATTGCCTTGCCTTCCCCCCTCCAAAATAAAAAGGTTCTTCTCTTAATGGAAGATGGTGATGATGAGTAGGGGCAGCACCAGGTACATCAGGGACAAAATACAGATTTCTAACATAATCAACAACCCATAATGCATCAGGGTCATCTGTAGTAAAGTAGTTAAGAGATCATATTTGTTATTGTTCAGCCATTTTAGTCTCATCAGACTCTGTCCCCACTTGGGGTTTATTTAGCAAAGATACTATAGTGGTGTGCCATTTCCTTTTTCAACTTATTTTGCAGGTAAGGAAACTGAGGCAATCAGAGTTAAATGATTTGTCCAGGGTCATATTGCTAATGAGTGTCTGAAGTCAGATTTGAATTCAGGTCTTTCTGACTCCAGACCCAACATTCTATCTACTGTGTCACCTACCTACCTTGAGTGATCAGAAACTTCTTTCATAGCATCTGAGAATCCAAATTGATACTAGGTTCTCCCAGCATCACCAACAACTCAATATTACTTGATTCACTAAACAAAATCTTCCTCTTCCTGAGTGTCAGACCAGGGAAATGATATGAAATCTTTATCCCCTTTCAAGCCTGTGTGGAGGGGTTGTTCTTTTCTCCTACCAGAGTTCAATAATGACTCTCCTTCACCTCTATCCAAAAATTCAGAATTATTAACAAGTCAACTGGAGGATCACCTTTCTTCCAAGTAAATTCATACTTCCTATAGTTACATAATTATACTTTAACCTCTCCCATGCTATTAGAAAGCAAGGCACTTTCTAGCAATATCACCCTTTGATCTCTGAAGCCATTTCTGAGAAGGAGTTGCCCAAATCATTCCAGTGGAAAGGAAGCCTGCTAATTGAGGACAACCTGAACTACATTTCCAAGACGTATAGAGCCCTTTGAGATGAAAAGACCTTAAGGCCAATGCAATTATGCAGTGGGGAAGGAATAAGGAAGGACTGGAGAGGGTCAGGTGTAACTATATCAAAAATAAAACAAAACAAGGCAGTCCTCTTTTATCAGGTAAGTCTCTTCCTGGAGATTGGAACCCAGAAATCATTGGACTGGAGAGTTCTTCTCCTTTCTAGGGTCATATAAAAGATTTGTTGGACACTTGTCCTGGACAGTCAAGTATATTCTGATGTAGCTATTGATTTTCAGGGGCAGAACTCCTGCCCTGAGATAATATAGTGGCATTTTGCTAGTTGAGGACAAAGCCACTTAGATGAGTGTTTTGTTTGGCATAAGGAACAAAATTGAAAAGGATTTTTTTTTGTATAGTTTAAGTAGCGTACCCACAGTTGCGCCATCAGTATTTTTTCTTATCAACTTCATGATTCCAAAGTTGCATTCGAAGCTTCCTTTGGAATAGTGTATCATTGTCCTCTGCCTATATAGTAAAGTGATCAACTCTGTGACTCATCATTTCAGAGTGCCTATTTACACTGATATCAATATTTAGCTAACCAATATTGCCCCAAACTTCTGTTCAAATTTCATGAGCATCCCCCCATACCTGTATAGTTGTATAGCTTGAGAGACCCAAATTCTGAAGTGAATTTGATGGGGTTATATTCAGAATATAGGATATAATTAACCCTGAGGCATATGTATGATAAAGTGAAGCAGGATATGTGTGCGTGTGTATGAAAATGGGAGATGAATGGTTCCCACCTATCAAAAACCATTTCAGTTTCACCCTCTCTCTTGAAGATCCTCATTGAGAAGCAGGTTGCAAAAGGAATTCAAATTTATGGGTCCAGGAGTTAATACTTCCCCAACCCTGTGGGACTTTGCTACGGAGAATGTTTTACAATTGACTCTATTATATCACACACTAAAGAACCATCACGCTTATCATTCATCAGATTTTTGTTTGAGCTTCATGCAACTTGCTAATTTCCTTGGTGGTGAAGGCCCACCCACCCCCATTCCTCCAGGGAGGAAATCACTCTTCCTTAGGAACAATAATATGATATTCCTGGGGCCTTTTTTTAAACTACTAATTGGAGTTTCCAAGCATATTATTCAGTTTCACTTTCATGTCCTCTCTCATGACTCTAATTTTAGTGCAGTACAGGGGACCAGAATCTCTGGGACTGGAACCACTGTTTCAGAGGCCCTATTATTTGTTCTTGTCTGCAGCCTATCAATGTTTACTCCCATCAGGAGAGAATCCTTCAATTACGTGTCAATCAGTTCTACATTAGCTCCCCTCAGCTTTCACTGACTGATCCCTAAAAGCCACAATTTCTGCTTCTAGTTGCTAAATGCACTTAACCAGTCTATTTTCAGTCCCGCTATGGCGGCAGTACAACTTTCATGGCTCTGTCAATAACAACTAGGAGTTAGTTGACTTGATGTTTTCTTTATCCTCTTGGACAACCTTCTCCATCACCCACTAGGTTAATCACACCACATGGGTGGAAGCTCACTCTCTGTTCCATTGAGAGGACTCTCCATACACATTCAGAAGGGGCCTTATTGCCAGGTACCCTTTAAAGGCTTACCAATCACTTATCTTGCCCTAAATATTTTCAGTGCCCTTTCCCCAAATCAACCACGATGTGAGCCAGTAGGCCATCTTATCTTGTCCTAAATACTAGCCTTGTGAACCTTACCCTATTCAGAAAAAAAAAATCTGATCAAAATGATACACTCAGAAATCATTGAAGACTTAACAAAAAGTTGACTTATCCCAGTGACTTTTTTTTACCAAGTGTTTGTAATTCAGTGTTAGATTATCATCTATAGATTCTCCCACTTTAGAGAACTGAGCAGCTAACAAAAAGAAAGGAGGAGCTGTGTAGCATCTTAATGGCTTTCATTTCCTTAGCCTAACTTTGGTATGAGTACTTAATCAATGAGAACAAGTAGTAGGCAGTTGCTGCTTTAGATGAACCTACAACCTGATGGAATGTATTCATTCCCCAAATAGGTTCCTTGGTTGCTCAGTAGAATTGATACTCTAAGTAACAGAAAGAAGAAGATAAGGACACCTGCCAACTGGTCAAAACAGGATCTATGGCTTATTTCCCAACTTTGATTCTGTAGGTATTACGACCTTTGATCTTCCAAAAACATCCAAAAACACAGCAAAGATATGCAATGAGGACACAGCTGTACTTAGTTTTTATAGAGATGGCTGTCTGCATATGGAAACTCTTATAAGGAACTGACTTTTGTGGTCTTCAGACATCCACTAAGTCAGAGGGGCCTCTGACTCCAAATAAATGGGACATTATATGCCTTTAGGTGAACAGAAGCCACATCAAGGAAGCTGGGGGCCAATAAGGTCCCAGGTAATGTTTGGTTGCCTTTTAACTAATTTCTGGCCAATATTGGTCCTATATTATCCCTAAAAGAGCATAATCTTGAGGGAAGGGACCATTTTACAATTTTGTCTTTGTCATCCCAAGCTAACAAGGTGCCTTGCACATAGCAGGTGCTTAGTAAATATCCTTTGAATTGAATTTTTCATAATGCCCAAATTAGGAATTGGATTGAAATTGATTATAATTGTGGTGTACCCACTAACTTTTCAAAAAAGTTGGTTAAAACTATTCATTTTCTCTGAATGGATAAATAGTTCTCTCTTCCACCTGCCTCCTCTCTCCCAAACAAAAGGAATAAGAGAAGTATATATTTCCCCCCTCTTTATGATTATTTCTTCTTGAACTTAAATGATGAAAATCAGAGAGAAATCTAAAACCACTGAAATGTTTTTAAACAGCCTTTTGGTTGGGCTTTTCAAAAGCTATAGAAATTAAGACAGTTTGCAGAAATCAATGAACCAAATTTGATATCTGAACTGGTTGCAGAACACTCCTTGGGAAATCTGCCTCATTCTGTTTCTACCATGTCACTTAAAAGAATTCTTTGTCTTTCCAAATGCCGAGTAAGTAAAAAAAAAAAAGGCATTCCACAGCAAACTGTCAGATGAAGCAAACTCAGTTCATGTCCTATAATGACAAGGTCATGCACCACGTATAACTACTATTAGATTGGTTTTGAATAAGCTTAGATGTAGAAAAGCTTATATCAATAATAAAAAAGAGCAAGTAAAGTGTTCAGATGAGTCACATTCATACACCTGAGAATACATTCAGAGAAAAAGGAGTCCAGCTTTGATGGAGATGCCAGTGAATTTTTCATAATGATTTCTTTACATTATTGAATACAATGGGAACTTTAAAGCCAACTACAATAACAGCTTCTCATGAAAAATTAACAAAGAATTTGTGAAAATGTAGGAAAAGTCCCAAAGCAATTAGCTTAGATTTCTCTGGAGTCTGAGAAAAGCTTGGATGATTGCATGCAATAACCGCATAAAGTGGCTATTTTCATTATTGCGGAATATAGAAAGTCCATTTCCATCACAATGGGTTATAATGATGTTAAGGCTAAGCAAGATATGTTTTAAAAGGTTACCACATGGCTTATGAAATTATTTCATTTGTATGGCTTTGGAGATGTACTCAAGATTATTCTGAAAGGGACTGTGGAGACTTTCCTGAAATCTCTAAATGGCTTAAGGATTGGAAAATAAATTCCAGCTTCAGGAAGCTAATCATGCATCATCACTAGGATGCATTGAATTTAATTTTTCCCCAAACTGAAAAAAAAGCTGGATTGGACTACAAATTGGCACATGAACATACAATTGCATTTTAAAAGACAGGTCTAAATATTTATGGTGGACACTCAGGACTTGAATATTCTTGCTGTAGAATCTTGGATACTCTGAGGTTCTGGTATCCTAGAAAGATCCAAGGAGTATTCTGTCCTAAATACATCTATGAATTAAAGATCACTGATTTATCTCTTGGGGGGGGGGGATACGAATATGTGTGTGTGTGCATGTATATATACACATAGGCACATGAATACACACATATGTTTGTGCACATGCATATGCATATGTGTCTATGTACATACATATAATATGCATACATATATCCATTTACATATATATTCATCTTTGTCTATGAAAAATGGCAAATATAACAGTGTCCTTTGCAACGCCACATACATTAATTTGGACATCCTTTTCTATCTTAAAAAAGCTGTAATTAAGGTTGTTCATGGAATTTGAATCATTCTCAAAACTATCAAATATATTTTATCTCTAGAACCCATGGAATATTAATAATTGTCATTAGTTATATCTTAGTTGGTTTGGTAAATAGGTCCTGTAATGGTTATATGAGCATTTGGGAAGGAAATAAGCATTTATAAAGCACCTGCTATGTGCCAGGCACCGTGCTAAGCTCTTTTTACACATATTATTTCATTTGATCCTGACAACAACCCTGCAAGGGCAAGGTGACTTGCCTGAGGTCACACAAGTAGTAAGTGTCTGAGCTTAGATTTGAACTCAGGTCTTCCTGACTCTAGGCCCAATTCTCTATCTACTGTGCCAGTAGCAGCTTTTATTTCAAATGAAAATCATGCTGCGGTCTTCACTGTGAATGAACAGTGCTTCCTAGGGACAAATTTCAACTCCTTTCAAGTTTTGTTAAAAAGAGGCTTTAGCATATCAGATATCTCTGTAAATGGGCATACTTAAAACTGGCACTAAGAAAATCATTCTTAAAGAACAAATTGTGTTAACATTATAGCCAAAACAGATGCATTTTTAGAAGTGGTGACAATCACATTTTGCAAATCTGAAAAAATTTCAATTTCCTCTGCTGCCCTGAGTGTTTACAATTACAGCTTCTCTGCCTGGGCTACAGAGTAGAAAGCTAAGTCAATCAACAAAAGCCAGGAGCTAGGGATAATAATCACAACTCCCATTAAAAAATCTTTCTAGGCTACTTTAATTTTTATTTTGCTGCTGCAAATAATAGATAGGAACCTATCAAAGTTACTGAATTTCTCAGGACTCCCTGGATTATCTTATTAAAGACTTAACTTTGGCATGTTTTACCTCTACTTCATTATAGTATTACAGCATTTTAACATGTTTTTCTCCTTAATGAAAAATAAGGAAGAATGAACAGAATGCTTTTTCTTATTCATGGACTTTGGCATTCAACTAGTATTCTGAGTGATTTTGACATTAAACACTCTCCTTTCTGAAACTCCCGGATGTTACCAGTGCCAGTGGGTTCCAATAAAGTTGGATTGGTGGTGGAAGTGGAGGTGGAAGGGAATTATAAAACTGGTTTTAACATCTTTTGATTGATAGAGTATCAATTCTACTGAGCAACCAAGGAACCTATTTGGGGAACAAATATGTTCCATGAGGTTGTAGGTTAATTTAAAGCAGCATATTTAAAAATCTGCCTACTACTTGTCCTCATTGATTAAGTACTCATACCAAAGTTAGTCTGAGGAAATGAAAGCCATTAAGATGCTGCACAGCTCCTCCACTCCTTTTGTTGGCTGCTTGATTCCCTAGAGTGGTAGAGTCGATGGATGATAATCTAACACTGAATTATAAACACTTGGTAAAAAGTCACTGGCAAATGAAAGATCGACTGTTTTGCTTGCAAAGCAACAGTATGCTTTAAACACACAAAAATGGATATGGTGCAGAATTATTTCACCTGCTGTGCTCAGAATATAAATGAATGTGTACACCATGTATGCATTTTGATGGCTGAAATCTGCTTCTAGTTCAGCAAACCTAATTCTCAGATACAGTATCATTGATCAAGAAAATAGAAATGCATATCAAGGACTTTCTCGACATTGACAATTGCCCAAACATGAATGTAATGATATGGCTATTGCTGTTACTGTAGGAGTTTTAGTGGTGGAGGAGGCAATTTTACACAGTTTATAGGTAGAGAGCTGGAAGAGACCTATCCTCTGAGTCTGACTAGAGTGACTGCTCCATTTTACAGTAAGGCTATCAGTCTCAGAGAGATCAAATGACGTCCTGGTCACACAAGTAAGAACGGAACTTGGGTTTTCTAGCACACTTTCCAATATGCCATGCTGGTTTCTATAATGTAAGAGTATATATTATTATTGTTTATTCTTTATCTCCACCCCTCTACTTTCTAAGCTACATGAGGTCAAATACAATATTATCTAAGTTTTGTCTCCCCCAGTACTTAGCATAGTTCTTTAGAAATGGCAGTATGGTAAAAATTATCCAGGGGCTCCATTAATTCCAATCACCAAATCAACATGTAGAGATAGTTATTTGTGGGTTCTATTGCTAGCCAGAGTACAGACTCCCCTGGAAGAAAAGTCATGGAGCCTAGAGAATCAGCTCCAGCAACCTTATATGGAATGTATGGCAACATAGAAAAGTGGAATTTTACAGAAAGCAGGAGAGCAACATAAGTACTGACGTGTCTGGAAATAAGTAATAGAAGGGACACCTGCCAGCTGGTCAAAAAAGGAGCTGTGGCTTATTTCACAACTTTGATTCTGTAGGTATTGGGACCTTTGATCTTCCAGGAACAATGTCTAGATTTATAGGGGTCTGGAACCTACAGCCTCAAGGCCACATGTAGCCCTCTAGGTCCTCAAGTGAGGCCCTTTGAATTCAAACTTCACAGAACAAATCCCCTTAATAAAAGAATTTGTTCTGCAAACTTGAATTCAGTCAAAAGGCCCCACCCAAGGACCTAGAAGGCCACATGCAGCTTTGAGGCTGCAGGCTCCCCACCCCTAGAAGCTCAAAGTAGAGACAGGGCAGGTGTCCTGTTCTTATCATAGTGGTGGCAAGAAGTCTGTGCCAGATTTTCTTTCCTATCACAGTCTCTCTTTTATCATAGTGGCAGTAAGATGCCTGAGCCCAAAATTTTCTTGCCTTAAGAGGCATTTAATAAATGTTTGTTAACAATGAATGAATAGGCTATCTGAGAAGTGAGGTTTGGATGCCTCTTTCTTCTGACTGGAATCAGAAGCCTCGACAAAGTTAAAACATGTCTTGCACTGCCCTGAGGACTGTGTGTGTATGATGTCTTTCTACATTTGTAAAAGTAATGGTTCTTCATAACTACTTCTTAGACCACTTCATTCAGTTTTCTGACACTATTATTTTGGTATTGGCTTCCTCTGGAAATGAAAAAATAAAGAATTGAAGAAAATTGAAGAAATTCTCTAGAATGGACTTTCAATCAGATTGCTAATTGGGGAGCATACAGTTTAGAAGGTTGTATAACATTCCCAATCTCTCAAGTGTAAAAAACAAAAAAGTAAACAAGGAGAGTGACATGTCTCTAGCTTTGTGGCTTGATAGAGTGAAGAAACTAGTTATGTAAGCACATTCAAACTCCTTTCCTTGGATCCTTTTTATGACCAGATGTTTTGGCTTGAATTTATTTAGAGTTCTTTTTAGAAACTTTTAATTTTTTCCAAAATTTTGATCTGTTTTCTTCAAAGCCTGCCTGTAGAGGGAATTTCCAGATTAGTCAGAACATTGGACTAGTCACTTCTACAATTCTATTACTTTCTTTATGGCCACTTCTCCATGGCAATTATGTTTATCCCCTATAGTCTTCCAAATTTTTTGTACAATTCCTTTCTGCCACTCTTCAAGATTAGTTATTTAGAGACCAAGAGAAGTTAAGGACTGAACAATATAGTTCAATAAATTTACAAAGAGAACAACTGAAATTTTCTACCTGAAAATGGACCCTTGAGGCTTTCATTAAAAGGTTACAGATAGTTTGGATCAATTGAAACAATAGAGTCCACATCTTTAATCAATAAAAATGACTCCTGACTCGTAACAATCATTGTTTCCATTTTACTGGACCTTTGCTTACTTCTCAGCTCTGTGCTATCTGGTTTCCAAGCCTATAACAATACCAAAATTATTCTTTCCAAGATTACCAATGGTATTTTACCTGCTAAGTCTGATGATTTTTCCTCATCTTTCATCCTGTTGGAGCTTTTTGCAGCTTTTGACACCATTGATAATTTCTCCCCCGGACATTCTTGCCTGGCTCTGCTTAATGCTTATGTCACCCTGGCATTCCTCCTGTCTTCCTGACTGCTCTTCTTCTGTACTATCATACATCTCCCACCTTGCTGAGTATCCCTTAGTTCTCTGTTGATGTCATCCCTCTTCCCTCTATTTGCCCTTTCTTGATGATCTCATCACCTCCCATAAGTTTCATTACCATTCCTACAAAGATAACTCCCAAACCATATATTCAACTTTCAACCTGCTCCTGAATTCCTGTCTTACATCACTAATTGTGTATCTTCAGAAGGAATGGCCTATCAGCATCTCAAACTCAATATACACAAATCAGAACTCATCGCCTAACTTCCTAAACCCATTTTTCCTTCATATTTCTCTGTTTCATTTCTGTTATATGACCTTGGATAAGTCACTAACTGTTGTACAAGAGGGTTCAGGGGAAAGTGATTTAGTCCTTGGAAAGATAGTTCACGCAAATTTTATTGTCACTCACAGTGGGAAGAGGTGAGCACCTTCCAGCAGGATCAGTCCTGTTGTGCAGCTTTTATGTCTATAGTGGGCAGTATCGGGGAGTATTCATTAGCTAGACAGACATACATCAGGTTCAAACACATATTATTTGAGACAAAGAGACTCTATGATACCAATGAGAGACTGCTCTGTTATCTCTAGCACCAATAAAAAATGAGGGTATTTCCTAACGTACCTAATAGGGAGTGGGGAATGTAGGGAAGAGAAATTAGAATGATGAATAATGAAATAGGGAACCCAGCAAAAGATTAAAATAGGTTAATACCCCAGTCTCAGGAACATCAGCCTTGCTTCATACCAGAGGCCCACACCAGTCAAACTGTTTTAACCAGTCAACAATTCATTCCCTGGTTCAAAAACCACATCAGCTAGATTAAAGCTTTCCCATTCAGAATTTGTATAATGCAGATGACAATGCTGGCTACATTGTAGCACACAGCAGATTATAATCAGGATTATGGTTGTGCCTCTCATGCAGAGGACTAGGATTTGGAAGGGACTTTAGATTCATCCATTAAATGTTCTTGGAGGCAGGTGAAAGATCCATCTTTGGCTGAAGTTAGCTGCTGCTACTATTACTTGAGTCAGGTGGCTGTAGGAAGAAGTTCATTGTGGTTGGCTCTACAATGATTTACATCCAGAAAAAAACCCACAAAAACAAGAGAGACTTCATACACCTTCAATGTGCCTCCTGGGTCTGGTTTCCTTCACTGATGGCCAGGGTTAAAGGTCCAAGAGAAAATCAAACAAGCCAATAGGAACAGTGCAGATAGTCAGAGCATCTCAATCATTTCCTATCCAGTGTTTGGTTTAACCTGTGCACATAAAAGAAAGAAGCATGCAAGCCAGAGTCCAAGGTTTTCCTCCATACGAGCACATATTTTCTTCTACACCAGTGGTTCTCAACCTTCCTAATGCTGCAACCCTTTAATACTCATATGTAGGCGTATCTGCATGTGGGCGGACCCACCTGGAGATGGATAGAGGAGCAGTATCTTGGTTCCTAAGACCATTGGAAATATGTGTTTTCTGATGGTCTTAGGTGATCCCGTTTGACCCCCAAAGGGGTTGCAACCCACAGATTGCGAACCACTTTTCTAGACCTAGTCACTTTCTTTACCACCAGTCTAAATTTGAACTGTATGATGGGGAATGTCTCCTCAATCCTGGTCCATTCTCTCACAGGCAACTCCTTTATCATCTCGTAGCTGGATTCTACCAAGATTGTTTCCCTGCTCTCTCCTGACCTTGCATCGAGTCCTACTAACTTCTACGACTGTTGTTCAGCTAGCTGTAGAGTTCCAATAGATTTCCTGGGCTGAAAATTAGCTGTGCTAGGGAAAGTGAGTACAGCTTTGGACTGAAAGAATATAATAAATAGTTGTAGAAGGCTGGTCTGACAGCCAGTCTATCAGGACATAGCCAACAAGGATCAATGCATTGGCATTAATTCCTTAACTAATGAGCTTTGTGGAGAAGATTGTCCATCTTCCTGTTGGAGGTGACTTGGGTGAGAAAAAAATAGGGTGAGTCTGGGTGTATAGCCATTGGGCTATGCAGCACTAGTCGTAACCAGCAGCTCCCTTCTCTCTACCCCTTGATAATGGGTCAAATAACATACAAGATGGTATAGACACAGCCTTGTGAGTGTTCAAAGAACAGACTGCCTGAGCCAGGAGATCCACCTAGCCATAAAAGGACTACCCACTATCTCTTGAGCGTAGGAATTGTTTCAAGTGTCTATTCCACCATTACACAATACTTACTTCTTGATGGTGATATAATATAATGATATAATGTATTTAATGCACTGATTTCAGGGTTTTTGTTGAGTCTTGGCTGTGGTAAATAAAGCTCCATTGTCACTAGAAATACAATCAGGATAGCCAAGGCAAAGACAGGTTTATTTTTCAAGGGCTGAGATAATAGTCCTTATATCAGGATACATCAGGTTATTCCATATTCTATATAAGCATCTATCAATATCAAGATATCACATAATCCACTTAGAACTATGAGGTCAGCCATTATCATCTGGGGAATCTTTCCTAGGGACCACTTTTCTCCAGAGCAATGGAATTGGAAGGAAGCAAAACTAGCCCTTTCTTCTCAGGCTTCTTCTTGGATGATGGGCCCAATGCTGCATAATATGTTTATTTTCATAGTGATGTTAGGTTTGCATACATTGTGTTATTTTTTCCTTTTTGGAGGGGAGCAGGTAGGGCAATTGAGGTTGAGTGACTTGCCCAAGGTCACATGGCTAGTAAGTGTTAAGTGCTCCAACTAAGGCAATTCTTTTGGATACAGGTCCCATTGGGTAGGTAAATGAGTGATGTAAAACTGTCAGTTTTTTTTGTTTTTCATTTTGACTGCCATGTAGGCCCACAAGGATGCTGACACTCCTTCCCCTTCTGCTGCCCCTCCCCATACTGTTTTGGGTATGATTTTCCAAATATTTTGTTGACATTTACTAGAACTAGGTTGTTGGTCACAGCTCAAGGATCAATACAGAACAATATTGCCTTTTGAGTGCTGAGTTTTAGGGTGAGGAATATTAATAATGGCTCTCTCCTTTGTGCTGATTGACAGTTGCCAATGGTGGTATAAACCTCACTTTCAGGCATATGGATCACTGCCACACTTCTCTGGTGTGTGACTTGTTTCATCAATAAATGGCCTTTGTATACAATGGGAGGTTGGACAGACATGGTCCCCAAATTCCTATGGGCATAGGCAACAGGTTAGCTTCAAGAATACCTTCTCCAGTGTCTTGTTCAAATATGCTTAAGGTGTTTTTACAGGCAGGATAGTAAATTCCAAGTCAAGTAAAATCAAATTGTGTTTGGTCCTCCTCTTTTAGGGGCATAGAAAATAAGGTATTACCCAATTTTACCTTAACATACTATTCACTAGGTGTGATCACCAGAGTTTTAATCATAGTCACTATGTCTGGGAGTCCCAGATAGTCTATAGTTAGTTACCAACTGTCATTTGCCTTCATCATTGGCCACAATGTGCTATTATTGAACTGGGAAATGGCCTGGAACATGACTTCAGGATCTGATAGCTCTTGTATCAGGGCAGGAATCTTTTTTCTCTGTACCTAGAATTCTATATTGCTTGATTTGCATCACCCTGTTGGGGGTGGAGAACTGGAGGGGAGGAGTCATACAAAGCTACCTGCCCCATTGTTAGAGATAGGAGATCGGACTGTGGCTATAGGCACGGCAGTCTTCTTTCTTAAGACAACTTAGCCAGTCTATGCCAATTAAGGAAATAAGAATTTATATAGTACATACTGTGTATCAGGCCCTATGCTAAACACTTTACAAATATCTCATTTGATCCTCACAAAGACCCTGTGAGGTAAGTATTGTTATCTATTTTTACAGTCAAGGAAACTGAAGCAGATAGGAGGTAAGTGACCTGCCCAGGGTCACACAGCTAGTGAGTATCTGAAGCTGGGTTTAAAGTCAGGTCTTTCTGACTCCAACCTCAGTGCTTCATTCACCATGCTACCCAGCTGCCTATGACATTTTTCAGTAGGATTCACCACAACAATTCATTTCTTAGGTTGGAATTGCGGCAATCATTTAGGCGCCACTCAAAGTGAGACTTCCACTGAAGTCACTGAGGGGAATTCTCTTGGCCTACCCCGGTGGGCATCCTGGCACTACAGCCCTGGCACTACTCTTGATTTCCAGTGTTTAGGAGATCTAGAATATGTCTACTTTATGGTGGCCAACTTTGCCTAATTTATGGTAAGCTGGACATATGGTATTTTATTCCCCTGAGGGAGGAGTCAGGCTGAGGAGCTTTCCCCTCCACTCCCCCTCTCATTGCTGTTTGTTTGATGAGGTCAGCATAGAAAGCAAATATATAGGGTGTGTCTTCTTCCTTTATACAGGAAAGAGATGGAGAAGACAGGATTGGGGGCTAAGATTTCAGTGTAATACAGAACAAATTCTTTAAGCTAGCTTCTCTTCTAAGGAGCTCAAAGTTCCTCTGTGATCTATTCCCAAGGTTACCTACCTCCTCTGCACTAGATTCTCTGCGCCCCAGTCTTCTGGTTTAAACCATTTTCCCTGATTAATCGGCTGGCTACTTTCCTAAAGTTCTCTCTGTAATGAAACTTTGTTGAAAACTAGATCTCTATATTTCTGCCACAGGAAGATATTAGGAGTTCAAAGTTCAAAGTCCTGGGATAGTTTTTGATATAATAGTCACAACCACATGACCTTTCTGGAGGGAGTTTCTGAGGGAAGCTCTTATCTATTCTATTGTCTTTCTATGAGAGGCAGTGAAATAGCATGGTGAATGGAGTGCTGGTCCAAGACTCAGGAAGATTTGAATTCAAATCCTGCCCAGACACTTACTAGCTGGGTGAAGCTGGTCAAATCACTTAAGTGCTGTTTGCCTCAGTTTCCTGAACTGTAAAATGGGGATGATTAGAATTGCACATACTTCCCAGGGTTGTTTTTTAAAAATAAGGTTATTATTTCTTTATTTTTAACACCCTTGCCCCCCAAATTTTTAGTTCCAAATTCTCTCCTTCTACCACCCACTGAGAATGTAAGCAATATGCTATTAATTATACATGTGAAATCATGGAAATAATTCCATATTAACTGTGTTGCAAAAAAACCAACAAGAAAAATTAAAAAGTGAAAAAAACTTCATTCTGCATTCGGAGGTTATGAGTCTGTCTCTAGAGGTGGATAGCATTTTTATCATGAGTCTCTGGAATTGTTTTGGATCATTAATTGATCAGAGTAGCTAAGTCTTTCTCAGTTGATCATCATTACAATATTGTTAGTACTGTACACAATTTTCACCTGGTTCTGCTAAATTCACCTTGCATAAGTGCATGTTGGTCTTCCCGTGTTTTTTTCTGAACCCATCCTCCTCACCATTTCTTTTTTTTTTTT
>CM053583.1:254675664-254702112 GCA_028627135.1 Pseudochirops cupreus | reverse complement strand
ATATATATATATACATACAAAGATAGATAGATAGATACACATTCATAACATTTGATTATGGAACTCCATATTCTTTCTCCTCCTCCCCCAGCACCCATCCCCACTGGAAGGAAAAGCAATCAAATACAGGCTGAACATGTGAAACTGAGCATGTTTTTTCTAAATATTTTTGGATTTAAGCCTCACTTAATAATTCTATATAAGGCAACCAATATAGCAGATTCCTTCTAAGCAATAATTCAATTGAGTGGTCCTCTGAGCACTTTAGACTTCACAAACCCTCTTATGCCTTCAGTTCCATTTAAAAGCATGCTCTCCACTCCAATTCCTTACCTCTTCCCACCCTAACCTGAAAAATAATATGTAATATGACAGGAATCTAGAGTTTGAATGGAATTTAGAGGTCATATATCTATGACTCTGTTTTTAAAAATAAGGAAACTTAGAGTTTAAATGTCTTTTCTGATGCCACACAGATAGCAAGAAGCATAGCTCAGATTAGAACTGACATCTGAATCCAAGTTCAATATTCTTTGCACTATGGTACAATGTGATAAATATTCCTTTCCTCCCACTTTAACTCATTGTTATAAAGCATTATCTCAGGATCCTTTACCATTCTTGTTCTCTTCCTCTGAATAGTATCTCATTTAATTATGACATTCCTTAAATGTAGCTTTTTGGCTATGGGATAGCAGTTACATTAATATACTATTTGTGAGGCTTGGAACAGGTCCAAAAATTTCAAGAAGGTATCAGCTTACCCCATTCACATTTTTTAAACTTCTCTCCCACTTTGTTCTATTCACTGTGTATTTTCCACTCCCATGGAAACTTCCTCTCTCTCCAAATTCCTTCTTTTTTCCCAATCCTACTTGGAGAACTCAGTGGATATATAAGAAGGGAAAGGTCTTTGACAATGACCTTCGAGTTGATCAAAGAACATAGCCAAACTCTATCACTTGGGAGATGTTTTTTCCCCTGTACGAAAAAGCAGGAGAGCCTGTATGAGTGACAGTGTTATTCAAAGAACAAAATATCTTTGTTTGTTTTTTCTTTCTATAATTATCTGCCTAATAACAAAAGGACAATAACTGATTTTGATACCCAAGTTTCATTGTAAATAGGCAGAATGTTGCCATGAATATGCAAAATATTATGATTATCACCATACCTAATTGCATTTGAAACATGCTGGCCATAAAATAATTAATTAGCAGTACAGAAAGGCATCATGATACTAGCTATAAATACTAAACATAACTAATTATTTCAGTCATAAAATGGCTCGAAGTAATTTATAACCCAGTCCATGTTTAGAAGTAAGTTCTCTCTTTAGTCCCCTATATTCTGGCTCTGTAACCCAAGGTTCTCTATTTTCTGATATTGTGGGGATGAGTGGATACCAATTTGAACACAGACTAAAATGAAACTAATCTAGGATTTTCAATGTTCTTTGAGATGTTGAATGATTTGTTGTGGGAAATGCAGGGAGAGCCTTTTGTTGTTGACATCAAAAGTGGTAGGTCACTCTGGACCTGCTGAGTACATTCTGAGCTCAAGCAAAAATTGATTTTCTTTTTCAAAAAGCATCTGGCATTACAATGAATAGCCTTCTTTCGATTTTTCTTCTCCAATGAAGCATTCAGTGAATGCAGCAGGCATAATAGGCTGAAGTAAACAGTGTCAGGTTCTGTTATATCAAGAGCTCTTTTAAACCAAGCAGACAAGCTACCATCATTGCCTAAAACCCTGTAAATCATGGCAGAGTCAGAAAATGAGTTTGCTTCCTGACAACTGTTTTCATGTCATCTTGAAAAATGGAAGGAGACGCTTTCCTAATTACTACAGCTGTGACATGCTGCATTATGATAGTGGTTCATAAATGAGCAAAACTAAAGTACCCAGGTGAGGTTGTAATAGAATTAGAACCTCAGTGAGCTGTATTCTTCTGGATTCTGTAGAACAAGCTCTCTTGATCTCTCATAAAATGTGGATAAATATTCAGCTTCATCTACTAAACTCTCTCATAAGGATTATTGGCTCTTTTGTTTCAATTGAGGCAGTACAGGAAGTAGGCCAATATCCTTGCAAAGGACTTTATTATGGTTTTGTCTGGGTAGAAGATTCTGCAATGAATTCATAAGTAGCTGAGCTGTCTGAGCAGAGCTGGTGTTATTAAAGTGATCTTGAGTAACAGGATGGAACTGTCTATGAAAAGGCAGAATAGAAGAAAATGTCCAAATATATTCATTCAAGTCTGGATAATATAGAATTGTGATAATTTCATAATGGCGTAATTCATTTCCCACTCCTGCTAATCATTCAATAAATCAAAAGACTATTGAAACTTTTAAATGTTTAGCAAGATGATTTATATCTTGTGATCTCTTTATGAGGTATAAACCTCTTTGATTAGGTCAATTAAAAAGGCAATGCAATTGACTGAGAGGATCAGTCATACTCAAGCCAAGTCCCTGAAAGGGAAGTGCTCTTGAGAGAAGAGAGAGCTTTTACTCCTTTCTTCTCCCTCTCCTCCTTAACCAGCCATGTCATTGGAAAAGAGGAACTAGTAGGAGAAAACATACCTATCACAGAGCAACAAAAGACACACCAAGTACAAATGTAGTTAAAGATGGATAAAGAAGGAATAAAAAACTTCAGGTAGTATGACCCATCCCTCATCCCTTCACATGGTGGAGAGTATGCCAGCAATAGACTCTATAAAGTGATAAATATAGAAATATTACTCAGCAGAGAGCTCAACCTAAGGAGCACTTCATGAGAACTCCCCAAAGCAAGAAGAAAAAACCTTAGTAGCAGCATTTGTGAGTTATCCCTTTGCCACATTTTTTTTTCTGTAGTTCTGAACATTTACATTTGAACACACTTCTCTCCTAGGAACGTTGTGTGTGTAGAACCCTATGAGGCAGGTTTATTTGGAGGGAAGGAGGATAGAAGAATGTTTTGTAACAGTATTCTTTCATTACCACCTTAACCTTTTCTAAAGGTCAATTGAGGCTATTAACTGACAATAAATGAGAAGCACACTGGTTGGGGCTCATGAGCCCTAGAATTCATGAGTACTGAAAATTTCAAACACTTTCATTTGCATACAAATGTAGGAGAAATTACTCTCTAGGGATCTTGTTAAAGTTTAAGTAGTACTGGGGTGGGAGGGAGTGGTGGTAAAGAACCAAAAGAACAAGTTTTCTTTTTATGTGTTTGAATATTCACACATTCATTATGAGAGTAATGGTAGCATATAGGATAGAGAAGTGCACATGGAGCATCCAAAAATGCACAGAATTAAAGGCACATACCATTTTCATCTAACAGATTCAACAATTCCACTTAGAACTCCTTGTGGATTAATTCTCTTGCACAATACTCATTGGATGAAAGCATGACAGTTATGATGGGATCTAGTGCCTATGTGGAACAATTGTTACATGTCACTGGTGGAAGAAAAAAAAATGAGAATATAATATATAGTTGAAAAACTTCTCTTCCTCACTCTCTTCAGGAGAAAAAATTTCTCTACCAGGAAGGTGCAAATAGAATGCAAGTATGGGGAAAATTAACTTCACTATAAAGTTGTATTGTCATGATAATTTAGATAATAGGAAGGATTTTTCTGAGCAAAAGCTAATCATGTTTTTCTTCTCTTTTTTATTATCATTTAATTATATTCACTAAATTGATAGCAGAAATTGCTTCTCTTTAAATTTCCTACTGTCTTGATTTAGTTCTTGGGTTTTTCTTAAAACAATATATTACTGTCATATCCAATTGACTTTTCTTATAAAGGAAATAAATCTTCCATATAGCTTTATTAACTCTAGCTGGAAACAGTTAATACATGCATTGGGCTCACTACAAGTATATAAACTTGTATGTGTCTGTGTGTATAAACTTCCTTTCTCTTCCAATTCTGACTATTTGACAGCCTCTGTTCTCTTTTATAAAGCCATTTTCCAAGCAATTCTTTCCATATTTACTTCTGCAGTCAATAGGCAGCTAGAAAAAGCAAAGGTTTGAGCTTCCTTTGTCAGCCTGCCAGCCATTTCTCATTAACTCCTTGTCTTCAAATAACTCTACCAAAAAATTATAATTTTAGTAATGAAATCTTTCTTGCTGCTAAAACTCTTCAAAATCTTTGGACGTGGGTTCAAGATGTACTCAAGATTAATAAAAAAAATAACGTTATATATGCCATTTAAAATTTCTGGTTCTTCCAATGCTGGTGAAAATAAAGAAAGAAAATATGTCCTTTTAGTACATAATCCTCGACAATGTTTTGGAATCAGTTGAATCACATTGAGGTAGAAATGGGGGGGGGGGGAAGTTTCAAGTACAAAAAGTAAGGAATTAGGAGAGAAGAAATATTATGGTTAGTGATAATATGAATATGGCTGAAGATCATGGGACTGAATAATGTGCTGTTCCTAGCATAGGAACCAGTAAATGGAATTGGGATTTCTACGTCAATAACATAGATTCTAGTGAACATCTAATTAATTATACTTTCAACACCATATTTAACAAGGGATCATCTGGGTCTGTGTCCAAAGAAGGAATGTCCAACTCCATTTTTAGATAATTGTCATTGTTTGGGAATTTATCTTATAGTCAGCATAAATCTACTTCCATGCAATTTACACCCATTGTTCATAATTTGGCACCCAGTTGCTGAGCATTACAGGTTAAATACTTCTTTCACACGATAATCCTTAGAATATTTCATGACAATTATCACGCCTGTTCCTTCTCTTCCTTTCCAAAAATATTCATATATTCTTCAGCCTAAACGTTCATAGTTACTTCATCCAATAAGTCAGGGCACTAATTCTCACAGTCACATTTCTCCAGACATCTTCCAGCTTTTCAACATCCTTCATAAAATGAAGCACTCAGAATTGAATACAATAATTCAGATATAGTTTGACCAGAGGAGAGTATGTTTCTCTTAATGAAATTATCTTAATGCTCACTTTTTTGTTGGCAAAATCATTCTATAGACTCGTGTTGTGCTTATAGTTCCACATATTTTCAAATTCCTACCTTACAGCTTGTATTTGTGAAGTTAATTCAGTGAACTCAGGTTTAAGACTTAATAGTTATCCCTGTCAAGTTTTGTATTATTTGATTTTGCCCCATAATTCTAATTCATTAATATCTACTTGGATCCTGATTCTGTCATCTAAAGTGTTAGCTATCCCTCCAAGGTCTGTATCATCTGAATACTTGGCATATGCCGTCACTTAAATAACTGTTAAAAATAAGGCCAAGGATAAACCTTTACAACACTCCAGTAAGAGACACTTTCCCATAATAAAACTAAAGGACAGATGACAATTCATTGGATGTGGTAAATCTAAATACACCTAATTCTACTCTTATATAGACTTTTCTCTGATCTATAAGCATAGTTTTAAAAAAACCATCAAAATCTTTTCTGAATCATAGTTAAAATATATTTATGGCATTCCTCTGATCTGCTGGTTTAATAATCCTGTCAAAAAAGAAAATGACACTGATTTGGCTGACCTGTTCTTAATGAAGTCATACTAACTTTTTGTAATCAACATTTCCTATTTTAAGAGTTTGGTACCCATGCTTTCTATAATATGCACATTCTAGATTTTTATAAAGAATTAATGTCAAGCTTTTAAAAATCTATAAAGTTGACAGGCTCTATTGTTCCTCATGTTTAAATGGATACATTTGCTATTTCTCCTGTACTGCAATGCCTCACTCATTTTCTGTGCTCTTTCAGAGATCACTGACAGCAGCTCAGCAATAACATCTTCAATCCCCTGGGCTATATTTCATCTAAGTCTGATGACTACAACTCAGAGAGGTCAGATGATGCTCTTACTTTGCCTTGTTTGTAAAGAACCAGTCTAAATTTGAGAAAATACTTATCCATTCTCTGTACTTTAAAACAATCTTAGTAGTTGGTGAGGCTAGGCTTGCTTTTCAGATAAGTGAGACTATAATTCTAAGAAATGCAGTAGTTTATTGGCACCAAATCTTGAAGAAATTTAGTACTTGAGAAAAAATGAAAAGAACTTCAGATCTATGGGGTTCCAATCTGAAGCTTCAAATTGTCTGTGCGTCCTTGGCTAAATAGGTACTATTTGAGGGGCTTTATTTTCCTTACCTGCAAAATGAAGGGGCTGAACTAGTTATTTACAAGTTCTCTTCTAATTTTAGCATTCTTTGTACCAATTCAGTAACATGCTCCATGACAGTTTCAGTTCTAAAACTTTCAAAAAAACATGAGAATAAAGAATTAGAGGCTCACCATTTTCCTCAATGGCATTCTGAAAACAAAATGGAGTATTTTTTAAGGTGGAAGGAACATGATGAGTGATATTTTTAACTTTTTCATGCATCTGTTTAAAACTAATAAGTCTTTTTAATTATTAATGCTCCAAGTTCTTGAAATGCTCATGTTAAAAATAAGCACCCTTAAAGTATAAGCTCTTTAAAAAGCAAGCAACAACAAAAATACGCTATGAGGATTTGTAAGAGATGTTGTCAGCTGGACAGGTTTAATAACTTCTGTAGGATTTCACACCATTTTGAGGTCAACTTATCCTCTAAAAACTGACTTTTTGAGTTTTTCAGGGTCATGGGGCCCATGACTATTGGTTTTTTTCTTATGTAATTAGAAAACTTTTCAAGACCAGAGCCCTGTCAATTGCAAATACACACACACACACACACACACACACACACGCGCGTGCGCGTGTGCGCACACACACACACACACACACTCACCACAGATAAAAGATAGACTACTGAATGCATATCAAGCAAACATCTCACCTAACCAAAAAGCAGAATATGAATACACAAGAAGAATACAAAGAAAATGACTTTTTGTATTAAAAATTCACTTTTATTAAAGCTGTAAAGAATGACATGACCTTTTATCTAGCACTTAGGGTAGCAACTGTCCCAGCTTTGACAGCAGCCCTCAGAATATAATAGCTTCAGAGAAAGGAAAAAGGCAAAAATTGATCAATGATATGAGTGAGTAGAGTTGATAAATGTTATACTTGAGGGAAAACAACTCTTTCATTCTGAACATCATATACAAAAATTTGTTGCCAACAGTCCAAACTGGTCATACAGTCAGGCTAGACATTATAATCTGGAATAGGTTTTATACAGTCTACTTTGTGATTGACTGCAGGATTTAAGGCAAGGAATTTCTCATCATAGAAAGCTGGTGGTGGTTAAAATTCAGAAAACTAGTGTATAACCAGCAGTGAGGCAAGCAATTTTTCTTGTATCCTAATTTATATAATCATAGAAGAAGCTACAGCCATAGTGAGGGAAAGTCTAAGAAAATCAGAATCTTTCTTCAATTTAAAAGTGATGCATAACTATAAATCTATTATTCTGTTATGGTCAAGTATATATGTGATATGTAAACAATGTGGCTGGGCATTGAATTTCTGAATCAATGTAACGTAGAAGTCTTATTTTGGTAGCAATTTTCTGTCATATTCAAGTAAACTGCTTTATTCTTTTTTCCATTAATGATGGAAAACTAGTTAATGTTGATGAAATTTCTGTATTGGATCAGCCTACAATGCTATGTTATTATCTTAAGAGAACAAATAGCATGTGTACTTGTAATGGTGATGAAATTTCTGTATTGGATCAGCCTACAATGCTATGTTATTATCTTAAGAGAACAAATAGCATGTGTACTTGTAATGGTCTTAGTTGCTCTTAGCAACTAAGGGCTAAGTAACTCTGTGAAAGAAACAGAAGATGTGAACTCTGTCTCCTGTTGCTGACATAACAGGAAGGGGTTGCCTGAGACAGTAAGCCAGTGTGTGTGTGTGTGTGTGTGTTTGTGTGTGTGTGTGCATGTGTATAAAGAAGAGTCCGAGAGAGGCAGTCAAAATCAAGACTTTTCCTCCTGGTGGCTCCTGGTGGAGGGAGAAGAATTGTCCCAGCAACTGGGAGCTGGGCTGCTATGGGACTGAGAACTGAGATGGAGCTTTCTATGAGACCAGAATCTGGTTAAGGCTGAAGTTGCTGCTGAGAAGGCTACCTGGAAGGCTGAGGTTTCTTCTGGGTCCTAAGGCCAGCCAAACTTCTGGAGGACTGAAGACTCTTGACTGGGATAAGACTTTGTTTGTGGCTTGGTTGATTATTGAGTTTATAGCAACAGAAGTTGTGAAGGTTTTGAGATGCGCTGGACCCTGTGAACTTCAGTGTGTAGCAAGAAGTGCCCAGAGGACTGGACAAGAACCTGGGAGCTGTCCACCTCTGAATCCATGTGACTGTTTGGTGGATTCCGGTAGAAGCTGGACCATGGAAGGGGATCCAGGGAATCTGAGAGACCACCCTGAGTCAAGATGAAGGAAAGGCCTCTCCTTGGATATTGCATGCATGATGAAATTGAAGTTTAGTAGACACCCAAGGGGTGGAGGGTTTGTGTAATTTTCTAATGACTGTATTTAGTGATTAACCATACTTAGTGACTGATTGCTAGATAAGTGACTGATTAAGTTAATCTATAATTGTCCCATTAGTGGAAGACAGACTATAGTATTGTGAGACAACTGAATGACTGAGTGACGAGGCAAACCTCCTTAGGGATACCAGATGCTTATTCTTTTGTTCTTTGTTCTAAATACTATGACCACTTTGGTGAAAACTGTGTGGCCATTTTAATGTTAAACTGTTGCAAATACTATATTGTGATTTTCTGTGATAAGATGTGATGTTGTGAATATTATATTGTGATTTGTTGTGAAATTTGCCTTGATTTGTTATGGAATAAATGGAGTGTTCACTATTCTGTGCAATCAGAACTTTAAAAGCTATTCACAGTAGCATTCTTTTGGGAAGCTGCTCATGCATGATGTTATAGTACTATTCTTTTCCAAGATGCTTTCAACCTATTTGTGCTATTTTTAAAAATGAAAGACAATGTGAGATTAAAAAAAAATCATTAAAGCTTTCCCTTACCTCTGATTAAAGACCTAAGCAGAACCAACTTCTGGAATACAACTTCATTCTCTCCTCATAGAAAATTCAGTTATTTTCACTTTTAAAGAGCATTCCTATTGGGATAGATTACCACTGTTTATGTATGAACTTAATGCTTTTAAAATGTCTGCCAAAAAAGTATATTTGCAAAAGAACAGCCAAGAAAGCAATATCCAGATTTCCTACTCAATCCTCCTAGTATATATAGATCAGTTCCAATAAGGAAAAAGCGTCTTAAGAAGGCAGATAATCAGGGTGGCTAGGTGGCACAGTGAATAGAGCACTGGCCCCAGAGTCAGGAAGACCTGAGTTAAAATCTGGTCTTAGAAGCTTAACGCAAATCTAGCCATGACCTTGGGAAAGTCACTTAACCCCAATTTAGAGACCTAAAAAAGACATTAAAGACTGTCATTTTAAAGATGGGCAAAGTGAGGCACAGAGAGCTTAAATGATCTTCCCAAGGTCACACAGTTACTAAGAGTTATTTGAATCCAGGTCCTCTGGTTTTAAATCCTGATGAAAATTTTGCTCCACCACCCAATCCTAGTCTTCATTGTACCATGTTGTCTCTCTCCTTCTGCTTTGGGCATTAGCCCCTCAGAATTACTGTAAACTAACCAAATCACATATATCCACAACAAGAACTATGAAGGTAAAATTCCATCCTGTCCCCAAAACTAGCTATTGGCAGTGCCATGTACCACTTAGAGACTCTGTGCTTCCAGATATAACCAGGAGATTAAGATCCACATCACTCCCTCTCTTTATTTGTGGGGGGACATTAAGAGTCACACAGAATGAGCAAATAGAGGTTTGTCGCTATATGCATTGCAGATCTCATTACATTGCCTTTTCTCCCAAATCTTCTCCTCTTCCTAACATTCTTTTCTGTTGAGGATGACCCCATACTTCCAACCACTTAGGCTCACAATTTCCATGTTATCCTAGGCTTCTCACTGTCATCCAACATAATCATCTTTTGCATCCATTCTCTTTTCTATTCACTCATAAAGACGTCATACTCATTCAGACTCTTTTGCACTGACTGTTGCAAATAGCTCCCTAACTGGCCTCCTCTTACCCCTAATTGGCCTCCACATAACTTTTTCTGAAATCCAAATCTTATCATGTCACTTCCCTACTCAGTAGGCAGTCAGTAAATATTTAAGAAAGTCAAAGCCAATGACAAGTGTTGCTTTCAAAGAACTCACAATTTTATATGGATAATGACATGGGGGAGGGGGGAGAAACAACTTTATACAAGTTATACAAGAAAAAATGTTAATGATAAATAGGGAAAAGGCAATAAAAATTAATTCATTCATTTAGTAAATTTTTATTAAGGAACTATTATGTGCAAGGCACTGTGTTAAGTACAAAAAGAGGACAAAAAAAGCTGTCCTTGACTGCAAAGAACTTACAGCCTAATAGAGGAAACAACCTAAAACCAAATGTATACAAAGCAAGCTGTGTATAGGATAAATAGGAAATAATTAAAAGAGGGAAAGCAGTGAAATTAAGAGGGATTGGGGAAGGGCTCCTGTAGAGGTTAGGATTTTAGATGAGATTTAAAGGAAGCCAGGAAGGTCAACAATCTGAGTGGAGGAGGGAGAGCCCAGAGCCAAGAGATGAAGTGTCTCTTTTGTTGAACAGGCAAGAAGCCAGTATCACTAGATTAAAGAGAAGGTGTTGTGGAGTAGAGTCTAAGAAGACTGGAAAAGTAGTAAGGGGTTAGGTCATGAAGGGCTTTGAATGTCAAAGATTGTACTTTGTATATGCTTCTGGAGGTAATAAAGTCACTAGAGTATATTATTCATGGGGAACAAGGAAATCTTCCTCCAGAAGGTGAAATTTTAGTTGCTACTTGAAGAAAGTAAAGAAATCCAGGAGGCAAAGGAAGTTGAGCATTCCAGACATAAGGGCCAACCATTGAAAAGGTTTAGATTAAAGAGTGTTGTGTGCAAAGAATGGCAAACTGGCCATTCTAACTATATCATAAAGCACTTGAAGAGGACTAAAGTGTGAGAAGTCTATAAAGATAGAAAGAGTTAAATTTATGAAAAGTATTATAAGCCAAAAAGAGAATTTTTTATTTGATCTGGTGGTAAAAACAAGATATTAAAGTGTTTTCTAGTAGGTGACAAGTACTTTAGGAAAACCACACTGTATGAAGGCTACCAGGAGAGACTTAAGGAAAGGAGACTCATCAGATCATTTCAATAGTCCTGGCATGTGGAAGCATTTCTTTTAAAAGAAACTGTAAATTCTGAGAATAGAAAATTTGAAGCTAGAAAAAAACACAGACAATCAATGTGGTATTGATATTTCCTGCACTATTACAATAATGGGTCACATATTGAATATATCATCCATTATGTAAACCCTTAATCAATATATCAGGGCATTCTTGCAATGAGTTTTCAGGGAAGATGAATGCTATGTTTTTCAATTGCAATGGCATTCACAACAGTACATTACAGGTTTACTCTAAAAATATCTCACTAGAGTATCAAAAACCCCTCTGCTTCACTTCTCAAGAAAAAAAAAACCTAAAACAATCAGTAAGCATTATCTCTAATGGAGATGAGGCAGCAGCCTTCCCAGTAAGATCATGGGTGAAGCTAAGATGCCCATTATCATCACTATTACTCAATATTGTACTATAATTGTTAGCTATAACAATAAGGGAAAAAAGAAATTGAAGGAAACAAAACTATCACTCTTTGCAGATGATATTATGGTGTACTTAGAGAATCATAGGGAATCAACTATTTGAAATAATTAACAACTTTAGCAAAGTTTCAGGACCAAAAAAAAAAAACCAAATAAATCTTCAGCATTTCTATATATTACCAACAAAGTCCAAAAGAAAGAGATAGAGAAATTACATTTAAGATAACAATAAACAATATAAAATACTTTGGAGTCTACCTGCCAGGAAAATTCAGGAATTATATGAAAACAATTACAAAACACAATTCAAAAAATAAAGTCAGATCTAAACAAGTGAGAAACATCAATTGCTCATGGACAGACCTTGCTAATATAATAAAAATGATCATTCCACCTGAACTAATTTACTTATTCAACATCACACCAATCAAACTACAAAAAAAGTATTTTGTAGAGCTAGAAAAAAAATTCATCTGGAAGAAAAGTCAAGAATTTCAAGGAAATTCATGAAAAAAAATGTAAAGGAAGCCAGCATAACCATACTACACTTCAAATTAATTATAAAGCAGTAATCATCAAAAGCATTTAGTATTGACTAGGAAATAGTCATGGATAAGCACAATATATTACATATGTAAAATACAGTAGCAAATGACCACAGTAATGTAGTATTTGATAAATACACCCAAAAATTCCCAAACTCTCTGACAAGAACTCACAGTTTGACAAAAACTCTTGGGACAACTGTAAAACAATATGGCAGAAACTAGTTATAAACAAACATGTTATACTATATACCAAAATAAGGTCTAAATGGAGCATGATTTAGATATAATGGGTGATATAAGCAAATTAGGAGAGCAAGGGATAGTTTACCTGCCAGTTCTATGGAGAAGAGAAAAACTGATGACCAAATAAGAGATAGAGAGCATTACAAGATGGAAAATGGATAATTTTGATTACACCAAATTAAAAAGGTTTTGCACAAAGTCAATGGAAAAAAAAGATTAGAGGGGGGCAGAGGCAAGATGGAGGCTTAGAAGCAACAAAGTTCCACGACTCCCAAATACCCACCTCAAATACCCATAAAATATGACTCTAAACAAATTTTAGGGCTCCAAAACTCACAAAAATACAGAAAAACATCTCCCACTGAAGGCAGCTCAGCAGGAAGGGCTCATCGCAGCACGCTGGGAGCTGAAATCAGCCCAGCCTGAAACCGTGGCTTGTCCCCAGGGCAGCCAGGATGAGCCGCAGCTGAAGCCCTCAGGAGAGTAGATCACTGGCAGCTATGGCAGTTTCCAGAATTATCAAGCCATAAGAAACAAGGACAAAGTGAAAGGTCAGTGGAACTCAGCTAAATTTGGGGGAGAAAAGTGGTCCGGCCAATCTGTGTCCAGGGCAAGGAAGTGGCAGAAGCAGTGGTCCTGAAGCCACCTCCACATGGTTGCTTCAGAGATCCCAGCCTGCAGACCACAGGGGGGGCCAAGTGATTGTTCTGAGGCTAAGTGCTCTTGCATTGAGTGGCCTGGATCCAGATCGTGGTCTTGGGTGCTGGTCCTGTGTGTTTTCAGTGAGCCAAAGCTGGTGGGGGCTGCAAAAAATGACACCCTCCTAATAGCTCTGGCAGCTGTGTAAACCCCAAAAATTTGGGACAGAGCTTTCCCCTCTGAAAGCAGAGTTCCACAGAGCTAAAACATCAAGTAATTGACTGCCAACATGAGCAGGCAAAGGAAGCAAAGTAAGAAAAGCAACTGAACTTTAGATTCCTTCTTAGGGGACAAAAAAGATCAAAATATGAAATGGGAGGAAGACAACACAGTCAGAACTCCCACACCAAAAGCTTCCAAGAAACATGAAGACTGCCTAAAAGCCACAGATCAGCTTAAGAAGGATTTTGAAAATCATATGAGAAGTGGAGGAAAAATTGGGAAGAGAAATGAGGATAATGCAAGAAAATCATGAAAAGAGAGCCAACAACCTGACTGAAGAAAATAACAACTTAAAAAATATATTCACTCAAATGGCAAAAGGGGCCCAAAAAGCCAATGAGGAGACGAATGCCTTAAAAAGTCGAATTTGTCAGATGGAAAAAGAATTGCAAAAGCTTTCTGAAGAGAATAATTCCTTCAGAATTAGAGTGGAGCAAATGGAAGCAAATGATTTTATGAGAAATCAAGATACTATTAAACAGATCCAAACAAATAAAAAAAATAGAAGGCAATGTGAAATATCTCCTTGGAAAAACCACTGACCTGGAAAATAGATCCAGGAGGGACAATTTAAAAATTATTGGATTACCTGAAAGCCATGATCCAAAAAAGAACTTAGAAAGCATCCTTCAAGAAATTCTCAAGGAAAATTGCCCTGATATTTTAGAACCAGAGGGCAAAATAGAACTTGAAAGAATTCACCGATCACTTCTTGAAAAAGATCCCAAAAAGAAAACTCCTAGGAATATTATAGCCAGGTTCCCAAGTTCCCAGATCAAGGAGAAAATATTACAAGCTGCCAAGAAGAAACAATTTGAATACTGTGGAAACACAATTAGGATAACCTAGTATCTAGCAGCTTCTACATTATGGGATCAAAGGGCCTGGGATATGATAATCTAGAGATAAAGGGAGCTAGGATTAAAACCAAGAATCACCTACCCAGCAAAATTGAGTATAATGTTCCAGGGGAAAATATGGTCATGCAGTGAGGTGGAGGATTTTCAAACATTCTTGCTGAAAAAACCAGAACTGAGAAGAAAATTCGACACTCAAATACAAGAAGCATGAGAAGGTAAACATGGAAAAGAAATTATAAGGAAATTTTCACTGTTTAACTTTTTACACACCAACATGGAAAAACAATAATTGTAACTTATGAAACTTTTCTCAGTATCAGGATAGGTGAAGGGAATACAAATGTATATATATGTATACATACACATATGTCTGTATAGAAGGGTTTACATATGTGTAGGAACATATATCTGAATATGTGTATATATGAGTACATAGAACACACAGGATCAATTGAGTAGGAAGGGACAATACTCTAAAAGGTGAAATTCTGAAGTGGGAGAGGATTAGCATAAGAGGAGACAGGGAGAAACAGAATGAGGTTAATCATCTCATATAGAAGAGGCAAGGGATAATTGTTACAATGGAGGGGAAGAACAGGAAGGCAAAAGGGAAAGGGTCAACCTTACTCTCATTGAATTTGGCTTAGGGAAGGAATGACAAACTCTAAACTGGGTATCTTGCCATACAGGAGAGGAAGGGTAATGGGGATGAGAGGTGGGAAGACGAAGGGGAGGGGAGGGTGGGAGGGAGAGTTGCTGGAAATACACACTTCCGTAAAGGGACAGGGATAGGGTAGAGAATAGAATAAGGGGGGATATGAAAGTAGGAAATATAATCAGTCTCTCACAATATGCCCATTGTGGAGATGTTCTGCGTGATTATACATGTACAGCCTCTATTTAATGGCTTCCAGTCCTTCCGGTGAGGGTGGGTGCTGAGGAAAGAAGGAAAAGATTCTAGAATTTAAAGTTCTATAATCAAATGTCAAAAATATATATGTATATATATATATAATAATTATTATTATTAACTACATCCTACTGGGAATTAATATATATATATATAGGCACTGTGGTAGAGAGATCCATCTTGCCCTACTGGAAAGTCAGAGTGGCGAGAGGGAGGACATAGGAGAGAGCAGATTTGGAGAGGGGTTATACAGTGGGATGGCTGTTTGGAGGTGTTCAGTAGGGGAAAGATGGGGAGAAAATTTGTAACTCAAAATCTCGTGGAAATGAATGACGTGAACAAGAAAATATATGAATTAATTTATTTTAAAAATAAGGAAGTTTAGAAAGAAAACAAAAAAAAACCTGAGCAACAATCTTTATTGCAAATATCTCTGATAAAGGACTTATTTCTCAAATATACAGAGAACTGAATCAAATTTATAAGAATAAAAGTCACTCCACAATTGACAACTGGTCAAAGTATATGAACAGGAACTTTTCAGAAAAATAAATTAAAACCATCTATAATCAGCAATAAGAGAAGTAAAAGAAATTGAAGGAATTAGAGTAGACAAAAAGGAAATTAAGTTAGCTCTCTTTGAAGATGATACGATTGTAAACTTAGAGAACCCTGGAGAATCAAATAAAAAACTCCTTGAAATAATAAAAAAAAAAACAACTTTAACCAAGTGGCAGGATATAAATTAAACCCACATAAAAGATTCCCTTTCCACTTCAGTTATTGCTAAAACTAACATTTCTAGTATCATAACTGAACAACAGTAGTCATAATTGACGTCCTTGTTTCACCCCTGATCTTATTGGAAATGCATCTAGCTCATCCTTGTTACATATAACGCTTGCTGAAGGCTTTAGTTAGATGCTATTTATAATTTTAAGGAAGGCTCGATTTATCCCTATGCTCTCTGGTGTTTTTAATAGGAATGAGTGTTGTATTTTGTCAAAAGCTTTTTCTGCATCTGTTGATGCAATTTCTGTTTGGTTTCTATTAGGTTTGTTGTTGATACAATCAATTACAGTGATAGTTTTCCTAATATTAAATGCACCCCATATTCCTGGTGTACATCCTACTTGATCAAAATGTATTATTCTCATGATAAGTTGGTATAAATTTTTTGCTAATATGTATTTTTTTAATTTTGCATCTATATTCATTAGGAAATTGGTCTATAATTTTCTTTCTCCATTTTGACTCTTCTTAGTTTAGGTATCAGCACCATATTTGTATCATAAAAAGAATTTGATAGGACTCCTTCCTCACCAATTTTCTCAAAGTGTCTATATGTTATTGGAATTAGTTGTTATTTAAATATTTAATAGAATTAGGGAAGTGTCTATATATTATTGGAATTAATTGTTATTTAAATATTTAATAGAATTTGGTTGTAAATCCATCTGGCCCTGGAAATTTTTTCCTAGGGAGTTCATTGATGCCTTGTTCAATTTCTTTTTCTGAGATGGGGTTAGTTGAGTATTTTACTTCCTCTTCTATTAATCTGGGCAATTTAAATTTTTGTAAATATTCATCCAGTTCACCAAGATTGTCAAATTTATGGGCATATACTTGGGCAAAATAATTCCTTATTATTGTTTTAATTTCCTCTTCATTGTTGCTGACTTCATCCTTTTCATTGTTGACACTGGTAATTTGGTTTTCTTCTTTCTTTTTTAAACCAAATTAACCAAAGATTTATCATTTTTATTGTGTGTGTGTGTGTGCATGTTTTTTTATGAAACCAGATTTTAGTTTTATTTATTAGTTGAAAAGTTTTCTAATTTCAATTGTATTAATCTCTCCTTTGATTTTAAGTATTTCTAATTTGGTATTTAATTGAGGATTTTTAATTTGCACTTTTTCTAGCTCTGTCAGTTGCATGCCTAATTCATTGATCTCTTCTGTGTCTATTTTATTCAGAGATATAAAATTTTCCCTAAGAACCACTTTCACTGCATCCCATAAGCTTTGTTGTTTCAATGTTGTCTCATTATTGTCATTCTCTTGAATGAAGTTATTGATTGTGTCTATGATTTATTATTTGATTCACTCATTCTTTAGCTTAAGATTGTTTAGTTTCCAATTAATTTTTAGTCTATCCTTCCATGGCCCTTTTTACATATAATTTTTATTACACAATGATCTGAAGAGGATGCATTTAATATCTGTGCCCTTATGCACTGGATTGTGAGGATTTTTTATACCCTAGTATAGGGTCAATTTTTGTCTATTTGCCATGTACCATTGAGAAAAAGGTATATTCCTTTCTATCCCCATTCAGTTTTAACTTTTATAAAATTCTATGCACTTTCTTAACTTCTTTCTTCTTTATTTTAAGTTTAGATTTATCAAGCTCAGAGAGGGGAGGTTGAGATCCCCCATTAGTATATTTTTGCTGTCATTTTCTTCCTATAACTCCCTTAACTTCTCCACAAATCTGGATGCTATAACACTTAGCACATGTATGTTTAATAATGATATTACTTCATTGTCTATGGTGCCTTTTAGCAGGATATAGTTTCCTTCCTTATCTCTTTTGATTAGAACTAGTTTTGCTTTTGCATTATCTGAGATTATGATTGTTACCCCTGCTTTTTTTTTTTACTTTAACTGAAGTATAATATATTCTATTCCAGCCTTTTAGCTTTACCCTGTTTCAAATTTGTTTCTTGTAAACAATGTATTGTAGGATTATGCTTTTTAACCCATTTTGCTATCAGCTCCCATTTTATGGGAGAGTTCATCCCATTCATATTCACAGTAATGATTACTACCTATGTCTTTCTCTCCATCCTATTTCCCACTGACCCCCCCCATTCCCCACTCCCATTTATTCTTTTACTTCTCCCTTTTCTCTTCCCCTCCTCAAAGGAGTTTTGCTTTTGACTACCACCTCCCTCAATCTTCTGTTACTTCTATCAGGTTCCTTTCCTTTTCTTTTCCTTTTCCCCTACTGTTTCTTCCCTGCCTTCTAACCATTCCTCCCTCGTCTTTCTCCTTTGTCCTCCTGCTACCTATAGGGGAAGTTAGATTTCTTTACTGTAAAGCCAAGCATGAAAAGCTTTCTAGAGGACTGATCACATAGTATAGTGAACTCTATTTATTCACCAGTAAACTAAAGGAAAACATTCACAGGAACTAAATTACAGCATTCACAGTGTTATAACACAACAACTTGTCACTAAAATGGGTACATAGTTTTCACCAAAAGTGGCCACAGAGTTTTAAACAAAAGATATTATCCAATAAGTCCTTAGCTCAATCATCCTTAAGGAGCAAGGTTCCTTAAGGGACACAAAGTACAAAGGTCAAAGTTCCTTACCCCTAGGTCACTTTGCCTTAATCTCTAATTCAAAAAGTCTTCTTTCTTCTTGATTAGACATTAGTTTCCAATCATCCATAACTCAAAAATCCTTAAGAGGTATAATGTACAGAGTACAGAGTTCTCCTACCCTTAGTCCACAGTAAATAATGATCTTCTCAATCACCACTAAGTACGCAACAAGAGGTCTTTTCATCTTAACGGGAGACTGGCTCCCAAATTCCAGGGTTTCTCTTCCTTGGGTCCAGCTCCCTGAATCTACCCAACTGTCACCTGGATTCACAGGCAGGTAGCTCTCAGCTCCTCATCCACTTTTTCATCCAGTTGGTCGTCAAGCTCCCATTCCATATTGAAGCTCATAGTGTCCAGTCCACCTCAAGCCCTTCACAGTTCTTGTTTCTGGGAAGAGAAAACTTAACAGATCCACAATTACAATCACATATGTTGACAGCACCATCATCAATCACCTTCTACCTGTGAAACCAACACAGATCCACAAACAAAGTCTGAGAACTCAACACAAATCATGAGTACAGTCCCAGGACCTCTCAAATCCTCCTCCAGGACATCTGTAAACAGACAACAAGAAAATCCTCTTTTAGGACTTTCAGTATGGTCCCAGAGCTTCTGTACAAAGTATTACAAACCAAAATCAACACAGACAGAACAAACAGAGTGTCAGGATACCACAAGTTTTCCCCTTCTCAACTTTGCCACCACAAGTGTTCTCTTCTCAATTCTGCTCCTTTTCAACTTGGACTTCTCCTTATATAAGGTCATTAGCTCCTTCCTGTTCTACCCTTTCCTGTTGCATCAGCAAGTTCCTCCCACTCTGTGGTTCACAAGTTCTATTTCTTAAGAAGGAGTTGATAAAATCATGGGCAAGGCTCAAGAGGAACTTGAACTGAAACAAGGTGCTAAATAATGAAATAGCTGAAACAAGTTGCTAAGTATTTCTTTGCTTGTCATTACATATACTTAACAGAATATGTTTTTCCCTGCTTGTATTAAATGCAGTGAGAGTGAATTTAAACAATGGTCATCTCCCTCTCTTCTTTCCCTCTACTATAATATGTTTTTGTGCCTCTTCATGTGATGTAATTTTCCCTTTTCTACCTCCTCCTTTCTTCTTCTCCCATTACAATCCCTTTACATCCCTTAATTAGGTTTTTAATCATATCAGTTAATTTATACCCACACCTTCTGTCTATGTGTATCCCTTTTAAATGTGGTAATAAAGATACAATTCTCAAGATTTACAGTTATCCTCCTCTTTTGCAGGGATGTAAACAGTTTGCCCTTTGGAGGGATGTAAATAATTTGCCGTTATTGAATAACATGTTTTTTATTGCTGTTACCCTTTTAATGCCTCTCTTGAGTCATGTATTTGAAGGTCAAATTTTTCATTGAATCCTGGCCTTTTCATCAAGACAGTCTGAAAATCCCTCATTTCATTTAATCTATTCCATCTCCTTACTTGCAAGATTATGTTCAATTTTGCTGGGTAGTTGATCCTTGGTTGTAGTCCAAGCTCCTTTGCATTATGGAATATCATTTTCCAATCCCTCTGATCTTTTAATGTAGAGGCTGCAAGGTCCTATGGGATCCTGACTATAGTTTCATGATGTTTGTATTGTTTCTTTCTGGCTACTTGCAGTATTTTCTCTTTGAGCTGATAATTTTGCAATTTTGCTACAATATTCCTTGGTATTGTCAATTCTTGATGTCTTTCAAAAGGTGATCTTTGGATTCCTTTGATGAGTGTTTTACCCTCTGTTTCTAGGACCTGGGGCAGTTTTCCTTGATGATTTCTTGGAAGATACTCTCCAGGGTCTTTTTTTCATCATGACTTTCCAATAGATCAATAATTCTTTTGATTATCTCTCCTAGATCTCTTTTCCAGGTCAGTTGTTTCTCTAGTGAGATATTTTACATTTTCTCCTATTTTTCCATTCTTTAGATTTTGTCTGATTGACTCTAAATGTCTGATAGAGTCATTAGCTTCTTCTTGCCCAATTCTAATTTTTAATGAATTGTTTTCTTCAGTTAGCTTTTTTTTTTTACCTCCTTTTTCATTTGGCCACTTTTGCTTTTTAGGAAATTATCTTCTCCAGTTAGGTTTTTTTACACCTTTAACCATTTTGCCAATTGTACTTTTTAAGGAGCTGTTTTCTTCATTGATTTTTTTCCTTTTTGCCAAATGTATTTTTAAAAGAATTTTTACATTGTTCTTCTGCTTCTCTAATTCAACTTTTAAAATCCTTCTAGAGCTCCTCCAGAATTGCTTTTTGGACTTCAGACCAGTACATATTTCCTTTTGGGGTTTCAGATACGTGTATAGTGTCAATGCTGTCCTCTTCTGAATTTGTATTTTGATCTTCCTTGTCCTTACAGTAAAAATATCTGGTCTTTGCTCTTCTAATTTGATTTTTGCCCATTGTGATTCCTTTTTTCCTGGCTTTTAAAGTGGATCACTGATTCTGGAACAGTGAGGGTTCTGTCCCACACTTCTTTTGCTGGTGGCTGAGATCTGGTTACTAGCTTTGTATGCTGTGACTTTTGGTTCTGGCAGCTAGAAGCTATATAATGATGTAGCTTACCTGGTGCTGAGCTGGAATTGGCTGGTATGTGCTGAGCCTATTTGCATTCTCTCTGCATTTCCCTGTGCTTGCACTGAAGATCACAGTGTGAGGTGTAGGGGAGAAGTGGTCTGGCCACTGGAGGTTATCTTTTCTGCTAGGGCTGTGCTAAAGCACAGGTAGACTTAGCCACTGGTTGATGCCCATCCATGCAGTTGTCTGTAGATTTCCCTGGCTGTGTGAAGACGCATCTGGGGTCTTGGTGTTGGCACTTGCCTGCTCCACCATCCTGGGGCTCAGGATCTTCCCACTTGTCTGCTAAGGCAGGGCTCATTGCTGGCTTGTTGAGAGACCTTCCATCTTGCACTGGTTCCCTTTAGCCACAGCAAGAGGGTCCCCTCCCATTAATCCCGCTAGCCTCTCAAGTTATAAAACTGCCATGCTCTTTCTGCTGGCTCCAATATTCCAGGATTTCTCCTGGGGTAATATTCTCTGACTTTATCAAGATCAATAATGAAGGGGGGGGAACACTTACAGTTTACTACATCATCTTGGCTCCTGGACTCAAATATTTAATAAATAAAAGATCTCTCTGTGCCTCTTTCTAACATTAAACTGTTCACACACAAGTGAGGCATTATTCTTCATTGTTCCAAATGTTTGTCTTTGTAATTATACCATAAATCATTTTCTGTCCAAAATCTGTCTGAAAACTAGGTGCATTGATATTAACAATGTATATTATAATAAAGTTATTTTTCTCCTGCAATTAGGCATCAAATATTCCATTTGTAATGGAAGCAATATATTATATTCTTTAATAATTAATTTAAATCTGTTCTTTATACAAAAAAAAAACTTTTTCTGCCCCCTTTATCACCAACCTGTTCCACATGAAAAGGGCCTTAGAGTGATACTATAGGTTATAAAATAATCAAGTATACCAAAAGAAACAAAGCATCAGTAATATCTTCTATTCAATCTATAATTGTACGTTAACATGGCTGAAAGACTGAAGGCACTCTAAGCAAGAATGTTCCAGAGGCCTGGAGCCAGAAAAATCTCAGGGAAATAGAGCTGATGATAGTATGCTCTCAGCCTTGGTCTATCAGAGCTACTATTTCATGACATAAAAACAACTCTTAGTAGGTCCCTGTGCAAGCAGACAGAGTTGCTCTCCAAGTAGTGTAACATGTCTCAAGGTCCTCTTGAAAACTTAAAGCAAGTGCTACTACAATAAGAGACAAAGCCATATTCCAGCTTGGTACTTCTCAGGAAGGGAGAAGCACAGAGTTTCAGCCCTCTGCACAGTGATGAGCTGGTAAATATTTAACAGTTGACCTTCCCCTCAAAAAAAAATGTATACACAACATTAAAAAAATTAATCAATATTATTAACATTTTCTGCACAACTCTCTTTAATATGGACAATCGGCAAAACAAATCAACCTCTAATTTGCATGATTTGATGATTTCCAAGGTCCAAATACTTATATTGAAAATTTAACAGTAAACTCTATCAAGCTCGTATAAGTGACCCCAAAACACTCTTGTCTCCAGAGGACATTAAAGTTTCAAAATTTCTGATATGTTTGTACAAGGAGATCAAAATTATAGAGACAATGTAGAAGTGTTACAGAAGGCCTAATGTCAATGTGACCTCTAAAGTGGGAAATAACAGACCCAAAAGGGACAGAAACTACAGCAGGAGCTTATGGTCAATTTTTTTTAATTTCAGCCTAGATCAGGAGAGCAAGGCACTGGTGCTAGTGATCTTCCTTCACTCAGAAGTTCACAGTAATCTTTGACAACCCACTTAAATGCCAGCAGGAAAAAAAGAGATTTGCTGGGAATCTTTTTATGTGAAATCAACTCTAATTCAGAAATCAATCAAAAAAGCATCAATTTTAAAATAGACTTTAAATTGTTATAGAACTTCTGTAGAACTCTTTCATTCTGATTTATCAAACACTTCCTGAAGAAGACTCGCTAAATATGCATGCTTCCAGTGTTCTTTGGCCAGAAACCCCTTCTGGTAGAATGAAGCAAATAGAAAGAGCTTCATGAATCAATGAGAGAATGAGACAAAAGCCTTAATTTGAAAATAAAAATTCTCATAGCTATTTTTTTAAACTGACGTGAAAGAAGACTCAAAGAGAGATCATATAAGAATCAAGAAACTCTGAAATCCAAAATGAAATGGGAGGGAGGGAGGGAGGGAGAGAGAGAGAGAGAGAGAGAGAGAGAGAGAGAGAAACAACCCTAGTTTCCATGTTTCAAGTAATAGGAAAATAAAACTGGAGAGATCTATTAGAACAAGAGTCAAAATGAAGGTAGAACCCACCTATAAAATTCTTTAAAAAAAAACAAAACACCTCAAATTGAAAATACCCAGGAAGTTTAGAGATTAAATCCAAAGTTTCTGCATTAAAAAAAGATAATGAAGGAGTTCTCATTGGAAAGAAAGAGCTCAAGTACCAAGGACATACATTCAGGAAAACACAGGACTATGCTGTTACTATACTAAAGAGGAGGAAAATTGGAATATGTTATATCAGAAGTCAAAGGCAGGGAGAAGGTTGAGCTTAAAATCAAGAATAATTTATCCTACGAGATAATCTTACATTTTTTTAAACGAATGTTTACTCTGTTAGAGAAATATCAAGTTATCTCAGCAAAATAAATGGGGTGGAATCTTTGAAATGGAAACAGAAAATGAAAGGAATCATGATGATCTATTTATTATGTTTTAATAGAGGAAACAAATGTTCCTTCAGAATTACATAGTCTTCAAGAACATAAGAGTAAAGAAAAGTTTGGGTTTTTTTTTCTTATTTTACAGAGGAAGGGAAAAAAATGGAATACATTAAGGAAGAAATGGGGAAAAGAAGGGAGGAGCTTACTAGATATGCCTGAAAAGAGTATACAAACACAGAGAAAATGATGGAAGCAGCATGAATATCATGAATGCATTCTTGTCTCAAAAGAGAAGTTGGACACACATGGAAACATACACATATACATATATCAAATTAGGTATAAAAATACATTAAATTCAACAGGAAAATGGGCAGGGACAGGAAACAGGCAAAACAAAACAGTGAGGTAGCAGAATTGGGGAGAAGAGTCTCAGGCAAAATAATCTTCAGTTACATAGAGAGAGTATAAAACACAAATTTGAAGAGAAAAAAACATAAAAAGAAGAGTGATGAAAGTGTTGTCTGGATAAAAAAGGGAAGAGGAGTGGTATTAGACCTCTTTAATTATATATTACTAATATTAACCTCATTCCTTTCACCATGTTTGGAAAGAGATAAGAAAAGATGGAGGGGGATAGAGTTAAGATGGCAGAGTGAAAGCAGAGACATACCTGAGTTCTCTCACAAATTCTTTCAGATATCTCAAAAAAAGTGAATTTTAAGAAATTTGAGAGTGGCAGAATCCACTAGGAGACAGAGTATGGCAGATTTCCAGCCAAGGAGAGTCTAGTTGGTTGACAGGAAGGCCCTGTTGCCCCAGATTGGGAGAGTGCAGAGCATGTGAGTCTCCACCTGACCATAGTGGAACAGGAGCAGGCTCCAGCAGGCTGAATCACCAGTAGAAGTGGCAATTCCCAAACCTGTTGGTGAAGGATAGAGTCTACTGCAGGCGACAGAAGTGCAGAGACTGGCAAAGACTAGAGTAATCTACTGTTTGATAATCCCAAAGACTCCAGCTTCTGGGATAAGAAGTCACTCTTTAATAAAAAAAAAATGCTAAGGAAACTGGAAAATAGTACTGCAGAAATTAAACACAGACTAATATCTTATACCACATACCAAAATAAAGTCTAAATGAGTTCACACTCTAGATATAAAGCCTAAAACCATAGTCAATTTGGGAGAGCGAGAAATAGTTTACTTCTCAGATTTGTGAAGAATGGAAGAATTTATGAACAAACAGGAGATAGAGAGCAACACAAAAATGAAAAATGGATAATTTTGGTTACATTAAATTGAAAAGTTTTTGTACAAACAAAGCCAATGCAAAAAAGGTTAGGAGTGAAGCAGAAAACTGGGAAAGAATTTTTACAAAGAACATCTGTGATAAAGGCCTCGTTTCTAAAATGTAAAGTGAACTAAGTCAAATTTATAAGAATGCAAGTCATTCCCCAATTGATAAATGGTGAAAGGATATGAACGGGCAGTTTTCAGAGAGAGAAAGTGAAAAGATCTATAATTATATGAAAAAATTGCTCTAAATCACTATCAACCAGAGAAATGCAAATCCAAACACCTCTGAGGTACCACTTTCACCAGTCAGACTGGCTAACATGACAAAACAGGGAAATTATAAATGCTAGAGAAGATGTGGGGAAATTGGAACACTAATGCATTGGTTCTTTTTCTATTTTTCTTTTTAAATTAACTTTTGTTTATTTTTAGTTTACATCATTCATTTCCACAAGATTTTGAGTTACAAATTTTCTCCCAGTCTTTCCCATACCCACCACCCAAAACAATAATCCCACTGTACACCTCCTCTCCCAATCTGCTCTCTCCTATATCCTCCCCCATCACCCCTCTGACTTTCTGGTAGGGCAAGATAGATCTCTGTACCCCCGTGCCTGTATATCTTATTTCCCAGTTGCATGCAAAAAATAACAATAATAATAAGTATTTTATATATGTGTATATGTGTGTGTGTATAAAATGTTTTATTTTAAAACTTTAAATTCTAGATTCTTTCCCTTCTTCCCTCATCACCCACTCCCACTAGAAAGACAAGCAATTAAATACAATCTGTATATGTGTAGTTATGCAAAACATCTCCACAATGGACATATTGTGAAAGACTGACTACATTTCCCTTCATCCTATCCTGCCTCCCACTTGTTCTTTCTACTTTGTCCCTTTCCCTTTACAAAAGTGTGTGCTTCTAGCTATGCTCCCCCCCCAACCTGCCCTCTCCTCCATCATGCACTCTCTCATTCCCTTCCCCCTTACTCTCCTGTAGGCCAAGATACTCAATTTAAAGTGTATGTCATTCCGTGCCTAAGCCAAATTCAATGAGAGTAAGGTTGATCCATTCCCTTTGCCTTCCTCTTCTTCCCCTCCATTGTAACAGTTATCCCTTGCCTCTTCTCTACGAGATAATTAACTCCATTCTGTCTTTCCCTGTGTCTTCTCATTATGTTCCCCTCCCACCACTCAATTACACCTTTTAGAATATCATCCCTTCCTATTTCATTGATCCTGTGCCCTCTGTCTATGTATACTTGTACACATATCTATACACACCCACATATATATATATATATATATATATATAT
>CM053583.1:254629608-254675164 GCA_028627135.1 Pseudochirops cupreus | reverse complement strand
TAAATTTTGTGGAAGAGTTTGTATTGTACTTTTTTTCTGGAGACAATCTGAATTCTTTCAATTAGCACTTTTGTTTTCTATGCAGAAGTTCTGGGCAGTTTTTGGCATTACTTCTTTTTCTTTTTCTTTTTGGAGGGGGGAAGGTAGAGCAATTGGAGTTAAGTGACTTGCCCAAGGTCACATGGCTAGTTTGTATTACTTCTTACATTACATTTTTTAAAACTTCTATTTCCTTCTATAAGATTTGTAATTATTAAGTTGTCCTACTATATTTTTTAAGATTGAGATGTTATGTTTGTCTAGAGAGAATACTTTCTTTAAATACTATTTCTTTTTACTTCTGTTCTTTGAGATTATGCTTCATTTCTTCCCAATCAATTGTTTTCTTTTTTCTTTTTAGTAAGAATTGCCACTGTGTTTATGAGATTTCAATTCTGCTGATTGTTTCTGCTCTGTAGGTCAGAAATTCTGCTTTCACAATTTTTATTTTCCTTTTAAACCATCCAGAAACATCCTACTCCCCTGTGTACTCTTTTTTTCATCAGGAGTTGATTTATTTCCTTTGTCTTGTTCTATCTATTCATAGAAGTCTATATTCAAGTAGAAGATAAATAAACTGGCTTCACTTTGGTCAATAATATCTTCTTTGTTGGTTTATCTTCTTATGCTCAAAGTCTTTAATTTAGTTTTCTTCCACTGCATATCTTTGTTAATTCCTGTCTTTCTCCCTTATTTTCTCTTACTATTCTCTTTCTGATTCCTTTCTATTTGATGAGTTTCCATGGGCCCTGATCCTCAAACAATCTCAGCCTCCTTCCATTCCAAGTCACTCAAATTTTTGGTCTGGGTCTTTGCCCCAGGTGACTTCTGGAAGGACAGAACTGGTCCTGGATGGTGGCTGATCCTTTTGTTTCAGGACTGGTAGCTTCATAGATACATTAATGTTTTCCCTAACTTCTCTCTGTTCCTCAAACTCTCTCTTTTTTTTTTTCCTGAATGCTGTAGCAGTAGAGTGCTGCCCTGCTGCTATTGAAGTAAGATCAATTTTTCTGGTTTTTAATTTTCTGTGCAGTGTGTGTGTGTGTGTGTGTGTGTGTGTGTGGGTGTGGGTGTGGGTGTGGGTGTGTGTGTAGGTGTGTGTGTATGTTTGTTTTGAGGGAATGGAAGATGGAGGCTGGGTGTGAGGGGTAGTTGCAGGTTTGAGTTCTGTTATAAACCCAAAGACTGGCTTGTGTAATTATTCCAGGGTGTGGTGGATGGTGGTTATGGGGATGCTTAGTGAGCACATTTGAAATTATGGATTAGCTTTCCCTGTTATTACTTCATCAGAGTGCTTGGTGTCATAGGCTGTAGAGACAGCTGCAATAGCTTTGTTGGTTATCCATAATTCTTATTTAGGAGAGGTTTGAGGTTGTGGGGATTAGAGAGAATTTCTATCTTGTTAATTATGCCACCTAGAACTCTACTTTTAATTATCTTAAAAGTTGATTGACCTGAGATATGTTATGGAGGAAAATGAGAGAAATCTCTACAGATTTTGGTAAAGTTTCATACTAAAAACACTTTAGATGAGTATAGTGCTTTATACTTTTCAACCACTTCCACTTACAATATTTTATTTCATTTTTACAATGATTGCATTAGATAGGTAGAGAAGTATACATTATTCCCATTTTACATGTGAAAAAACAGATGCAGAAAAATAAAAGATATTTCCATGTTTCACAAAGTTAGCTGTCTTAACACTAGAACATCTGTGCACTTACAGAATATTATTTTTCCATTATATTAGGCTGTCATAAATTAAACAGTGTCTGTATCCCAAAGAGATCATAAAAATGGGGAAAGGACTCATATGTACAAAAATATTTCTAGCAGTTTTTTTTTGTGGTGTCCAAGAATTGGAAATTGAAGGGATGTGCATCAGTTGGGGAATGGTTGAACAAGTTGCAGTACATGAATGTAATGTAATACTATTGTTCCATGAAAAATGGTGAGCAGACATACGTCAGAAAAACCTGGAAAGACTTGCATGAATTGTTGCTGAGTGAAGTGAGTAGAACCAGAAAAACACTGTACACAGTAATAGCAACATTGTGTGATCACTGACTTTGTTAGACTTAGCTTTTCTCAGAAATTCAATGATCTAAGACAATTTCAAAGGATTAATTGTGGAAAATGCTATCCACATCCAAAGAAAGAACTATGGAGTCTGAATGCTGTTCAAAGAATATTATATTCTCTTTCTTTTGTTGTTTTTTGTTTTTTTCTCTCTTATGGTTTTTTTCCTTTTGCTCTGCATCTTCTTTCACAACATGACTATTGTGGAAATATGTTTAATTTGATCATACATGTATAGCCTGTATCAATTTGCATACCATATTGGGGGGGGGGAAATTGAATGGAGGGAGGAGGGAAAATATAGAACACAAAATCTCCTAAAAGTGAATGTTGAAAACTAAAAATAAAGAAATAATTTTTAGAAATAAATTCAATAATAGTCAAAACATTCTTTTCATTAGAATTTTATACAAGTTTCTCTTATCAGTACCTAAACCAATACGTCTTATTGCCTCATGCCATAGAATAGATGTTTTGCAGCAAAATATATCTATTTTAGTCATTTCTATATAAAACTCTCTTTAAGAGTAAGACACTAATTCTTCCTGTAGGAAAGAAAAATATGATGCTTGCCTAATATTTGGATATTACCTTTCCTCTAAATAGATCTGAACCTGTGATTTTATAAGTGTGGTGAATTCCTAGTTTGGAAAAATGTCTCCACTTATTCAGATTAACAACTACAGTCAAGTTATAGTCTTAGTGAGTTGTTGGTGACACATTTGTTATAAAAACATCATATAGAAAAGTCTTGTTCAGTATTCAGATAGAAGAGGGTTTAAAGGGTTCTTTCTGTGTAAGGAAGTATGTAATTATTTCCTTGCCTCACTCCCCAAATTTCTATTGATTTAGTTACAGAAGGCTCAGAATGTAATCTAATGTTCTACTGAGATATTATATGGTAAAGACATGTTTTGATCAAGGTATATGAAAATATCTGGTTTGGTAAGGGAGGGAACAATTGATCAGCTGAGAAAATAAATTAGCCATACTCTGCTGGGCACTTTAAATGACTGAGCTCTCTGGAGATTGAGGGAGTCAAGGCTTGAAACAATTATGTAGTGAGACTCTCCTAGCATGGAAGTGGAGAAGGAAGCTGAATTCTTTCAGTTTTAGATTTTAGAAAAGTAGATTTAAGATCTCATAGTTGAAAATGCTACAAGGGGAATTAGTCCAAGATGAATATCATATTCTTAAGAATAAAATTCTATAGACACAGAGGACACAATTCTGATAAGAAGGGGAAATGGGAATTGAGTTCTTTTTTATTTATTTTCAACCTTTAAAGTTCTGAGTTCTCAATTCTCTTGTTCCTTCTGCTCCTTATCCATCCATTGAGAAGGCAAGCAATACAATATTAAGTATATATATGGAATCAGGCAAAACATGTTTCCATATAAGCCTATTTGCAAAGAAAAAAGTAAAGAAAATAAAAATAAGTATGCTTCAATCTGCACTCAGAATTCATCAGTTTTCTCTCTGTAGTTGGATAACATTTTTCATCATCAGTCTTTTGTCATTGTCTTGGATCGATGCATTATAATTGTCAGTAAGTCTTTCATAATTGATTATCATTATAATATTACTGTTACTGTGTACATTGTTCTTTTGGCTCTGATCACTTCATTTTCTATCAATTCATATGTCTTCCCAGGTTTTTCCAAAATCATTGTGCTCATAATTATATATTATTTATAGCAGCTCTTTTTGTCATGACAAAGAATTCTAATTGGAAGGATGGCCATCAATTGAAGAATGTCAAAAAATGTATATGATTGTCATGCATACTATTGTGGTATAGGAAATTTACAAAACACAGCACCTTATTTGACATGGCCATGCCATGCAATCTACTTTATAGATTCCAAAGTTCTTCAGAATGTCCTTGTATGACTTATTTTCATGTAAGTGCTTGCTTTGCGTAAATTCTCTATAAAATAGTCTTTAGGCAAAGGTACATTTGGCATTTAAACAACATGGCCAGCCCATCAGAGTAGCATTTTCTTTAGTAGAATTTGAATACTTGGCAGTTTAGCTCAAGTAAGAACCTCAGTGTCCAGTACCTTATCTTGCCAGATCACCTTCAAAATCTTCCTAAAATGATTCAAATGAAATGATTCAATTTCCTGACATATCACTGTCCTGGTTTCACAGGCATACAAAAAATGGAGTCAGCACAATGGCTCTGTAGACCTGCATTTTGGTAGGCAGTCTAATACTTTCTTCCTGAGCCTTCCAAACACTAAGCTAGCTCTGGCAATGTGAGTGTAAACCTTATCATTTAAAATGCAACAAAACTTTGTGGATACACCTGTGTAGCAAACATTGCACTTAATAGACTATGGCATTATAAGGAAAAGAGACAGATAGGATTGAGAATGGTGAAGGTGATGTGTGGTATAGAATGCTGGACTGATTATAGATATATCCTCTCTCAGCTAAATATTCACAGTCTGCAAAAACAGCAGCCTCAAAGCAAGACAACTACCAGAGGACTGTTAATATAAGTCAACAAATTAATACTTCTCCCAGTGGGAAGAGTTTCTTACTAATTCAGAAGAAAGGCAAAGACAGCAGGCAGTTGGCAACAGTGGCACAGAAAAGGAGTGGGCAGGTTTCAGAGATTTTGGGTACAGCACTTTATTTACTTATCTGGGATAGAACACTTACAAACATGAAGACTGGTTTGACAAAAAATGATAGGGAAATTCAGAACTGTTACATGAAAAATAAGAACTCCACAGGGTTTATAAGTGGGGTAGTTGATCTCTTTCTAAGAAGGTAATGTTTAACTCCATCAAAAGTAAAGTGCAAGTGAAGCTTTAAGAGATGCAGGATTCTTGGCTCATCAGGAAGGTCATAGCCAGGAAGCTATGTTGGCATTATTCTGCAAAATTAATTCATGGCTCAGAGTGAGTGGGTTTTGACACATTTTTGTGGATGGATATGGAGGATTTGTCCCTGGCCTGGCCTGAGCTCTCCCTGCCAGTTTCCTCCCACTCCTGCTATGCACTTCCTCATGGGCCACATGCTGCTGCTGCAAATATTTTATTGTCTCCTTCCCCCATAAAACTGGTTCTTAGTTTAGATTATTAGTTCAATAGTTTTTTTTAATTTTATTAATCACTGTTTTGATTTTCAAGATTTCTATTTCAATGTTTAGTTGGGGATTTTAAATTTGATTATTTTAGTTTTTTTTTAGTTGCATGCCCAGTTTCTCTCTCTCTGTCTCTCTCTCTGTGTCTCTCTGTGTCTCTGTGTCTCTCTCTCTCTCTCTTCTCTCTCTGTCTCTCTCTCTCTGTCTCTGTCTCTCTCTCTCTCTCTCATTGATCTCATTTCATTTAGAGATGTGAATTTTCCCGTAAGTACTAGTCTGACTGCATGCTACAATGTTTGATTTTTCTCTCATCATTGTCATTATCTTTAATGAAATTACTGGTTGTTTCTATGATTTTTTTCTTTTACCTACTCATTCTTTAGGATTAGATTACAGAGTTTCCAATTAATTTTTAATCTATTCTTCCAGGACTCTTTATTGAATGTAATATTTATTGCATAATGGTCCCTAAAGGGTACATTTAATATTTATGCTTTTCTATATTTGTAGGAGAAGTTTTTATGCCCTAACACAGGGTCAATTTTTGTGAAAGTTCTATGTATAACTGAGAAAAAGATATATTTGTTTCTATTCTCATTCCATTTTCTCTGAAGGGTTAGCATATCTAACTTTTTTTAAAACTCTAATTACATCCTTAACTTATTATTTATATATTTTATGGTCATTGTTGTGTCATTTCACTATTGTCTAATGTCTGTAAATCCATTTGGAGTTTTCTTATGAAAGTACCAGAGTGGCTTGCTATTTCTTTATCCATGTCATTTAACAGATAAAAAAATCAAGGCAAGCAGGGTTAAGTCATTTCCCCAGGGTCACACACCTAGTAAGTGATGGAGATCAAATTTGAACTCAGGTCCTCCTTACTCCAGGGCCAGTGCTCTATGCACTGTGCCACTTAGTTGTCCATTATAATGGTTAGTCATATCTATTTCTTAGAGGGCAAAGTTGAGGTTCACCACTAGTTCAATTTTACTATTTCCTCCTATAATTCATTCTAATTTTCCTCTTAGAGTTTGGATGCTATGCCATTTGGTGCATATATGTTTAGTTCTGTCATTACTTCATTATCTAAGGTACCTTTTAGCAAAATATTATTAGGCTTTGGTTTTACATTCACAGTTTTGATTACTTTTTCTGAGTTCCCTCTCTCTTATTCCCTTCCCCTATTACCTCCTTGTTGGATAATAGATTTTTATATACAACAGAGTGTATATGTATAAGTGTGTGTGTGTTCTTCCCTATTTCAACCTGTTCAGATTAGAGTGAGGTTCAAGTATTACCTTCTCCCCTCAATTTATATCATCTTCCCATATGGGAATATAAACAGTTTAACTTTATTTAATCGCTCATGATTACTCTTCAATGTTTACATTTTTATGCTTCTCTTGAGTCTTCTATTTGAATGTTAAATTTTCTATTCAGCTCTGGACTTTTCATCAGGAATGATAGAAAGTGCTCTATTTAATTAAATATCCATTTCCCCCCAGAAAGATTACACTCAGTTTTGCTGGGTAAGTTATTATTGCTTGCAATCCTACCTTTTGTTGGCTATGCTGTTCCAGAATTTGATTTGAGATATTTTTTAAGTTCTTTGGAAGGAAATGTTCAGAGGGCTCAGATGTAAAAGTTCCTCTATTTTACCATCCTGGGGTTATTTGAAGAGACCATGAAATACCATGGAGCACCAGGAGGAACTCCCTGTTAAGGCCTCCTGGACTTCCTTTAGACTTATTGGCCAGGGACCTGGTTTGTGACTAGGTTCCCAAAGGCACCAAACCTACTTGACCAGATTAACTGAACCATAGTAGAAAGTGTGGACTGAACCACATTACTTTTTGGACAATGACACCAAGAAAAAGATTAGAGCAGAAGAAGGAAAATTACTTCTTTCACATAGAAGAAAAACCATGTGCAAGCACAGCAATTTTTCATGTAGGTGTGAAAAATCCCCGTGGCACCTTAAATAAAGAAAGAAATGGGCAGAAAACCTTGATATTGATTTTTTTAAAAGAAAAATTTGTATTGCAGTAATTTTTAACTCAATTGTCAAATAGAAAAATAAATTCTCAAAAAAGGAAGTGAAGTTTGAAGCAAAATTTGTAATATCAGTGATGTTCTCTTTTCGGCTGGATTCTAAAGATACTGTAGTTTACCAGTAAATAGTTTTCTTTTTAAAGTTGTGTGAGTATACTATTGGGAGTCTTGGGCAGCCATCCAATGGGCTGTGCCCACCACTATTCCTTACAGGGTCCCTCTCTCTCTATCCTGTTTTATTGACTTCTGCTCTTCCCTCTTAATTTCCTTCTACTAGGGTAGATAAAATTTCTTTTCAAAATGAGGGACAACCTACTGTCCTCCATCCACTTAATCTAAAGGAAAAATCCAAGACAACTAATTCAGGTAATATTGGTCACTGCCCAAGTAAATCTGGCTCCCGTTTGAGCCTTGCTAGGAAACTGCATGAGTATTTTTATTAGCACAGGAAGGAGAACTGGAGTTCCAGGGTAAATCAGCTGGCAGTTTGACATTTCTGGTGTTTTTTATGTTAGTGGCAAACTACTTCACTTTCATGCTTAAAAACCTGCCTGTTATCGATTCTTTTAGACCATGAAAGAATAGAAGTTCTTTAATCAGGGGAAAGTTTGAGAGTAAGTAAAATATAATTTGGAAGCTTTCCTGCAACTTTCATGTTATATTTTAGAGGTTTTTGAAACTGCTAGGGAAAAAACAACAACATAGAATTTTATAGGTTTGCAGCTAAAAATTTAAGAGCTAACTAAAAGTTAATTTAAATGATTCAACAAGGTATGCGTAATGTGAATAATTCAGTGAACTGCTAGACAATAATCTGAGTATTTTTAAAAATGTTAAAATCCTAGTAATTTTGAGGTACTATTTTATTTAAGAAGAAAATAAAAACAAAAACTGTAAAAAGTATATAGATATCATGTCTCTTTCTTGGAAAATGACAATTAATAAAAAGGAAATAGTTGAAATTTGTGATTCTTATCTGTCACTTAAGAATTTCCTCTAGAAGCTTGCCATGTAACAGTTTAAAGGTAGCTTAAATTTAACTTAGAAGAATGATTGTGTTATCTCATTTTGGCGAACTGGAGATGTCAAAAGAAATCTATATTGTAATTTTGAGGTGTTATGTAATAAATTTTAATGGAGGAAAATTAGTCCTATAAACACTTCTATGATATAATTATTAAGAAAGTAAATAGAAGTAAGAAGGTATAGCACCAATGCAGTATTCACAGTGGCAATAGTCACAATAAATATACCTGCATAGTGCTCGATCACAAAATATAACAGACTCCATACAGAAGATAGAAGCAAAACATTTATTCAGACACTAGAAAACTGAATCCCCAAACCAGTAAGCCAATTCCATCATAGTAGCAAAGAAATTAATGTCACAACAGAACAGAGAGCCACAGCATCCTTTAGCCTTCCCACACACCAGCCAAGACCAACATTTACTCACAAGCCTGTCTCCTTCAGAAGTGTGCTCTCCTCCCAACCATCTAGCTTGCTCTGACTCCCAGCTTCCTGTGGGCTCTGCTCCACCCTTCAGCAACCTCCTCTCACCCCATGCTCAATGTGATTACATTCAGCCTATTAGGGGGCAGAGTTTATTTTCAAAGCAGGAAAGGTCTTCAAATTCCCTTAGACTTATTAAGGGGGAGGGAAGATATTTAAATATGCATTACCATTACCCAATGTTGTTATATCAGACAATCAAAGAAGCAAGTCAGGTGTAATTTGAAGGGCTTTGTTCAATGGAAGGCTATACTAGAAATTTTCTGAAGTCTGCAATATATAATTTTATAAAAGATCTTTGTCAAGTCTGTAGTTTAATAAATAGCTTTAAGTTTAATGAATAGTTTTCCTGTCTATGTGCCCGACCCTATTTGGTTAGGGTGAGACTAAATTAGGTTCATTAGAAAAGAAAAAAAAATTTAGTTTCTTAGATGATTTAAAAGAAAAATAAACAAGTGAAAATGCTGTCATGAATCTTTGATAATTAGGTAATTAATAACATTTGTTCCTGAAATTTGAACTATGACCCTTGAGAAAACCAAGGCTTTTAGGAAAGTTAAGGTTTCTCTGTTGTTGATTCATCAACATTTGTAACTACTTTTCTTTAGTTGAAATTTGTTTTCAAACTAAAGTATAATGTCATCTTATTTATAGTGAGCTATCTTCCTTTAATGAGCAAATTAAAACATCATAGGGGATTAATGAAAGCACCTATTTCTTGTGTGGTGGGAGGGAGAGCAATCATATATGTCTAAAGTGCTTAATAGTGCCTGGCTCATGGTAGACATTGTATAAAAGTTAACAATGGTTTCTTCAACTAAATGTAACTACTCTATACTAGGTTTTTCAATGGGATTAGTATATGATACCAAATTGTTAGATTTGGAAATGTATTTAGATACATTAATATAATTTTAATGGCAAAAAATCGTGCTATGATCCAGGATACTGATGTTGTATATTCTCACACTTTCTGGAGGAGTAAATGAATTTGTAAATATAAATTTAACTCAACCCTTGGGATTCTGTAACTTTTACTTTACTTTTAAAGATTTTGATGAAAGGATAGATGAAATGATACCAGGTTCATTAGGCGTTGATGATTTCTTTTTTGCTATATTTTGATTTATACTATGGATGATTGTTTATATAAGTGATTCATTGAAAAGCACACCTCCTCAAAGAATCAAAGTAGGGAACTGGGATATTAAAATTTGATATGCTACTCTATTTCATTAAGGCTAAATCAAGTTACTATTCTCCCTCATTATGTGAGTTTAAACCCCTTAAGTCTCCAACTTTAGTTCCCTATTTTACTCTTTTAAGTCATTCACCACCCACTTTTAAGAGAGCTTACTTAAGGTATTGGTCAAATACATTCCATGAAGTGTTGATATCAGATATGGCAGGAAATCTAAGCTGTTGTTGATGGCTTGGGCTGTGTAAAATCTGCATTCTTTGGTTCTAGCCAATCATAACTTGATAATTCACACCTTGCTACAGATTAAATCACTTTCTTTGCCATTTTGAGATTCCTCTTTTATGATTATAAAAGAGCTGCTTTGAAAGCTGAGAAACATTTTTTTACACCAGGCGTCTCTGATAAAGGCCCCATTTCTCAAATATATAAAGAACTGGTTAAATTTACAAGAATACAAGTCATTCCCCAATTGATAAGTGGTCAAAGGGTATGAATAGGCAGTTTAAAGATGAAGAAATCAAAATTGTGCCTAGTCAAATAAAAAAATGGTTTAAATTACTATTGATTAGAGAAATGCAAATTAAAACAAGTCTGAGGTACCACATCACACCTATCAGATTGGCTAATATTGCAGAAAAGGAAAATGATGAATGGAGAAAATGTAGGGAAATTGGCACACTAATGCACTGTCGGTGGAGCTGTGAACTAATCCAACTATTCTGGAGAGCAATTTTGAACTATGTCCAAAGGGTGATGAAACTGTGCATACCCTTTGAGCTAGCAATATTTCTCTGAGGTCTATACCCAAAGAGATTATAAAAAAGGGAAAAGGACCTACATGCACAAAAATATGTATGCAGCTCTTTTTGTAGTTACAAAGAATTTGAAATTGAGGGGATGGCCATCATTTGGAGAATGACTGAATAAATTGTGGTATATAAAATAATGGAATATTATTGTGCTATAAGAAATTATGCACAGGCAGATTTCATTAAAAACTTGTAGAGGAGGAGAGAGGAAAACAAATTGGAACTCAAAAATCTTTCAAGAAATAAATATTGAAAATTGTCTTTAAATACAATTGGAAAAAATAAAATGCTATTAAATAAAAAAATAAAAGCTTAAAAAGAGACCTATCTTGACTATCAAGGGGATCCCTATTTACTAAGGAATCTTCGACCCCATTTATTGGGCTAATTGCTAGCTTTGCAAATACAGTGATTATGCCCAGGACTTTGTTGCCTCATTTTCTCTTGTTCACAGATTTGAATTACTACAATATACACATACATACAGAAACACACACTCTAGACCTCACTCCCCACACCTTCTAAATTCAAACCAAGCCAAACTAAATCAACATAACACAACACAAAACAAAACAACACCCTCCCACAATAAAACAGGCAGAAGCACATTGCAGTAGAGGGGGAAAAAAACCTAGTGCCAGCCTGCAAACCATTTGAAAGTCTTAATTACATATAGCAGGGCAATCTGAAGACTGCAATGCTTCCTATGCAGAGAAGAAGAGCAAGGGACTCAGAGGAGCAAGCCTCAGGGTGCTTTGAAACCCACAGCTTGGTACATACTTCATCTAGGGTCAACAAAAATCCTTAGGATTCTGACATGAGACACAGAACAAGTTTTCTCTTTTTGAATCTCAAAGATCTAGGGAGACAAAAATCAGGTGTGTGCTGGAGCCAGCTCCAACTGTTTGGAAAGCTTATTGTTAAATTTTCAAAGTGAAAACATCTTGGAACATCTTATAAATCACCAAATGCCATAAATTAAGGCTTAGTTTGTTATTTTCTTGATTGTTTAATCTTAAGAAAGTGATGGAGAAAATGTTAATAATGCAGACTAAAAGATAAAAGTGTGTCTTGGTTTTTTCCATCCTCCAGTAGAAATGGTTGTTTAACTATTTACCAAACGAAACCAAATCAACACCATATAACATGACACAAAACAAATCTGCTCCCATAAAAAAAAACAACCAGTCAGAAACACATTACAATAAGAAAAAAAAAAACAAAACTAGTGCCAGCAGGCAAAACCCTTTGAAAGGCTCACTACACATACAAAGGTGACCTGAAACCTACAACACTTCTTATGCAAGGAAAGGAAGAGCAAGGGACTCAGAGGAGCAAAACTCAGAGTAGTTTGAAACCCACAACTTGGTACATATCTGATCCAGGGTCAACAAATCTCAACATCACTAAAAAGTTCCAGTATTCTGAAGGCAGGTATATTGAAAAAGGAGGTAAGAAGCCAAGGATTCAGAAGAAAACCAAGGAGGGCAGACCCACTCCCCCAAACAAAGTAAAACAAAATATGTGGGAGTGAAGATGGTGATGCAGAAGCAGCAAGGTTGTGCAGCTCCCACATAGCCACCTCAAATACCCATAAAATGTGACTCTAAACAAATTTTAGGGCTCCAAAACTCAAAAAATACAGAAAAACACATCTCCTGCTGATGGCTCCCTGTGAAGCCAGCCATGAGCAGCTCTCCAGAGGACTGCTGCTGTGAATAGCTCTAAGGTTCTGATCACATAGTATAGTGAACTCTCTATTGATTCATCAGTAAATTAAAGCAAAACATTCACAGAAAACAAAGTACAACATTCACAATGATATAACATAACAACTTATCACTAAAGTGGTCACATAGTTTTAAACAAAAGATATCATTCAGTAAGCCTGTAACTAAATCATCCTTAGGGAACAATCCTCCTTAAGTGACACAAAGTAAAAAGGTCAAAGTTTTCCCACTCCTAGGTCACATTGCCTTAATATCTCAGTCAAAAAGTCTCCTTCTTGGTTGGAGATTAGTTTCCAATCATCCTTAACTCAATCATCCTTAAAGGGTACAAGATACAAAGTACAAAGTTCTCTAGCCTTAGATCACAGTAAATCATGATCTTGTCAATCAGCACTAAGTACCCCAGGAGAAGTTTTTTCATCTTGGTCTGAGGCTGGCTTCCAAATTCCATGGTTCTTCCCTGGGTCCAGCTCCCTGGATCTACCCAACTGTCACCTGGATTCACAGGCAGGCAGATCTCAGCTCCTTGTCCAGTTCCTTGTCCAGCTCCCATTCCATATTGAAGCTCATAGTGTCTAGCCCACCTCAAGTCCTTCACAGTTTCTGTTTCTGGGAAGACAAAGCTTAAAAGAGCCATAATAACATTCATTTACATTGCTGGCACCATCATCAATTCACTTTCTGCCTGTGAAATCAACATAGACCCACAAATAAGGTTTGAGAAATCAATATAAATCATCAGTACAGTCCCAGGACCTCTGAAAACATCAGCAAAACCCTCCTCCAGGACTTCTGTAAACAGACAACAAGAAAATCTTCATTCATGGCTTCTGAACCAGCAGTAAGGTACCAGGGCTTCTGTAACAACAGCAATGTCCACCAGACAAATCTGACAAAGTAACATCAAAACAGACAGACAAAATACTGGTGCCACAGCCATGCTTCCTCCCAGGTCTGCTCTATCCCAGGCTGTGCTTCTTTTATAGGGTCATTAGCCCCTCCCTATCCTGTCCCTTCCTGTTACATTATCAAGTTCCTCCCACTGTGGGATTAACAGGTCCTATTTCTTAACAAAGATTTGATATAATCAGGACAAGGCTCAAAGACGCTTGAACTGAAACAAAATGCTAAATAAATAACTGAAACAAGGTGCTAAGTACTTCTTTGATTGCGTTACATTCCCCAAAGATATTTTATTCAATATTATCTTCCCCACCCCAAATACCCATTATTTTGAACTTACCAGCTTTTAGGTGGAGCATTGGACTAGGCTGTGACTTTGTGAATTTTGAAAAGACAGAAAAAACAATGAGTCCAGGAACTGGAATCCATCCCAGAGTTTATATGTATCCAAGCCCAGTGAGGGTTCCATATTTCAACTTCCACTGAATAGTATCCCCTCTCCATTGTATTATATTCATAACTCTCTCAGGACTCTAAGGTACAGCTGAAAGGTTGAAGATGTCTTTGTAATGCTACCAGTTAGAGCCTTCATTCTTGTTTATTCTTCTGGTATCAATTGTCAATCCCAGTTAATGTGTTCTTAATATCATCAATTAACCCAGTGATTAGTACCTCAGTATCATTTAACTAAATATTGTCTATTACTCTGTACTTTTACAAAGAAACATGTACTGGGCTTATTGCAACAGGCACAAACTCATTGTCCCCTTGTTATGGGTAAGGGTGCTGACAGTACAAACTGGAATTGCTGTGAGTGAAGAAGCTATGATGCATATTTTGAGAAGTTTTGGTTCACTTTGAGCCCAAATGAATTGAACTGTGAACGTTTTAGCTAAGAAGAAAATAAAAATGATTTCCCATGCTTCACAGGGAGCTCTTGAGACCCCAAGGAACTTCCTTGATTTTAATTTCTTTGCTGGTGGCTTTTAGATTTTTTTACATGCTCTTTAATCAGTTTGGAGACTAAATATGTTATTGTCAAAAGGAATTTTTATTTCAATTCTCCACCTCTGAACCATGACTGCAACTGGAAAACTCTTAAATTAAGGGTCACAATCTCTTTTATACCATTGATCCTAGGGAAAAGTTGGCTTAAAATTAAAATGTCTCTTACAAAGAATTTTCCCTGCCAACTTCACTTCAAATGCAGCATTGCTGATGGAAGAAGTTGCTCCTTTCCTTGTAGAAAATGATGTATTGGCTGTTGGGTTTATTCACTGCTGCATTGTCAAGAAGGTAACACCTAAGAGCTATAGTGGTTCCTCATCAAGGTAGGTTTCTGGCAAACTTCTTCCTTCTCTGTACTATTAGTATGGTGACCTTTTCAACCAGTGTTTAATCATAATCTCTATATTGAAAACTAATACATATTTATATATCCAGTTCTAGTCTGTTCCTTGATTTCAGTACTAAATCACTAATTGCTCACTGGAAATTTCAATCTGGATACATTTTTGGAACCCATTATGTTTTCTCCCAAACCTCATATTTTTATTAAAGACTCTCATGGCTACCTTGGTTTAAGTCCTCCTCATCTTTCAGCTAGATTATCACAAATACTCTGTGAATTGAGCTCCCTGCCTTATCTCTCCCAAATTCGGTCAATGCTGTACCCTGCTGTCAAAGTGATTTTACTTAAGTGTAAACTTACTATATCAATTCCCTACATAAGACAGTTCAGTGACTCTTAATTGTGTCTTAGATAATAGATTCCCTTGTTTAGTATTTAAGGTTTTTACAACCTGAATCTTATCTATCTTTCCAGCCTCATTGCACATTTCTTCCACTCCTCTTTGCAATCCAAACTGATCTTCTCTCTATTCCCCCTATATCATTCAATCCTCTGTTTCCATGCTTTACTACTTAACAGTCTTAACACCTGGAAGGTATTCTCATCTCACTTCTGTCTCATAGAATCACTCTTTTCCTTCAAGATGCACCTCAATCACTATTTCCTACATGAATTATTTTCCCAGTTACTAGTGTTCTCTCTTCCAAACTACTTCAGAGTTAATTATCTCATATTTATTTGCATTTACTCTCTTTGTGTCCCAGGTCCTAACCTACAATAACAAAAACAATTACAACACTAATGGCTAGCACTTATATAGCATTTTTCTAAGACTTGCAAAGAGTGTTATAAATATTATGCCATTTGATCTTTACAATAACCCTAGGAGGTAGGTGCTATTATCATCCCTAACTTACAGATGAAGAATTGAAAATTTATAGAATCCAAGTGACTTGTCCAGGGCCAGATAGCTAATAAATATCTGAGGTAAAATTCAAACTCAAATCTTCCTAAGTCTCGTACTTTATCCCCTGAGTCACTTAGCTGCATATGTAATGAGCACTTAATAAATGAGTAAGATATATTCTGACCAAAAATATGTGAATTATCATCACTGGTCTCCCTAGTTGATACTTTAACTTCCGTTACTAACAATTTGTAGTAAGATGCTCTCTGGTCTCTCTGCTTCCCATCTTTCTTCTCTACAATTTATCAATTAAGAAGTGGCTGCCAAAATAATCTTCTTAATGCAACTATCCTGTTAAAAAGACCTACAGTGGTTACAGAAATGATCTCCAAACATTTTTGATTTTCTGTTCCATCATTAAATTTTTTGCACAATGTGCCATATACATATATATATGAATGTATACATATGCACATACATATCTCCACTCATATATTACACACTGTATACACATATATTTACTTATAACATATTACACATATATCACTATACTAACAATTATGTACATTATGAAACAAACAAAAATAGAAATTTAAAAAGATGGGTAAAAGTTAAAATAATATTTGATACCATAACCAATGGGCATTACTAGAGTTTATTGAGCATGGAAGTGAGACGATCTGATTTGTATTTGTTAGCAATTTGGTAGCTTTTTCACAAAAAGTTTGGGGCAAGGAGGGATAGGTCAACTTGGACTCTGTTGCAGTAGTCTTGGAAAGAGGTGATGAGGGATCAATGAAGGTAATAACTGTGAAAATGGAGAGGAGATAGATTTTCAAGGTGTTGTGGAGTTAAAATCAAGCAAATTTGGTTACTTATTGCACATATGGGCTGAGGGAAAATGAGGAGTCAAGGATAATACCATAGCTAATGGGAAACTAGGAGAATGATGGTGCCCCTCATAGAGAAAGGGAAATTCAGAAGGATGAGTCTGGAGGCATAGATAATATAATGAAACATATAATGCGTCTTACCATTAATCTAGGTTTTCCCATAGCTTGTAACTCACTTGTCCCAACCAAGATAAAAAATGGAGGGCTGGGCCCTTGTTGACTATTGCCTGGGAACGCAGAACTTGCTTAGAGATAACTGATACAGCCGCAGGATGATCTAGAGCAGTGGTTTCAACCTGTGGGTCATGACCCCTTTGGGGGTCAAACAACCCTTTCACAGGAGTCACAGGGGTCACCTAAGACCATCAGAAAACATATTTCCAATGGTCTTAGGAACCGAGACACTGCTCCTCCATCCATCTCCAGGCAGGTCCACCCACATGCAGATATGCCTACATATGAGTATCAAAGGGTCATGGCATTAGGAAGGTTGAGAACCACTGATCTAGAGTATGTATTATAGCAGGGAGAGTAAGGGTATACTGGGAACCTATGACATTTTGCCTTCACAAATAATGGACTGCACCTTTGGGTTGTCATAGGGTAATAATGACCTCTAGAGACCTTTGCCAAGGTAGTCTAGCAGGGGAAGGGGACAGAATGGGGAATTTTTGAATGATAGTGGGCAAGGGGGGACAGTTTCAATGATTCTCAAGCCCTGTGATGGGATATTGTGGGGAAGATGAGCTGTAACCTGTTAGATTTGTTACCAATTTGTGACATGCCGCAGTCCACAAGGGCTGCAAGTTTCCACTTTGGAGATCATATAGGATAAAGCACAAGTTTCTTAGCCTGACATTTATGGTCTTCCACCATGGATCCAACTTTATTTTTCACTCTCCTCATTCTACTTTATGGTCATATTCTCTCTCTCTCTCTCTCTCTCTCTCTCTCTCTCTCTCTCTCTCTCTCTCTCCCTATCCTTCTCTCCCTCTGTATCACACTGTAATTTTACGTTCCATGTTTTGTTGTACCTGATTTCTAATTAAGTACTTTGTTGAAGTTACAAATAAGATGGTGAATAGTATAAAATGATTTTCTTAAAATTTTAGAAGTAAAAAAGAATAATTTGATCCCTGGAGACTTATTTTGAGACCTATGATTCAATCATCCACTCCACTTAGTCATGAGTTAGAGATTGGGCAGCATGAACCTTCAGAAGATCATGATATTGCAACATTATGGCAGAAAAAAAGAATTGAATTTAGTAGATAGACAGGTGCTCGCTAGAGTATAACAAAATTGACAGATGATTAGATTGAAGTCTATTGGACATAATGTGACAGTATGGAATTTTATTTTTTCAAATTAGCAAACATTTCTTTTCCCTCCCTCACATGTTCTTTTCTCACCCCCTCAAACACCCCACCATTGGTGTGGGGAAGAAAAATAAAACCACTGCAACAAATATGTACAGTCAAACAAAACCAGTTCCGGTACTGGCCATATAAAAATGTAAGACTGCGTAGTTAGTTCATGACCTCTCTTTCAGGAGGTTTAGCTTTCTTCATAATTATTCCTGTGGAATCATGATCATTATGCTAATTTAAGTTCTTAAGTCTTTTGAAGATATTCAGTTTTATAATATTGTTATAAGATAAATTCTTTTTCTGGTTCTGATCACTTCACTCTGCATCAGTTGGCACAAATCTTCCAGAATTTACCTAAAACCATTCATTAGTTGCTTTTTATCGCACAATAGCATTACAAAACATTCATATGCCATATTTTGTTCCAGTCATTATGGAACTGATGTAGATACCTTAGCTTCAGGTTCTTTGTGACCACAAAAAAACCACTGTAAATATTTTTGTACATGTGGGCTCTTTTCTTCTTCCTTTGATTGCTTTGAAATATTGGCCTTGTAGTGATATCACAGAGTTGAAGATTATGTACAGCTTAGTATCTTTTGATGTTCAATCATTCAGTTGTGTCTGATTCTTCATGACCCCATGGACCATAGGTATCCATGGGTTTTTATTATCAAACATAGTGGCATGATTTGCCATTTTCTTCTTCAGTGGACCCTTCTGTTAGGCAAACAGTGGGTTAAGTGACTTGTCCAGAGTTGTACAGTTGGAAAGTTCTGAGGCCAGATTTGAATTCAGGTCTTCCTAAATTCATGACTATTGTTCTATCCATTTAGTCAGTAGCTGCTTCATACAGTGTAATAACTTAGTTACAAATTGATTTCCAGAAATACTGGACCAATTCCCAACTCTGACAATGGTGCATTCCTGTGTGTATTTTCCCTGAAATCCCTCTAACAATTGCCATTTTCTTTTTTGTCAATTTTGGTCAATCTGATGAGTGTAAGGCAGGACTTCAGAGTTGCTTTACTTTATAATTATCTAATTTTTGATGATTTGGAGCATTTTGGTAGCTTAGATTCCTTCCTTTAAGAATTTCCTGTTCATATCTATTGACCATTCTCTATTGCCAGCTCTTTCAAAAAATAAGTTTGAATCAGTTCTTTATATATCTGGAAAATGAGACTATTAACAGAGAAACTTGGTACTGAAATTTCCCAGTTTTCCTATTTCCTTTTGAATTTATTTTACATAATCCTTGGCTTAAAGGGTTATTCACATAACATTTTTCCCATTAGTTAATATTGATCAATTGAATATTATACACTTTCACTAGGGGTACAGTTGGTAAAAGCTGAAGACAAAAGAGATTCTGATTTGATGGATTCTGACTTTGAGAGAGAAAACATTTTTCCAGACTCTCTTCAAGTCTCCAAAGGTAGAGGAAGACTCTGGAAAGAAGTCAATATGTAGAAGAACTGGCAATCTTGATGTTGTCTCCATTGTAACTTTATTACACTAGACTTTGGAGAAGACCCACTTGGTTGAGTTGAGCTATTTCATCCTCAAAGGTAAAGCTTTTTCACCCCATATTTTCTGATATTGATATACATCTATATATATCTGTATATATATATATATATACACACACACATATATACAGATCTGTATATATGTGTGTGTGTATATATTTTAAATTATATGTATGTATGCGTATATATATATGTGTATATATATATATATATATATATATATATATATCCTATGTATCATTTCTATTATTTCTGCTTTGCTATAGACTCAGGTAAATTTATTTATTTTTTATTTGCAGTATGTATTCATTGTGGAACTGGTGTTTGGTTGGAAAGGAACCAAACCTTTATCTTGCTATATGGTATAAGACATTAATTTAAACCTTGTTTCTGCCAGAATGCTTTCCAGTTTTTCTAGAAATTTTTGTCAAACTTAAAATGCAGAAGGAAGTCAAGATAGAGGGAAATATATCAGCAACATTGGAAATTGTGGTAAGCCATTTTCTTCATTAGAATTCCCAAGTCTTTCAAAGTTGATTTGTTAAAAATATTGCTATTACTGATAAATCATTCTCATGGTTCACTTCATTTTGCCTCAATTCATATAGGTCTTCTCAGATTTTTCTAAAACCATCCCCTTGATCATTTCTTATAGCACCATAGTATTCCATCACATGAACGTACCAGAACTTGTTCAGCTGTTCCCCAATCGATGGCCATTCCCTAAGTTTCCAGTTTTTTGTCTTTTTTTTTGCCACCACAAAAAGAGCTGGTATAAATATAGGCCCTTTCCCTTTTCTTTGACCTTAATGATGTATAGACCTAGTAACAATACCCCCAACTCAAATAGTTTAATATATTTGGGGGCATAGTTTCAAATTGCTTTCCAGAATGGTTGAACTAGTTCAAAGCTACATCAATAGTACATTAATGTAGCTTTCCCATATTTCCATCAGAATTTGTTGTTATCCTTTTTTGGTTATTTTATTCAATTTTATGGATATGAGGTGATATCTCAGAGCTTTTCAAAATTTCATTTCTCTAATCTTAGTGATTTAGTGCATTTTTGATAGTTTGAACTTAATCTTCTGAAAACCACCTGTGTATATCATTAGATAATTTATCCTTTGGAAAATGGCTCTCATTTTTGTAAACTTGACTCATCCCCTCATAAATTTCAGAAATATAATCTTTGTCAGAAAAATTTGCTACAAAGATTTATCTTCCAAGTTTCCTGCTTTCCTTCTAATTTTAGATGCATTAGTTAGTTTATTTTTGCAACAACTTTTAAACTTTATACAATTAAAATTGTTCATTTTATCTCCTTTGAACCCCTTGATACCTTGTTTGGTCATAAACTCTTCCCCTGTCCCTACATCTGACAGGTGATTTTTTTTTTCCACGCTTCACTATTTTGCTCATATTTTCTTTATATCTAGATCATATACCCATGTTGAGCTTATCATAGTACACATTATGAGATATTGTTCTATACCTAGCTTCTTAAGACTACTTTCCAGTTTTCCAAACAGTTTTTATTGAATGGAGTTGTGGCCCCAATAAATGGAGTTTTTAGGTTTTTGAAACAATAGGTTACTTTTCTTATTTACTGCTGTATATAGGATACCCAATGTGTTCCACTGATCAACTTCCCTATTTCTTACCCAGTTCCAAATTGCTTTGAGAATTACATTTTTGTGATACAACTAACATTTGGTAGTGCTAAAATTCCTTCATTTCCCTCCCCTTTTTTTCATTGATTCCTTTTATATTTTTTTAAACTTTTATCCCCTCAATATGAATATTATTTGTCTAGTCCTTTAAAATAATTTTTGTAGTTTGAGTGAGATGACACTGAATAAGGCAATTAATGTAGGCGCTACTATCACTTTTATTATACTGGCTTCATCTGTCTATGAACAATTAATATTTCTCCCATTATTTGGGTATGTATTTATGTAAAAAGTGCTTTCTCCTAGCCTACTTCTTGATTTTAGACTTTATGTTGGTGCTAGATTGTGCACTTTTGGAGGAGGAGCTGTTTGAACTGAGCTTCCTTACATACTTTTGCTTCATTCACAATTCAATTTGGCATCTGAAAACTTTCAGTGTTCCCAAAATGGCATCATCCAAGACGAGATCTGTTTCTTGCCCATTTTGTCTGAATTCTGCAAATTCTTGCTCTGGGTTTAGGTTTTTTGACAAGTGTCTTATTGGGAATTTCAGTAGACTGCTACTGGTCTTGGACACTTTAAATTATTGGGATATTCTTTGGGTTCAATAAGTCTAAAGAATAAGTCTTCTTGGGTCGGAGACCCTGTGCTCTATTCCTGTGATCAGAGACACATAGCTACCATTTGCTTTTGGAACTTGTTCCTTATTCAGGACACAGCTAGGGCCATTTATATAACCACTCCTCTACACCCTTGATCTATGACCAAAAACAGAGTAATGAGTGAGAGAATTGATGGCGGGCACCCATTTCCTCACCAAGGATTAGCTTATACATCCCCTGAGATCTCTTTTAACCATTTTTTCCTGCCCTGATGTCAAGTCATGGTACTTTCTGTTTCTTGACAAATGCTTTTCTCTACTACTACCAAATACTTTTGACCAGTCCCCCTCTCTTTTCTGCAAAGTCATCTCTGTCCATCTCACTGAGTTTCACTGGGTCAGAAAAATGACTCACTTTGACTTCTGACCTTCACAATTCCAGCTTGTTCACTCTTTAGATTTTTCTTGACGTGATGTAGGGGGTGAACTTTATTTCTTCTTACTCTGTCATATTGGCTCTGTCTTTCTTTTTAATATTATTAGTAATTATCAGTAATAATTAATAATAATTATTAATAAAAGAACAATTAATGCTGATTATTAATAATAATGAGCATTAAAATTTATAACATACACACATTATCTCACTTGGTACTGGTTTTACTAACTCTATTTTATAGATGGAGGCTAATGAGGCCCCCAGAGGAAGTCCAATATTACCTACTAAGTGGAAGAACATAGGTTTTCTGGGTGTACTCTTTTTACTTAAGGTACTCTTTCTACTACACAAAAAGTACTTAAGGTACATTATTATTTAAATGAATCCACAAGGGTGAGTCTGAGAAACTAGCCTATCTGATTTTTTTTCTATTCTTATTCCTAAAAAACATATTTGTAAAATAATTTTAGTACCATTCATACATCATGAAATGATAGTACAATTAATAACAAGCGTCATGATAATACAAGTCAAGCAGGTAGCTAAATGGCACAGTAGACAGAATGTAGGACTTGAATTCAGGAAGATCTGAATTCAAAACCTACCTCAAGCACTTAACTGCATAAATATGGGGAAGTAATTTAACCTCTCTGTACCTTAGGTTCTTCTTTAGTAAAATTAGAATAAAAATAGCACTTACTTTACAGGGTTGTTATGAAGTTCAAATTAGCAAATGTAAAACACTTAGCAACCTTAATATTCTATCTAAACAGTAGTTATTATTATTATAGAGAAAAACAGATTTTGAAACTTGGGTTTTCAATGCATAGCAGAAATGGGCAATGGCTGATCTGGATATTAATTACCTTTATCTGTGTTCATACTTAGAATATGAAGGACTTGGATTTCAGACATAATTCTATTTTTAAAGAAGCTATGGATCAAGGAATTCTTTACATAGGTAGGGACATGGTACATATTTCTTGTATACTATCCAGAGATTTATATAGATATGGGAGATGATCTTCATGTCAAAAATTGTTGAACTCCTAATAATTATTTTTCATTTGGATATCAGAATTCATTTTTTCCATACCTATAATATAAATGGCGCATAGTTTCCTAAGCTAAACCACAAAATCCCATATCTGTACTAATATTATGAGAAACATCATTAAAAGCATCCTCAAATATTCTCCTACTGTGATGGTACAGTGCTGATAATAGGTCATCTTAATGCTGGGCCAGTGACTACAAGCTTTGATAGGTCACTTTATACTGGGAATATTTGAATATGTGCCTGGAAGTCAAATATAGCCATGTCTTCTGATGTCTAGCTCACCTAAATTATCAGACAGGCTCATCTCTGATAATTCCTTCAGCAACAATAACTCACCAAAGACCAGCTGTTTAAGGCAGATTATAATGTCCAAAGGAGGAAGCATACTCTAAGAAAATAAATCAAGTGGTTTCTGAAATATCAACTAATTAATATAGTACCATTACTATACTATTAATACTACTATTAGTATTAATATGGCATTTATAATTGCTATATAACAATATAGCAATATATAGTAATATGCCATTATTACATTATCTAATAACTACATTATTATAGTTTTGAAAAGTGTGAGTTTCCTGTGGGAAATGTATTAAAAGTACTAACTTGGAAATTGGTAAGCTTGTGAACATGCCTTTCTCCATCATAACCTCAGATTCTAGAAAAAATATTTTAATCCTATTATACTTCTGCTTCAGCCAGTTGGAAGAAAGACTTTCACTTTTTAATGACCCCCAGAGAAAAAAAGAATTCCTTTTCTCCTTCTCCCATGACCTATTCCAATATAGCAGAAGAAATTTGATAATATCACCAGTGATGGTGGAATCAGTAACTGGCAGTGGTAGAGAAAGTTTAAAGACCTGAGGAAGTAAGACCAGATGTAGTTTCAATGAAAATGTCCTAAGTAGTTAGATTTTTGCATCTCAATATCTGGAGGCTGCATATATATGATTCTATGTGACAGCTAAAGACAGAAATAATATTTGTTGCCAAAGCAAAGGTATGTATTCTTACTAATTAAAAATGATAAATTTGGCAGAGCTCTATGGTCCAAATAAAAAATCTATCACAGAAGAGACATTAACATCAGGAGAAACATCGAATAGAACTGTTTTTAAGTCTGCATAAATTGTAAAATTTGGCTTATTTGTTTGGATGTTAAGATACTTAGACAGATTTCATATATTTAATAGTGGTGTTTTTGTAAGATTACCAGAGAACAGAAAAGTTTTATGTGATTGTGAAATAAGATGCCTAAAACCAGAATGATTTTTCTTGAATTGTGACTTGCTTCTATCTTGACCACATTTCCCACATCATTCTGTAATCTCTTGTTGCTGGATTTAGTTGGATCACTACAGATCCAGAAGGTTGTGATTTCATTCAAAAAATATAAAAAAGAAAGGTTTCTATTACATTTTAAAATGAAAACCAAGATGGTTTCATTTTAATATTGAGACTTAATTTTCTGAAGTGGTAATCAGACCAACTGACACAATAGATGATTTGTTATCCATAGGAATTAATTCAGGTCTTGGTGTGCTCGCACTTACAATATACATTGAATGAATGAATTTAGGGACAAGGACAATATTGAAAAATGCAGGCTTTTAGAGCAGTTCTAAAGTCTGTTGTTGTGTTAAGAGGAATTTATATGGTCATATTAAAAAAGTATTAGTATCCAATTCTGACTTTTAAAATAAAAATCCTGAACCCTAGCAAAGAGGAAGAAAGAAAGGATCATGCAATCTTTACTGTAATTTTCTTGTTTAAATTTCTTTAAATATATGTTTTGAGATAAAAGAAACAAGTCATCATCATTACTCCTACCACAACCATCACTGGCCCTTGACTGGAAAAAAAAAAGACTAGATATTATGAAGACGAAGGAATAGAACTCAATCACTCTCAGCAATTACTGCATCTTATTGATAACTTGCAGCTCTATCCTGAAAATTTCATCTTGAGAACAAAGCCTGTCAGAGATCAGACTGAATCCATTAAAAAGCTTTGATTAACATGTCCCTGGGGTATTCTGGGGAAACTTTTTATATCAAATGACAGCTCATTGCTACTATTTCTGAATTGTACACTTTTGTGTTTTAATTGTCAGCTGTTTAATTTTTTTTTTTTAATTGCAATGACTTTGTATGACCTAAATATAAGCCACTGTTATGTATGGTAGTATTTTTTCAACTGCTGGCAGATTCAATGTTTAGAGAAGTAACAATTAACTATGCCATGCATTAGCCAAGATTAATTATATCTGCATGTATTTTACTTCTATGTCTTTTATATACACAATCATCTGGGTTTTTTTTTTGTGTGTGTGTTTTTGAACCTGGAGGAATAGTCATAGATAATATGCTTAATTTAGTGAACTGGAAGCTTTGTGCTCATCCATAATTGAAAATAAATGTGTGCTTTTGAAAGCACAGCTTACCTGCCTTTCTGAGTATCTGACAGTGTCATCTAAATAGATTGCATTCCTTTAAACTAGAAACAAAAATTGATCTTTCAGGCTTACTGTTTGTAAAGGATGAGGACTTTCTCTCTCCATATTCTAGGGGAGAAATACAATCGATCTATCCTCAATATTTTTTGGTTGTTGTTCTTTTTATCCTGCTAAGATAAATGTGGAAGGTTCAGGGCCTATAGGATCCTGGAGTGTGAATTCTCCTTAGTATATATGGAATTTAATGACACGAGCAATATACAGGTAGCTAAATTAGATCAATTAGGTACAAAGCTTAATTACTCAGTGAGACTTTTTAAAAAGCCTTTTTTTTTTAACAATCCCAATTTGTTCTCTATTCAGAAAAGTTGGCCAACTATGAGTCATGACCCTCGAGCACATTCCTTTCTTTCTGGGTTTTGGATCTAATCCATTATTTCACTTTGAAATTATTGCTTCCACAATGAATTGAACCATGGGTTAGTTGTTCTCTTGGAATCTTTGTCAAAAAAATCCTTTAAAAATGCCCTCTTTTTACAATTTATGTGCTGGGCTCCCTTTATCTATTATTTTGATCACCCTTTTCTCATCAGATTCTTTTATTATTATTGTCATCAACCCTGATGTTTGTGATAACATCAACCCCCAATTAAGGCAGTTCATAGTATGAAAAATTTAGAATAAGGAGGATCTTGCAGATCAACTAGCATAACTCTAATTTTATACCTACAGAAAATGAGAACTAGAGAAGTTAACAAATTTGACCAGGGTAATGTAACTAGTAAACATGAGTTACACATTGAATCCAGGTTCTCCGATGCCAAATACATAAGTCTTTATACCATTGCCTCTTCTACGTCTTGAAAAGTCTGGCATCATCTCTGAGGGTCCCTGAAAAATTGGATTCCTCATGGTATTAATATTAAAATCTAAAAGCTCAATTTGTTCTGGGCTTTTGTTATGAAAAATTCAATATATTCGCACTATATTAACAGAAATGTATTATCTAGATCAAGGTAGGGAATAACTCTATTTCAGTCTGCACTTAATAAATCACAGCTGCATTAGTGTGTTCGGTTCTAGAGACTCCTATACTAGAACTAGAGCATTCCAGTAAATGGATGATCAGCATGGTGGTGAATTTGGAAACCACGTCTTATGAGAAATAATAGAAGGAGTAGGGATTGGGAAAGTACCTAATCATTCTGTCATGGCTATATTCAAATGGATGTGTGATCTATTTGATTTAGCAGTTCCCTCCTGTGGGAGGGAATCTATGGCTGCCCATTCTGTGCAATTCTTGTTCATGTTTTCTCCAGAGTTTGCCACAGGGATTTATTCATCATTTTTGAGGTCTTACTTCTTTTCTCTTGAATGTTCAGGGGCATGTTCTGAATGTCTGTTATCTTATTCGCTTGCAACATGACCAGTTCACATTTTCTTTCTAGCCTGAATCCTTGATGATATCCTTTCGTCCTTTTTGTCTTCAAAGGTCCTCATTAGTTACATATCATAGTTTACTCCCTCCTATTACGCTCCATTGTCTTCTGTGCAATACTTATCTTTAATTATTTGAAAGCAGAAGTGCTTCATATCTTGCTGCCTTATAGAAGGATAAGATGTTATAATTGAAAAAATGGGCCTATGTTTTCCTGGAAAATTTGAGGACAGCAAAAGCATTTTGCAATTCCTTCCCCTCAAAAAGATCAGCCTACTCTCCTTCTTTTCAACTCTGGACCAAGCTGATTTTTTGCCATCTATTCCAGATATACACACTCTGAGGCAAGCTTTATAGGGTCAGTCTAGGATAGGAGTGGGGAACTTGGACCTCAAAGCCACATGTGGCCCTATAGGCCCTCAAGTACAGCCATTTGATTGAATCCAAACTTCACCAAACAAATCGCCTTAATAAAAGGATTTGTTCTATAAAGCTTAGATGCCATCAAAAGGCCACACCCAAGGACTGAGAAAGTTACATGTGGCCTCGAGGCCACAGGTTCCCCACACCCAGCCTAGGATCTTACCTATTTAAGTGGAAGTCACCTATCAATAAATATTTGAGGAGATAAACAACTTACATGAGACGTATGCTGTCCTTTCTTGTGAGATGCATAAACTATGTTAAATCTCATTCCCTCACAACTTTCTAATTTCGCATCAAAAAGTTTTGTGAGTTTGAACTTTTACATCCTGATACACTTCTTAGTTTTGAGAAATGGAAAGAGGAAAAACTTGAGAGAAAAGGAAGTGCTTTTTGAGTGATGGCCAGAGATGTTTGGTGTTTCTTGTACTTTTAATCTTTTGCTTCCTCATATCATACCAAGGACATTGCTTTGGAATTGTTCAAGTTATCTTAGGCACTATCTTTTCAATGAAGAACTATAATTGACACATTTAAGAAGATTTGCCTTGAAAATGAATGAATCATAGATGACAAATGAGTTAATCTTTTTTAGATGTGTCATGCCACAATGACGCATTGTAGAATCCTTCAGCTTTTCCCGTCTGTTACAGCATACATCGGAACGTGCTATCTGAGTTAGTCTGCCCATCTGTTAGTAGCTTTTCATTCATAGTGTAAAGAGAATGATTCTGAGAAAAATAGTCCTTCAATATTTCATGGCTATGTTACAATAAATTCCTGTATCATTTAAGGCAACAGGATCTTTTATACTAAGGTGAAGTACTGTTCCACACTGTTTTAAACAGAGTATATTATCATAGGGAATTTGAGATAAATAGGAATCAGAGCACATTAAACTCTATGGGATAATCATTGGGTGCTTTTAAATAGGTGCTACCTTACCTAATTCTTTTAAGTTAAGCAAATTTGAGTTCTGGCTATTCTCTGAATGGATGGTTAATCTGGTAATGTATACTTTCTAGACTTCTTTCTAGCTCTGTAATGGCAACATCTGATGTGAATATAGTAGTTTATGAGTAATAATGAGCAATGAAAGATACTATTTTTGAGAGAACTTGAGAGGAGATTTCTTCAGAGAAGGATTAGCCTGGTGTTAGTGAAATGTGCATTTGTAAATATACATACATGTATCAAACCTGTGAAAAGTGCTAGGATAGTGAGGAGTGATAGCACTCTGTGTTGCAACAGAGCTTGACTGGAGTACAGAAGATCAGAGGGAAGTGGGAAAGAACAAGTGTATATAGAGGGCTGTGTGTCATTCCACTTAGCATGATGGATAGAGTCCAGCATATAGTTGCTGTGCTATGCATGTGTCTATGAAACAGTATCTGGGCTGTGCTGACTCATCATTTCTTCATCGTCTTTGAAAGTTCTATTAACTTCATAGGATATTTAATAATTTGACTTAAAAATTTAGGTGGAGACTTCAAGGATACATGATTGATGTGATGGAGGACTAGATTTTTTTCCCTATCCACATGACCCCTCAAGCTCCCCAAGTAGGAATTATTCACCAGAGATGAAGACATTTCAGTTATCTCCATGGTTTAGGACACAAAGAACCCCCAGGGAAAAAAAAAAAACCTCAGTGAACAACACAGAAAGAAAATTCCTGGCACCTAACAAGCCCATTGAGCACCACCACCTCTGCTGACCATTACAATCTCAGCAGCAGGGATGTGTAAGCTGTCTTATATCTTGCAATAAAACTCAACTATACCCCAATAGCCCTTCTCCCAGTATAATTGGAATTCAAACAGCAAAACTGTGCTAAGGCTGGAGCCTTAGTGAGGAACCCTATGACAGTAAGGAGTGGTAGCACCCAGTGCTACAATAAAGCTTGGCCAGAGAATGGAGGAACATAGGGAGCTAAGTAAGGACAAGTTTATATGGAGGACTACATATTGTTCTATTAAGACTAAGGGAAAGAATACAGCATATAGCTGGGGCCAGTTCTTTTTTTTCCTTAAAAGTCATTCAGGGAAGACATTGAGGCAAGTAAGCCATGAATTGCCCAAGAGAGGAAGAGGCTGAGACTCTCTGAGATACAATTCCAATGGAAACTGTCATTAAAAGAGGAAGGAGTCAGAAAGTGAGCAATATAAAGGAAAAATGATAAAAAAAATATTATCAAAGATCTCAGTAGGAAGAAACCTCAAACACCTCTTGTATAAAAAAAGTAAAACAATAGGAAATATACTAATAGTAGAAGGATGCATGGTCTCCAGATCAAGGAAAAGAGTTCAAGCATCTATGAAAAAATATTTTAAGGAAAAGGAAAATTAATCAACATCTCATGAGACATAGGAACCTGTGTTTTCCCAAGATATTACAGAATCAAGGATGATGTTCTCAAACAGTTTAAAAGAGAAACAGGAATTGTGAAAGCAGAATTTATGGCTTGTACAACAGAAATAACTGACAGAATAGAAAACCTTGAATCTACAGTGGCAAGTCTCACTAAAGAAACAAAAGAGAATATAACTGGTTAGCAGTCAAATACATAGAAATGGAGGTCAATCTGTAAGAAGAGAAACAAATAGCAACAACTTTAAAGGAAAATATGATTTTTCTACAAGAAAAATATCATCTCCAAGACAGAGCATGTCAAGACAAATTAAGAATTAATGATCTCACAGAAGAAAATGAGAAGTAAAAAAAATGAACAAACCTGTACAAGAAATAATTCAAGAACACTGCCAAGAACTCTGAAATACAGAAATAAAATACAAATTGGAAAAAAAAAACTTCTTAGATTGCCTGCAGGAAATAAAACAAAACATCAACTGACAGTCAGAAGAATGAGAGGGCATTGATGCAGAAAGAAATTTTTAGGCAACTGATAAAAAACAAACAAACAAAAAAACATGATTTGTTGGAGGGGAAAGTCCAGTGATGAATTTCACAATCAAGGATGTAAGAGGATTCCTATCAAGAAACTATATTCTCTGTATCACCTGCAAGAACTGGTATTTCTGAAAGTGAGGTTCAAGAAAAAAAAAAGGCAAAGGAAAAAAGGAAAGCCAAGGACAAGAGATCAAATAAGAGAATCAAATAAGCAAAACTGTTTATAACTTAGAACTATCTTAGGTAGTTAAGTGGTGCAAAGGATAAAGAGTGATGGACCTGGGGTCAGGAAGACCTGAGTTAAAGTTCAGTTTCAGACACTTATTAGCTGTGAGATCCTGAGTCAAATCACTTAATGTCTGTTTATTTCAGTTTCTTCAACTGTAAAATGAAGGTAATGATATTACCTACCTCACAAAGTTGGTGAGAGGATTAAATGAGATAACATTTGTAAAACCATAGTGTAATGTTGTAGGCAGTAAATAGATGCTTCTTTTCTCTAGAACATAGAATACAAATTGCTTCAAAAGTTTTAATTCAATGAAAAATATAAAAGACAAATTTTATTTGACTTCTGCTTTTGCCTTATGTCCTCAATACATTAAAGAAAGTTTTAAAGGTGTCCATTACTATTTTGATGTTGATGTTATCTTTACTTGCAGTATTTATTTACTTTTCTCGTATTTTTGTTCTCTGAGCTATTTGAGAAATGAATTACTTCAGAAGGATCAAGCAAACGTGAAGATCATGAATCAAAAAGTAAAAGCATAGAAAAGAGAGAAAAGGAAGGTTAATGATGAAGAGAATGAAAGAAAGAAATCCTTTTAAGATGAGGTGCATGTAAGAGAATTCTGAGAAAAGGGCAGAGTAGGTCAGAAAATTCAAGGCACTCAAGATTTTCCTCCATGAAAGAGATAAAATAGCACCTAAGGGCAATTACAGGGTGATAAAAAAAAAAGTTGAGGGTAGAACAGGGGTCCTTCTGGGAAAATCAGAGAAGATCTAAAAAAAAAAAATTAAATCTGGTCTCAGATGCTTAACGTTTACTTGCCATGTTACCTTGGGCCAGTCACTAAACCACAATTGCCCTGCCCTCCAAAAAAAAGCAAAAAAAAATCTGAGGATCACTTTTGGTCCCCATGAAGAGTAAATGTCTTCAGACTAGATCCTAGATCTGCTTTAAAAAAGCAGCAAGGTCAGGGGTTAACTAAGTTGCCTCAATCCCAGCTGCAGGAGCTTTTGCTCCTGTGACAGTGAGAGGAGTTAGGCATCTGAGCTGGGATCAAAAGAATCTCTGCTGACAAGGAATGACAGACCTAGTTGTGCTGTGAAGATGTGGTAGGGGAAGAAAAGGAACCAGCACATGCTCCATGAGTGCAGAAGGAGTGGAGGCAGGGATGCCACTGGCTGTGGGCACTTACAGGAGGATGGACGTCTTGATTCCAGTTCCAGGCCAGAGGGGAGAACTAAAGGAAGATCTGAGGCCAGAGGAACCACTCCACATACTGAATGACTAGGGGTGATTACAAAACTAAGATACAACCAACAAAAAATGAAGAGGGAAAAGAGAAAGAATCCAACCACAGAGAGATACTATGGGAATAGAGAAGACCAGAATTCATCTTCAGAGAAGGATATCGAGGGGAAAAACTCTCTTTGACTCCAAAGAGCAACATCAAATGATCATCTGCTCAAAAAGAAGTCAGAAGAATTAAAAAGACTTGAAAAATCAAATGAGAGAGATTGAGAAAAAAAACTAAAATAAAATAAGAACAATTGAAGAAAAACAAGAAGATTATCAAAAGAAAATCAACTAATTAAAAAAGGAGACCAATCACCACCTAAAGGAAAACCCACATGAGTATTATAGTCAAATTCTGAAACCTCCAGCTAAAGAATAAAATATTAAAAGAAGAAAGAAACAAATAATAACAATTTAAATATGGTGGAGACACAAATTAGAATCACACAAGATGTAGCAGCAGTGACACTAAAAGACCTTAGATCTTGGAACATTATGAATTGAGGAGCAAAAGAACTGGGGTTCCAGATAAAAATATCATACCTAACAAAGCTAAGCATAATCCTGAATTTAAAAAAAATGTATATTTAATGAACTGCCAGACTTTCAGGATTTTGTTAAAAAAAAAAAAAAGAAAGAAAACCAACCTGAATATAATAGAAGTCTTGATATACAAAAGTCAAGAGAAATGTAAGGTACATACCAAAGACTAATTACAGGGGTCTCAATAAGGACAGACTTTATCTTTTGTGTATGCAAAGTAGAAAATATCTGTCTAAGATTGTTGTTAGTAATGGGGTAGTTCATAAGCAATATTGGGGTAGACCTGAGTATGACATGACTTTAAAAAGCAAAACCATATAGGAACAGCTAAAAAGAGTAATTGTCTTATACAAAAGAGGTGAAAGAGGAAGAACTGATACAGAGGAATTAGATGGGGGAGGAGAGCTGCTAGTTCTGAGAACCTATTTTCATTGGGAATGGGTTCAAGAAGGAATAATACATATGTACCTAGAAGAGTATAAAAGTCTTTCAAATTCAGAAAGAAATAAAATTCTAAAAGGATAGGGAAGGGGGAGAGGTTAAAGAAGGAATCTCTAGAGGGGAGAGTGAAGGAATAGGTTAAAGCAAGGGAATATAAGAGTGTTTAATAGAAATGAGAGAATAAGAGAGGGATCTTTAAAGGAGAGGGTGGGGGAATAAGTCAAAGGGGAGGTATAGTAGGGTTTTTAGATTCATGGGAATTGGAGGATAAGCAAGAGATCCTTGGAGGGAGGGGGTAGGGTAAGGAGCAAGTAGAAATAAAGTAGCAGAGTTAAGAGGGATAAGAAATATGAGATACTGATGAATCTATATATATATATATATATATATATATATATATATATACATATATATATATAAGATTAGACTAGAATTCATTAGGGGAAGCACATGTCTATATATGTATGTATATATGTATGTATGTATATATATATATGCATATTTGTATCTATCTATCTATATACAAATATATTCATACTTAATTGTAGAATTTGGTAGGGAGTGGGGAGGGGGAAAAAGAACAAAGCAAAAAGTTCACAGCAAAGAATAAAAGAAAATGTATATGGAAGCAAAGAAAAGATGGACCATTCTCAACACAATGCATAGTATTTATTATATAGACTTTCTTGCAATGGAAATTTATTGCTATATATTTTTAATCCTCTCATGTTCAGTTGTGCACATGACATGTTTTTATTTTATTTTCTTATTTTTATTTAAGTTTTAATATTTAATTTTATAATATTTCTTTTTTTCTTGTTGCTTATTTAAAATTTAGTGATAAGAAAAAAGAGAAAGTTGTAGAAAATGAAAAAAAAATAAACTAAACAAGTTGTAGGAGAAGAAAGGAGATTCTTCTTTACTGAACTCAGAGGGAAAAAAGAATAAATTGTTAAAAACTTGAAAAAGGAAGTAATAACAAGATAGTCCAAAACCAAGGAAAATATGAAAAAAATGAGAGGTGAGGGGATTGGTGAGGGAGAAGAGAGCCAAGAGAATACAGTTCTTTAAAAATAGATTAAGCTAAAGTAACTATACAGACATAGTTCTTTGTTTATAGAGAAGAGAGAAAAAAAATACCAATTTGAAAAAAAAAATAGGACCAAATTGGGAAAAAATATAACTTTATCATAATTATAAATGTGAATGGAGTTAAACAATCTAATAAAATGAAAAAGAATCACAGATTTGATAAGAAAATAAAACAATCTTTTTTTCAATATGGCAGAGTAAAGGCAGGGAATCTTCTGAACTCTCCAAATGCCCAAGGAACATTAAAATAATACATCAAAATGAATTTTGGGTATGCAGAACCAATAAAAGGATGTTGTAAAATAATATTCCAAGCTAAGACAACTTAGAAGGTAAGCAGAAAAAAAAATGTCTTACTGGGATGAGAGTGGAGCACAATCCTGCACAGATTGACCTCCCTACAAACCAGCCACAAAGGCCCCAAACCTGTGTCCAAGCAGCTAGGGAGGCTCCAGGCCCCTGCACCAGGTACCTAGTAGAGAGCCATACCTAGGGCAAACCAGAAGCAGGTTTTTGAAAAAATTGAATCCACAGCAGCTGCATCCAGAGCTCTCAGGCCACGGATGGTAAAGAGGTTGGATAACAGATTAGAAAAAAAAAATTACAGGAGATTCTTTGTAGACAGTGGATGCATGACTCTCTTGCATTGCCCATATGTGATTCTGGGTCACAGTTCTAGGGTAAGAAGGAATAAAAGGTGCAGCAACCCTTGTCACAGTTCTTCCAGAGTAGAAAAGAGTGCTTGTGGTTGCTCACAGATTAGAGCATAGGCCAGAAGATCATTGACCACAGCTCTCCTTAGGTCATATCACCTTGGAAGAACTAAATCTTACAGGTCCCCAGAACTACCTCTGAATACAGAAGCATAAACAATGCTAAATTTGGGACAATATATACTCCTCCTCAGAAGCAGAGTACAACATAAAGTTAAACGTCAAGAAAAAGGATGGAAAAATGAACAAACAACAGAAAAGAACTGACCATAGAAAGTTACTACAGTGACAGGCAAGATCAAAACACAGGATTAGAAAAAGACAATAAGAACAAAACAAATGCCTGTAAAGACTCAGAGAAAAAGCAATGTAGATTGGTCTTCTAAAAATGAAATAAAAGATGGAGAGGGAAAAAGCAAGAAATAAATGTAAGTAATTCAAGAAAGAGTCAACAGCTTGGTAAAGGTGATACGAAAATACTGAAATGAATAAATAACACCTTAAAATATAGTAGAGGGTGAATTTTAAAAGAGGCAATAAAAATTCCACTGAAGAGAAAAATTTGTTAAAAAAGCAGAGTTGACCAAATAGAAAAATGCTCAAAAATTCACTGAAGAAAAGAACCTCAGTGGAGTCAAGATTGTGTGGAAAAGGTAGGGATTCTCCTGAGATCTCCCAAAAAGCCTTCCAAAAAAAACTTTAATGCCTCAAACTAAATTCTGGAGCAGCAGAACCCACAAGAGGACAGGGTAAAACAATTTTTCCACCTTCTTAGGTCTGCAGGAAATGTCTATTGCACCTGAGTGAGAGAGGAGCTCAGTCCAGGCAGGTTGTGGCCTTGGGGAAATGATAATATAAGTGGCTTCAACGGTATTTTCCTGATCTCTCAGCCTACAGCTGGTGACAGATCAGACAACTGATCAGAAGGAGATTACAGGAATTCCTTTGCCGGCACCAGGGGCAGAACTCTGTTGTGTTGCCCGTACTTAGATCTGGGTCACAGTCCTGGTTCTCAGTGTCAGGGCAAGGAAGAACATGAACACAACAGATCTTGAGGCTACAGGGGAGCTGGGACCGTGGTCACAGGTCCAGGGTGGAAAATAGTGTTTGTGGTCACTTAGAGACCAGAGCATAGGCCAGGAGATTAGTAAACATACTTCTCTCTAACTCATACTATCTCAGAAGAACTGAAAACTTACTCATCCTGAAAATTCTCTCTGAAAACCACTTCACAAAAAACTTGAAGCTTGGTACAGTGCCTATTCCACCCTGTAATCAGAACCCCACTTTAGCATAGAATTAAAGATCAAGAAGTAGTGTAAGAGAGGATTCTGGAAAAATGGCAGAATAGCTCATAAAATTACAAACTCCAGAGATTTCCCCCAAAAAACAAGACAAAATACTGTGTCAGGGTGAATGTAGAGCATTGAAAATAAATAAGAGTTGGGGCAGAACAGTGGTCCTTTTGGTAAAACTGGGAGAAAATCTGAAGAAAAATCTCAGGACTGTGGCTTGGTTTCTGTGAAGTATAAAGACCTCTGGGCTAGTTCCAGTAAAAGAGCAAGTGGTGAGCCTTGGGGCTAGATGAGGTGGGAGGTAGACTTGAACCCAGCCACAGGAATTTTCACCTCCAAGAAAGTTTGGGAAGTTGAGAATCTGAGCCTGGGAAGATTGAAGGAACTTCTGCTCATTAGGGATGCCAGGTCCAGCTGTGCTGTGAAGATGCATCCCTGGGTAAGAAGGAACCAGCACAGGCCTAGTGAGGGCAGAAGCAATGGGGTAGGGATGCCATTGGATGTGAACACTTACAGGACAGTGGAATTCTAGATTTCTCTTCCAGGCCAGAGGGGAGAAGTTAAAGAGGACCTGGGGCCAAAAACACATTCCCCATTCCCCAGGACTAGAGATAATTGAAATAATAAGCTACTACAAAGAAAAAAAAAAACCAAAAAGGCAAAGGAGAAAGAACCTAACTATAAAAAGGTACTATGGAAAGAGAGAATATCAAACCTTCTGGTGCTTTAGAGCAGCTGTCCATCAGGGGACAGACTCCTCCCCCCACCAAGAGTTTCACAGTTACTGACCCCACCTCTTCACCAGGTAAGCTGCCAGGCCACTATAGATTCTAGCTGCCAGAACCTGAGGCTGTAGCACAAAAAAATAAATGACCAAGTCCCTGGCTCTGAGCACAAGCTTAGATTAGTGGCCCCTGTATTCCAGCAGGAGAGTTCAACTTGAAAAGTCAAGAAATAGATAAACATCATGAGAAAAAAAGCAGAAAAGGAGAGTGACCATAGATTCTTAGTATGGGGACAGGGAAGATCAAAACACAGAGGATAACATTGTCAATATACCCACAACCAAAGCCTCAAAGAGAAATATGAATTGGTCTCCAGTCTTCTTGGAAGAGCTCAAGAAGGTTTTTAAAAGATAAATAAGAGAGGTAGAAGAAAAATTGGTAAAAAGAAATGAGAAGTATGTAAGAGACAGTCAATAGGTTGGAAAAGAAAGGATAAAAAATTGAAAATAGAAAACAAGTCCTTGAAAAAATATTTGCCAAATGGAAAAGGAGGCACAAAAACTTGCTGAAGGGAACTCCTTAAAAAGTAAAATGGACCAAATGGGAAAGGAGGTACAAAAGCTAATTGAAGAAAACAATTTGTTAAAAATTAGAACTGGGCAAAGGAAAGCTAACAACTTTATGAGCAATCAAGAATCAGTCAAACAAAATCAAAAGAATGAATAAAATAAATGAAAACATATAATCACTCATTGGAAAAATAACCAGCCTGGAAAATAGATTCAAGAGACTTGATTTATGAATTACTGATCTACCTCAAAGCCTTGATCAAAAAAAGAGCCTGAACAGTAATTTTCGAGAAATCATCTAGGAAAAATGCCCAGATGTCCTAGAACCAGAGGGTAAGGTAGTCATTAAAATAGTCCAACCATCACCTCCTGAAAGAGATCCCAAACTGAAAATGCCAACACATATTGTTGTCAAATTCCAGAATTATCAAGTCAAGGAGAAAATACATCAAGTAGTCAGAAAAAAACAATTTAAATATCATGGAGTCAGTAAGGATTATGAAGACTTGAAGTTTCTTCAGTAAAAGATCTGAGGAATCCAAGGAATATGATATTTGGTAAGGCAAAGGAGCTTGAATTAAAACCAAGGATAAACTACCCAGCAAAATTGAGCATAATCTTTCAGGGGAGGACAATGATATTCAATGAAATAGGGGACTTCCAAACCTTCTTAATGAAAAGACCAGAGCTCAACAGAAAATTTGATTTTCAAATACAAGATTCAAGAGAGGCATAAAAAGGTAAAGAGGAAATAAAAAAACAACATGACATTAATAAGGGCAAACTTTTTACATCCCTACAAAGGAAGATGATTCTAATGAGTCTTGAGAATTATGTCTTTATTACAACATTTAGAAGGGGTATACATTGAAAAAGGGCATGGGTATAATTTGACTTTGATGTGATGATAAAAATATCTAATTAAGTGGTAAGAAAGGTTTTTACTGGGAAGAAAGGAAAGAGGGAGGCACAAAAGTGTAAATTACATAACATAAAAAATACCTATTACAGTAGATAGAAAGAAGGGAGGGAGATGAGCATTGTTTGAACCTTACTCTTATCAGATTTGGCTGAAAGAGGGAAAAACATAATCAGGCATAAAAATATTCACGTACTCTATAGGAAGTAAGAGAGGAAAGGGGAAAGAAAAGGGAGGGGTTGGAAAGAGGGGAAGGAAGAAGTAGTAAGGGAACAGGGGAAGAAAAGGGAAGGAGTTAATAGATGGCTGGGAATATTGAGGGTGACAGTGGTCAAATGTAAAATTTTAGTGAGAAGGGAAAGGGAGAAAGAGAGAAAAGCATAAATGGGGCAGCATAGCAGGGATAGGACTTAGAGAAAAACACAGATAGTAATCATAACTGTGAATGTGAATGGGATGAACTCTCCCATAATACTGAATTGAATAGCAGAGTGGATTAAAAACCTTAATCCTACAATATGTTGTTTAAAAGAAACACATGTGAAGCTCAGGGATACACATAGAGTAAAGGTAAAAGGCTGGAGCAGAATATATTATGCTTCAGCAAAGTTAAAAAAAATGCATGGGTAGCAATCCTAATCTCAGACAAAGCAAAAGCAAAAATAGATCTAATTAAAAGAGATAAGGAAGGAAACATCTTGCTAAAACATAGACCATGAAGTAATATCATTATTAAACATATATTCATCTAGTTGTACACCTTCCAAATTCTTAGAGAATTTAAGGGAATTACAAAAAGAAATAGAGAGCAAAACTATATTAGTGGGTGACCTCAACCTCCCTCTCTCAGAACTGGGTAAATCTAAACAGAAAATAAATAAGAAAGAAGTTAAGGAGGTGAATAGAATTTTAGAAAACTTAGGTATGGTAGGCCTCTGAAGAAAATTGAATGGGGACAGAATGGGGACACCTACACAAAAATTGGCCATAACCCAGTGCAGAAAGGCAAAAATATTAAATGCAACCTTTTCAGATCATGATGTAATAAAAATTAAATGTAATAAAGAGTCATGGAAAGGCAGACTAAAAATTATATGGAAAATAAATAATCTAATCCTGAAGAATGAGTGGGTTAAATAACAAATCATAAAAACAATAACTTCATCCAAGAGAATGACAATAATGAGACAACATACCAAAACTAATGGGAAGCAACAAAAGCAGTTATTAGAGGAAGTTTTATATCTCTATAAACTCACATGAATTAATTAGAGTAAAAAGAGACTGAAGAATTGGGCATGTGATTAAAAAAAGATAGAAAATTAATACATTAAAAAATTCACAAGTAAATATTAAATTATAAATTCTGAAAACTGGAGTGATTAATAAAATTAAAATTAATAAAACTATTGAAGTAATAAAACTAAGGGTTGGCTTTATGAAAAAAATCAATAAAATTAGATAAACTTATGACTAATTTGATTTTTTTTAAAAAAGAGAAAACCAGATTATCAGTATCAAAAACGAAAAGGGTAAAGCTATTACTAACGAAGAGGAAATTAAAACAATAAGAGCTATTTTGCCTAACTCTCTGGTAGTAAATTTGACAATCTGAGTGAAATGGTTGGATAGTTATCAAAAGTATAAATTCATCAGATTAACATAAAGGAAATAAAATATTTGAGTAACGCCACTTCAGAAGAAGAAATTGAACAAGCCGTCAATGAATTCTCTAAGAACAAAAATTCCAGGGACAGGTAGATTTATAAGTAAATTCTACCAAACATTTAAAGAACAAATATTTGCAATTCTACATAAACTATTTGGGAAAATAGGTGAAGAAGGAGTCCTACAAAATTATTAAAACAAACAAACACTAGAGATCTTAGGAATAAATGAAGACTTCCTTAAAATGATAGGTAGCATCAATCTAAAACATAGCTTTGTGTTTAATGTGGAAAAACTAGGAGCTTTTTCAATAAGATCAGGAGTGAAACAAGCATGTCCATCATCCCTAGTTATTTAATATTGTACTAGAAACATTAACTTTAGCAATAAGAGAAGAAAAAGAATTTGAAGGAATTAGAATAGGTATAGAAAAAAAGCTATCATTCTTTGTAGATGATTTGATAATATACTCAGAAAATTCTGGAGAATCATGTAAAAATTACTTGAAATAATAAAGAAATTTAGCAAAGTTGCAGGATATAAAATATACCCAATTTGTAACTGTGCCTAAAGGCCTGTATGACTGTGCAAACCCTTTAATCCAGCAGTACCACTTCTAGGTTTGTATCACAAAGAGATCATAAAAATGGGAAAATGACTCACATGTACAAATATATAAATCATCAGTATTTCTCTTTATTACTAACACATTCTAACATCAAGGGATAGAAAGAGAAATTTCAGTTAAAGTTACTGTAGTCATTACGAAATATTTGGAAATGTACCTACCAAAACAAACTCTGGAGTTATATGACCACAAATACCAAACACTTTTCACACAAATAAAGTCAGAACAAAATACTTGAAGAAATATCAGTTCTCATGGGTAGACTGAGCTAATATAATAAAAATTACAGTTCTACCTAAGTTAATTTACTTATTCAGTGCCATACCAAAGAAACTATCAAAAATTATTTCATGCAGATAGAAAAAAACAACAAGTTCATCTGGGAGAACAAAAGTTCCAGAATATCAAGGGAATTAATGAAAAGAAATGCAAGTGAAGGTGACCTAGCCATACCAGATCTTAAATTGTATTAAAAGCAGCAATCATTCAAACTGCTTGGTGCTGGCTAAGAAATAGAGTGGTGGATCAGTGGAATAGGTTAGGTACACAAGACACAGTAGTCAATGAATATAGTAATCCACTGTTTGATGAACACAAAGACTCCAGCTTCTGGGATAAGAACTCACTATTTAACAAAAACTGCTGGGAGAACAGGAAAATTGCATAGCAGAAAATAGACACATAGCAATATCTTAAACTCTATATCAAGATAAAGTTAAAGTGGGTATACATTTTATATGTAAAGACTGATACTATAAACAAACCAGGAGAGTAAAGATTAGTTTTCCTGTCAGATTTATGGAGAAGGGAAGAAATTGTGACCAAAGAAGAAGATAGAGAACATTCAGAAAAGCAAAATGTATGATTTTCATTCCATTGAACTGAAAAGTTTTTGCAGATGCATAGTCAAGGCATCCAAGATTAGAAGGGAAGTAGAAAACTGGGAAACAATTTTTACAGCCAGTGCCTCTGATAAAAACTTCATTTCTAAAATATGTAGAGAACTGAATGAAATTTCTAAGAATACAAGTCTTCCCCCAATTGATAAATGGTTAAAGGATATTAACAGGCAGTTTTCAGAGGAAGAAAATAAAAATATCTCTACTCATATGAAAAAATGCTCTAAATTTCTATTGATTAGAGCAGTGGTCCTCAACCTTCCTAATGCTGTGACCCATTAATACTCGTATGTGGGCATATCTGCATATGGGCAGACCGCCTGGAGACAGATAGAGGAGCTGGATTAAAGAACACAAATCAAAACAGCTCTGAGATATCACATCACACTTGCTAGATTGATTAACATGACAAAACAGGAATATGGTAAATGTTGGAGAAGATGTGGGAAAATTGGAACACTAATATATTGGGGGAGTTGTGAACCGATACAATCATTCTTGAATGCAATTTGTAACTATGCCTAAAGGCCTGTATGACTTTGCACACCCTTTAACCCAGCAGTACCAGTTCTAGGTTTGTATCACAAAGAGATCATAAAAATGGGAAAATGACTCACATGTACAAAAATATTTATAGCAGCTCTATATGTGGTGGCCAAGAATTGGAAATTGAGGAGATGCCCATCAATGGGGGAATTGCTGAACAGGTTGTGGTATATGAATGTAATGGAATATAATTTTGGTATAAGAAATGATGAGAAGGTGGACTTCAGAAAAACCTTGAAGGACTTACATGAACTGAGTACAGAGGACATTGTACACAGTAACAGATACATTATACAATGACTAGCTTTGATAGACTTAGCTCTTCTCAGCAATGCAAGGATCTATGACCACTGCAAGATACTCATAATGGAAAATGCTATCTCTATCCAGAGAGAACTTCATTGTCTGAGTTCAGATGGAAGCATACTATTTGCTCTCCCTCTCCCTCCCTATATCCCTCTCTCTTTCTCTCTCTCTCTGTCCCTCTCTCTTTGCTTTGTTTTGTTTTGTTTCTTCTTTCTTTTGGTTTCTCCCCTTGGTTCTAATTCTTCGTTATAACCTGACTAATGTGAAAATATGTTTAATATGAATATGTGTAGTGTCTACATAAGATTGCAAGATATCTTGGAGGGGGTGGGAGAAAATTTAAAACTCAAAATCTTATGGAAGTGAACGTTAAAAATTAAAAACAAACAAATAAATTTTAAAAACTAATTTGGAGAACAGATCATGAAGAGAAAACATGAGAAAAATTGGATAACCTGAAGCCTAAAATCAAAAAAAAAATTTATACAATTATTTAATAAAGAAATTAGTCCTGAAGTGTTAGAACAAGATGGCAAGGCAGAAAAAGGGAAAAAAAAACCCTACTGATCATCACCAGAAAGAGATCCTACAAGGATAACCTACCATAGCACCATAGCTAATTTACAAAACCCCCATCTCAAGGATGAAATAGTATGAGAAAAAGAAGAAAGTGATTCAAATATGTCGAAGCTCCTATTATGATCACACAAGACCTAGCAGTGGTGACTTAAAGACAAGAGGTCTTGGAATTCTGTATATCAAAGAGTAAAAACCTGAGTTTGTGGCCAAAAATATCATACCCTACAAAATAAAGCAGAATCCCAAATAAAAAGATATTCAATGAATTTCCAAACTTTCAGAATTTTCTTGCAAGAAAACCAGTAGTGAATATAAAATTTGACAAACAAAACAAGAGAAATATAAGGTACATATCAAAGACTAATTACAAAGGACTCAACATGGACAGACTTTTACTTTTTTATATGAAGAAATGCAAAATGTATGTCTAAGATTATTTTTTATAATTATGTAATTTGAAAGAAGGATTTGGGTAGACTTGAGAATGATGTGATTCTAAAAAGTAAAACTGTTTAGGGACAGGTAAAAAGAATAATTATACAAATGAGGTGAAAGAGGAAGAACTGACAAAGAGGAATTAGAAGGGGGTGGAGGGCTAGTAATTCTTACCCCTACTTTCATTGGGAATGAATTAAATAGGGAGCAATACACACACAGATAGATGATTGATAGATAGATAGATGATAGATAGATAGATAAATAGATAGATGGATGGATAGATAAATATTGATATATAGAAAGGTATAAAAGTCTTCTAAATTCAGAAAGACATAAAAGACAATGAGGATGGGGAAGGGGAGAAGATAAAGGAGGGATTTTTAGAAGGAACCCTACTCACATAAGATCTAGGTTAAAGAGAGAATAATATATACATTAAGAAAAATAAAAAGAATAAATGTATTCTAAATTTATAAAGAAATAAGAAGGTGGATAAGGGGGGTATAGAAGGGCATCTAGATTATTGTGGGAGAGGATAAGGAAGAGAACTTTGGAGTGGTTAGATTAAGTAATAGGACGGCAAAGTAGCAGGTAGAAGTAAAGTAAAGGAGCCAGGAGGTATAGGAAATAGGAAATATACACAAATATAAAATAAAGATCATGAGTAGAATTTAGTAGGAAAAACAGCTGGGGTAGTAATCATAGTCTCAGCCTAAGTTAAAGCTAAAACAGATTTAATTAAAATAGAAAAATAAGTGAACTACACTCTATGTCAACCATATTAATTAACGTTGTTTTAGAAAATTTAAAATAACTAGACAGTATAAGCTTGGAATATTGCTGTGGTGTAGGACATGATGAGTTAGTGGACTTAGAAAAATATGGAAAGACTTGGATTTATGAAGGGAGATGTTATCCACTCTCACAGACAAAGAGGACAAACAAGCATGGTACAGTCTCATGTAGATTCATATGAATGTATATATCTATTTATGAGTATGATTATAGATATTTAAGTATACGCATGTGTAACTGTATGCATGTGTATATGCACATACATACTTCTGTGTATATGTGTGTATGTATACATGTATGTGTAAGTGTGTGTACATATATATAAACATATATATGTATGTAAATATATTCATGCTTAATTGTAGGCTTCTTGGGGGACAAGGGGAAGAAAGGGGAAAAAGAACAAATTAAAAGGTTCACAACAGAGAACAAAAGAAAATTTAGAAGGAAGCAAAGAAAAGATGGATAGCTCTGAACACAATGTGCAGTGTTTATTGTATAGGCTTCCTTGAAATGTAAATTTATTGCTCTGTATTTTCAATCCTCTCTTACATTCTGATGTGCATATAGGAACCTTTTTCCTTTTCCTATTTTGTATTTGTTTATAATATATTTCTTTATCTTTTTTATTGGACACTTGTTTAAATAAAAAGTAAAGCATCTGGAAAAATGAATAAATAGTTTTTAAAAAAAGACCCTTACTATAGAAAGCTATTATGCTGACAGTGAAGATCCAAACACAAACTCAGAAGAACACAAAGTCAAAACTTTTATATAGAAAGCTTAACAAAAATCCTTAGGCCATGGAAGTGCTCAAAGAGGATTTTAAAAATCAAATAAGAGAGGTACAGGAAAAATTGGGAAAAGAAATGATAGTGACGTGAGAAAATAATGAAAAAAGAGTTGACACATTGATAAAGCAAGCACAAAAAATTAGAAAATTACATTTAAAAAATCCAGAATAGCCAAATGGTAAAAGAGTCGCAAAATTCCAAATGAAGAGCAGACTGCCTTGAAAAGCAAAATTGGCCAAATTGAAAAGGATATACAAAAATTCACTGAAGAAAAGGTCTCCTTAAAAAGTAAAATGGAAAAAGGAGGTTCAAAAAATCACCGAAGAAAATGATTCCTTAAAAATTAGAATCGAACAACTGGAAGGTAATGACTTTATGAAACATCAAGAAACAAACAAAATGAAAAGAATAAAAAAAATAGAAGACAATGTGAAATAGCTCATTGTAAAAAAAAAAAAAAGTTGACCTGGAAAGTAGATACAGAAGACATTATTCAAGAATTATTTGACTAAGTGAAAGCCTTATTTAACAAAAAAAAAGAGCCTAGAAATCATCTCATACAGGAAATTATTTTCCTGTAGTATACATATTTATAATAGGT
>CM053583.1:254612147-254629108 GCA_028627135.1 Pseudochirops cupreus | reverse complement strand
GTCCAGCCGCCCCCGGGGCACAGCCGCGGCTTCAGGCCAGGCTGGTTTCGGTGCTGATATGGTTTCTCGTAGCTGAGCTGACTTTAGTGGGAAGTATCTTTGTGTGCGTTTTGGAGTTCCAGGATTGGTTTAGAGTCCTATTTTATGGTTATTTTGGTGTGGCTATGTGAGAGCTGCAATATGTTGCTGCTTCTACGCCGCCATCTTGGCTCCACCCAAGAATGACTTTAATATGAATGCAATGCTCATGTCTGGTCTGCAACAGTAAATGAAAAATAAAAATACTGTCAAGGTTCATTTATACTTTTAATACTTTACTCATTAAACGATCAAAGGGATACTTTCTAGAAATTTGATAAAATAATAAAATTCATTTGAGAAACAAAGATACAGAAAAATAAAGGAAATGATGAAAAGAGATAGAGACCAAGGGCAATATCATTTTCAGATTTCAAACTATATTTTAAAAAAAGGAAAAGTCATAAAATTATCTGCTATTAGCTAAAAATAGAGAACAATATGAGTCAAACAAACTGGATAAGGGAAAATCAGAAGCAATGAAACTCAGTAACTCTGTATTTACTCATGTAGAAAAAAGAAATTGCTCAGGAGAAAACTCCTTATTTGATTTAAAAAAATCCTTCTGGGAAACTGGCTGAAATTAGCCATAGACCTGCACGTTACACCACATTGTACAATATATTCTAAATGGATACATAACCTTAGTATTTGATATAATACCATAAAAATACTAGAAGACAACACATACCTCTTAGAGAGATGGGCAATGGATGTATCCTAAGCCAAACAAGGCATATAGGTAATTAATTATAAATGAAAGTTACAAAACTTTGATTACATGAAATTGCAAAGATTCTACATAAAAAAATTATTAAGTTAAATAGAAGAAATCTATCGATGGGGAAAATCTTTGCATCAAATTTCTCTAAGGTTTTTTTTGAAGATAGACAAAAAATATAGAAACACATAAATATGCATCCATACTTTTGTATACATATATATATAACCATGTCATCCCCCTTTAGAGTAATGGTCAAAGGATATGAACAGTTTTCAAAAGGAAATTTCAAACTCTTAGCAACAATATGAAATAATATGCCAAATTGCTGCTAAAAGAAATGCAAATTTAAAAAGTTGCAGTATTTTGCTTCATACTCACCAGTTGGCAAGGATGACAAATTATGAGAAAAGTCAATGTTAGAAGGATTTGAGAAGATAAAAAGAGCAATGTAATATTGGTGGGCCTATGAATAAGTACAGCAGTTTAGGAAGTAATTTGTAATTGGTTAAATAAAGAGACAAAAATATTAATGCCCTTTAATCAGTCTAGAGATTTCATTACTGGGCTCACATACAAAGGAGGTCATTGATAAGAAGAACATCCCCACATATACCAAAATGTTTATAATGGTAACTATCAGAAAACTATAGTAATATTGTAGGCCCTTTTTGGTGATAACAGAAAATTGGAGACAAAGTAGATGTCCATTGATTTGGGAGATGGCTAAACAAATTGTGGTATATGAATGCTGTTGACTGGTGAAAACAGAGAAACATGGAAAGATTTACATAAATTGATGCAGAATAAAGTAGATACAAGAAAACATTATGTACGATGACTATATGAACATTAATGTAAAGAATAACCACAAAATCATCATAATCAAATGTTGCATAATTATAAAAAACAATCATGGCTTGAAAGAAGAGATGAGAAAACCTTCCTACTCTATCCTTTTGCAGATATGGAAGATCCACTAGTGTGACATTGAGTATATTTACAAAGTTTTTAATGTGTTGATCCGTTATTCTTATTTTTCTTTTCTTTTCATATTTGTGTCTTTAAAACCACTATTTTATATGGAATTCCTCTCCTGAAAGTGTCAGGAATGCTGGCAGGAGGAGGGGAGGGAGGGAATTGTGGTATTGTAAAAAAAAAAATAGATATCGATAAAACCTTATTTTAAAAATAAAATTCTGTTTGACATGTAAAAAATAGATTTGTAAATATTTTTTATCACGTGACATCCTCAAATCAAATGAAGAATGAACTTTAACAACAAAATTGATCCCTATCTGAAGCAAGGAAGCCAGTTTTACAAATGAAGCAAGTTACCAGGTTCTCCCCTCAATATAATCCAATCTCCTTGGGGACAAGGACTGTTTCATTTTTGTCTTTGTATTTTCAGAGCCTAGCCCAATGCCTTACACATAACAGAGATGCTTACTGAATGAATTCTGAATATTTTCCCTTCCCCAGATGAAAACACAACTGGAGGCTTAAACTCTTCTCTTGGCCTTCATTGGCTTTTCTCTGAGATTTAGCTATACATCATGTGATTTCAAAAGAGCAGGTTTACTCTCCCTAAATATGGTTATTAAGGAGCTAACTATTGACACCTATTTTTTCTTTTTGCTGAGAGATTTTTTTTTATTGTGGGGCATTGGATAAGATCCCAATTGCTTAAAACCTGAGTTACCATGAAGCTAGAAGATAATACGCAAACTCACATTGTGTTCACAAGTCCTCACATATGCTTACATGCAGAGTCATTATGGGAGTTGGAGCTACTTTGGAGGCTTTCAGTGAGAAATGTTATCTGTATTCTCACACTTCACAGTAACAGAGATGTTTGCTGTGCAAAAATCTTCCCCTCAGCAATATTGTACATTCATGGTTCATGGCATCATATTTATAGCAATTAAAATTTCATTTTCTGTTAAAGAACATTTGTTCATTTCTAGCAAGTCATTAAATAGATGTCCTGACTTGGCAGGGGAATAGTATTAGTAATCAATGTATATTATACCATATAAGCACTTTATCCAGAAACAAAGAATATATTTCTATGATAACCCATTCTGAGTTATGTGATAAAGGGAACATGTAGGAGCCTGGTAGAAACAAAAGAAGAGCTAGAGAATCACATGTTGCCACATAGTCAAGCCAGGCAAAAAAAATGGGTCCAGATGTTTTTGAAAGAGATTATCTGACGATATGAAAAAAAAGTTTACAAAGAACAATTTTTGATTTCATGCTTGAATTAACTGGCCCTATTAACTCAAAGCAAGTCTGGGTACCAATGGTAATTTTTTCTTTTAATCTTCAGTCATAATGCCATTTATTTTTTGATTTTCATGTTTTACTCACTTTAAACCAAAGAAATATTAAAAACCCCCCAAATTCTCACATTTACAAAACAATAGGGCTGTCCCAATGCTTTACTAGAAAATAACAGTCTAGTTATAAACAACGCTCAGGAAACCATTGTCACATTGGTAAGAAGTTAGACTCAGCATATGTGAAATTCAAGAAATATCTAGCTCTTTTCCTGAAGGTTCTTTTGAGGATCCTTGATTCCCCTCTTTGTTATTTCTTTTCACCTGCTGACCTAGTTATCTGTTGATTTTGTAGACTGAATAGCATATCTGCTTGAAAACAGTTAACAAAAGCTTTGAACAAAGGGTGATTATGGTTACAAATCTTTTACAGGTTTCTGTTACCTTCTTTTGGCAGGTGTAGGTCTTTATTTGCTGAAATAACTTCCTCTTTTAGAAGGCTGGCTCCATGCCTTCTTTGTTTCAGCTGACATGCCAGCCTCTATTTAACTATTCACTTTTTTTTTAACTGCCAACCATCTGGAGTTAAACTGATTGTGGGGAAAATGGGGGAGGAGGGAGAGGATTTTTTTTTTACCTTTCATAATTGTTATCAAGGTGAAAGGTTTTGTCAGACACATGAATGACCCTTCTCGGATCAGATTTCGATGGCACTTTAGAGTGGCAAAAAGGTTCTTTCGGATGCTTACTCATAAAACAGAAACCAGAGGCAAAGGAACATGGGAATAGGACCAAAAAATGTGGCTAGAAATAAAGATCTGTTCAATTATAATTCAAACAAAAACAAGTGAGAAACTGTACTCTGTTGAGGCACTATTGGCCAAGCATCTGGGCTTTGGATTCATGCATAATTAAGCTTTAGACAGCTGCAAGCTTCTACAGTGCAACAGGGCACAGGATATCATAATACACAGTAGGCTGCATATCAATGGAACTGTATTTAGATTCACATGAAGCATAAGATTAAAAGACATCAGCAAAAATTAAACAGCATTCAAAATGTCAATGAACAGTTGGACAGGACACCATAAAAACAATGAGAATGTCCTGCTTTCTCTCAATTGTTCTTTCCCCCCACAAAGAGATTTGTTGCAACACTGCTGACTTTGTTCTAAAATGAAGAGAATTAGATCAAAGGAATCAATGAGCATTAATCAAGTTTCAGGGCAACGCAGGGAGAATGAAAATGGCTTGTTTTATTTTTAAAGACTTAACTGAGAAAATCACACACAAGCATTGGAACATTGTGATATACAGATGGTGAGCTTTCAGGAGAATTAAATATTCATGAAAGATAAAAATGTTTCCAGTTACATTTTTAACACATTACACTTTTAGCTCAATGCTCTTTGTGCTCACATATTATGCAGATCCTTTTTTCCCCTTACAAAGTCTGCACAGTGCTTCCTTGGCTGCATGTGGGGATTGAGTCCTATTGCAGCTAAGGTGAATACACTATGCCAGTTGCCTTCATTCAGGGAGGTTGGTTAGCTCCTTCATAACACTTTCTTTGGAATAAGGGAAATAGCTGTCCTTAGAAACTGTACTCAGCCTCCATCATATTTTAAACACCAGGATCCCAGGAAAGCTTTCTTGGACCAGGACAGGGAAGGATAGCTCTTCCAAGTAAAATAATTTTCAATTCAGGTTGCTTGGAATCAGGCTCCTTTCTGCCAGATATTTGCTGTTTCATTGCATATATTCACTTGAAGGGGAATCAAAGAAAGCTCTTAGAGGTTTTTAATCTGATTAACTTGATTGGAATATAAAGGATAAAAATTCATTGCCTTTAGGACGAGTGTCATTGTTAGCGAAAGAATTGTGATTAATAATTGTCCCCATACTAGCTGGATTTATATTACTCCTCCACCTTCTTCTCCCAGTTTTAAAGTGGAGTTTTTGTCCATTGAGAAAGATTTTTTTTGGCATGGGAGTGATATAAAGAACTCATTGATGAATTAGTGAAATTAATGAAAACAATTCTTTATGCCAAGGAGCTTGGAAAGTGGGTAATATGGTCTTCAAGATGTAAATTGGCTTCTTCTTGGATTTATTTAATTTTAAGAGAGACAAGAAACTTACTATAACTTTTAAAATTATTGTTATAAAATTAATATTAGTATTCTTATCACATAATAAACAATTATTATGCCTTTGTTTCCATCATTCAGCAGTCTTTTCTCTTGGTGTTTGAAGGTGATTAGTATAAAAGATCAGTAATTAAAGAATAACTAAGTTTGTCTGCAGCTATATCACTTGAATGGTAAGCAGGTTAACTTTATTTGTGTCTTTTAATTCTGTCACTATTGTTGTACACTGCCCAGCCATAACCGTTTTTCTTTTTTACGGCAAAGAACAAGTTAATATGTTCATATACTGAATACAGAGTATCTTATCCTGGGTGTAGATTTCAATTCTTCAATAGGCTTATAAAGTTTAGGTCTAAATTTATCAATAGAGAAGACTTGAGAGAATCTAATCAAATTCATTTTTCCCTCTAAGAATTTCATGCTTTTCTCTCCCTTCTCTTATTCTTCTCCCTTTTCCCTTTCAACCCTTGGCTGGGTCTCAGGAGTAGAATTTACTCATGTCTATGTGTTACATAAGTCAGTGTAACATACTTACATGTATGTTTTTTTAAAGAACAATTAATCCCTTAATTTTCACATACAAATTAATTTTACTTGAATATTTACAAGGTCTAGTCTATAGACCCAGGAATTATTAACAGAACCAAATATCACCTCCTCATCTCCTGTGGATAACAAACTATTATGCAGAATCTTCATGACCAGGAGTGGTGTATTTGGCAGAACAAGGACACTGATGTTGCCCAGTAAGCAGAGAGAGAAGTATGGGACAAGTCAGAAGAAGTGTGTGCCAGCTAGGTAATAAACATTTATTAAGCACCTACTGTGTATGAGGGAAAGCAAAAAGAGGCAGAAAAGAGGTTTTGTCCTACAAGAATTTATAATCTAATGGGGGAGACAAGAAGGAAACAAATATGTACAAGCAAGCTATGTATAGAAAAAATTGGAAATAAAATAGGAAAGGAATTAGAATTGAGAAGGATTGGGAAAGATTTCTTGTAGAAAATGTAATTTTTCTTGTGACTTAAAAGACTGAAGCCAGTAAGTGAAGATGAGGAGGGAGAGTATTTCAGGCACAGGAGACAGCTATAGAAAATACCAGGACCTAAAAGATGGAATGTCTTGTTTATGGAACAGCAAACAGGTCAGTGTCACTAGATCAATGAATATCTGTTTGGGAATAAGATGCAAGAAGACTGGAAAGGTAGGAATGGAACTAGATGTTTATAAACATCTTTGAATATCGAACAGAGGATTTTGTATTTTATAAGGAAGACAATAGGTAGCCAATGGAGTTTGTTGAATAGGAGTTTCAAATTTTCTCTCTGCCCCTTCCTCCCCACCACCATAGTGGCATGCAATCAAGTGTGGGATCTGCAAATACTTTCACAATGAACATTAGTCAGGTTGTATAGAAGGGTTGTAACCAATGGAGTGAATAATGGGAAAGAAGAAACAAAACCAAACTCGGAAAAGAACAATATCATATAGATTGCTTTAGTCTCCATTTAAACTCTGTTCTTTCTAGATCTTCCTCTTAATGTAGATATCTCCTTCCATTCTGAGACTTGTAGAGTTGTCTTATAACTGTGTGTTGCTGAGAAGAGTCCAGTTTATCAAAGTTGGTCATCACACATATGATGTGTCTGTGATTGTGTACAAATTTTTCCTGGTTCTGCTCTTCTCATTTAGCATCAGTTTGTATAAGCCTCTACAGGTGAATATGAAGACCGTCTCCTCCCCATTTCTTATAGCACAATAGTATTCCATTACATTCATATACCACAACTTATTTAGCCATTCCCCAATTGATGGGCATCCCCTTAATTTCCAGTTTTTTGCCACCACAAAGAGAGCTGCAATAAATATTTTTGTGCATATGGTTCTTCATCCCACTTCTATGATCTCTTTGGGGTACAACTCCAGAAGTGGTATTACTGGGCAAAGAGTATGCAATTATTTATAGGCCTTTGGGCAAAGTTCCAGATTGCTCTCCAGAATGTTTGAATCAGTTCACAATTCCGCCAACAATGCATTAGTGTTCCAATTTTTCCATATCCTCTCCAGCATTTGTCATTTTCCTGTTTTGTCATCTTAGCCATTCTGACTGGTGAGATGTGGTACCTCAAAGTTGTTTTGATTTGCATTTCTTGAATCAATAGTGATTTAGAGCATTTTTTCCTATGCTTTAGATATTTTAAATTTCAACCTCTGAAAATTGCCTCTTCATAACCTTTGACCATTTATCAATTGGGGAATGACTTGTATTCTTACAGATTTTACTTAATTCTCTGTATATTTTAGAAATGAGGCCTTTATAAGAGATAGTGGTTGTAAAAATTCTTTCCCAGTTTCACACTTCCCTCTTACTCTGGGTTACATTGGCTTTGTTTGTACAGAAACTTTTCAATTTAAAGTAATCAAAATTATCCATTTTACATTTTATAATGCTCTCTAACTCTTCTTTGGTCATAAAGTCTTCCCTTCTCCATAAATCTGACAGGTAAACTATTCCTTGATTCCCCAGACTACTTATAGGATCAGCCTTTATATATAGCTCATGTACCCATTTAGACCTGATTTTGGTGCATAGCTTTAGATGATGGTTTATACCCAGTTTCTGCCATACTATATTCCAATTTTCCCAGAAGTTTTTGTCATATAATGAGTTCTTTTCCCAAAAAGTGGGGTCTTTATCAAACAATATATTACTATATGTTTATCAAACAGTATATGATTATAATCATTGACTACTGAGTGTTTTGTATCCAATTTATTCCATTGATCCACTACTCTATTCCTCAGACAGTACTAGTAGTTTTGATGACTGCTGCTTTATAATACTGAATAAAATCTGGTAATGTCTGGTACCAGAACAGAGAGAGGTCTATAGATACTGGAGTAAAGGCTGGCTAAGATCCAAGCTAAGCAGAAATATTCCAAGCAGTGGGCCTTGGAGGTGGCAATGACATCAGTAGCAACAGCAGCAAGAAAAATGGTGCCAGGGTAGAAGCTAATAAATACATTAGACATTTAGAAAAAAAAAGAAGAGTGTAAAAAAAGAGAATGAAAAACGGGAAGAAAATAGAAAATAGGTCATAGGAAAAACAACTTGCTTTGAAAGTATATCAAGGAGAAATAATTGAAAAATTATTGGATACCTGAAACCCGTAATAGAGGATAATGCATAGTTGAACAGGTTCACCAAGGAAGGGATGATAGACTTGGATAGAATTGAAGGATGGAGGGGATGGAAGTCATGATGAAGGTGAGGAATAAAATTGCAATGACAAAGACTTGTTTCACAACATGAGTAATGTAGAAATATGTTTAATATGATAGTGCATGAATAGCCTATATCAGATTGCATGTCATCTTGGGGAGTGCAGAGGGGAGGGGGAAGAAATTTAGAAAATGAAATCTTATAAAAGTGAATGTTGTAAACTAAAAATAAATAAAATTTATATAATTATATATATAATATATATATTATATAATTTATATAAAATAAAAAAATAAAAATAAATAAAATTCCATTTAAAATCCTTCTAAACACTCTTTTTTTTGTGCTTTTGATGATTTTTTTTCTTTGAGATAGAAGTAGCTGTTTTCACCTTCACTCTCTTCTTTTGAGTTTGAACTCAGATCTCTATTGCTGTAGTAACTATCAATGATTGGGTTCTTTCTTTTTTGCTTAAATATAATTATTATTATTTTTTAATTTTTACTTTTTAGCAGCTTATTATTTATCTGTTAATTTTGTGTTAAAATACAGCTCTAGTCCCAAGTAGTGGGAGATGATACGTTAGTTTTCAAGAATTTTGTGCTTTTTTTTCTGAGTTACATCTGGGGACCTGACTTCATCATTCCTCTCCACCACTAAATCATAGCTAGAGCCTCCAGCAATGCTGTCACCATAAATTCTCCTACTCCCTGGATCTTTATTGTAGTTACAAGCTTCAGCTCACTTTTGTACTTTACAACCAAAACTGAAAACTCCATGAGTGCCTATGGACAGCAGGGTCTCCACCCTCTGTGACCACATTCACCTGATGTGTGCTCAGTCCTCTTCACCCACAGTCAGGGACTACATCAGATGAGTACACTGGCACAGCATCTAGCACCAGCAGATGGCCCTCCAATCCGCTCTTTATTAGCTGTTCAACTCCTACATTCTTGGTGAAATCAAAATTTCCTAAGCTGAATCTGCTACCTGATGCAGCTGCTACCAAAGCTTGATTCTTGTTTATTTTTCATATCTATTGGGAAAGCAGGTCTTTCCTAACATCCTTTCAAGTTACGTGGACAACTACCCTGAATTTTAATTATTTCTGCCACTCAAAGTTCACTTTGAGACATTAATTTACATGTTTGTGAGGGAATTTAGGAAAGTCAGGTCATTTTCTGCCTTATTCCACAATCTTTCCATATAGTCTTATGAAATTAAATTCCATATGACATCAGAGAAGTGTACAGTCTCAGCATAGAAACCTGGGTTCAGATGAAGCAGTATCCAATCAATGTTTATGTACCCAGGATGTTCAAGGGACTATGTTAGGGGATGCAAAAAATGGTGTAAGTTACGGATCTGAAAAGGTGTCAAATGCACAGCAGCCATATCCTGGTAAAACCATCTTGGTAGATGGGATAAATCAGGTTGAGGGTAACCAACAGGTCTCAAACCAATCTGTGAGTTAGGGTAATATCTACTTTAAGCATGTGAAGAAGTCCTCAGTGGAATGAACAGAAGAGAACAATTTGTTCTTTTGTGGAATGTTTAGAGGTTGGTCAGACATAGAATACACACCAAGGTCATCAACTGCCTCCTAGGCCACTGCCAGTGACCTTGAGTTTTGTCTTGTCACTGGACTCTGATGATTATGGAAGAGAGAAAGAGGCTGATAACTCTGTGAAACGATTTCTCACTTAAATCAAGTTCACATGCAAGTTAAGACATCACCCTGTGATGTCACTGGTTCTCTCAAAAACAAAGGATGAACAATAATAATACCTAGACCAATACATATCCTGGAAGTCATATAAAAATATTTTTCATTTCTGCTGGGATGAGAAAAAACATCTATTTTTCCTCTCCACAAAGAACCTTAAAAAGTCTTACCACCTTCAGCAGATGAAGAGAATCAGAAGGTATAGTCATTCCTTTTAAAGTATGTTGAATAGCCGACTTTTCTTTGTCAGTGGTCAATCCTTTCTGATAAAGTTTTGACACAGCTATTTCCCTATGCAGCCTTAGATATGGTGTATTTTAGTGGAAAGAGAAAGGGAACATTCAGGATTTGAAGTACCAGTCCAAAGTTGATTCCCAAAGCATCAACAGGCAGCCCTGTAGCCACAACACATCTAGGATTTCCCTGATTGAAGTTATATAATTTTGTTTAAATTCAAAATGAAAATTATGCATAAAATGTAATTTATGGGAGAAAAAAAGTCACAGGTAAGTATATTCATTATAGGGGGAAGATATCTGTGTTTGTAATGATTATGATTATTAGGTTTTTTCGGGTTAAAATATGCATACACAAGAGTGAATGGGATTAAAGGCAAGGTTCCCAAATCAAGGTCACTACTGCTGTTAATTTTTTTCCCTATCGGGCTCTATTTCTTGATATGAATGTGTTTAGTATTTGAATGTTTATAAATTGGTGCTATGATTTTAATGACTCCATGTAATCAGATTAGAATTTAACTAAAAGGCTTCATTTCTTCCCAGTCCTCTTTTATGGATCTTTCAGCCACCTGCCACAAGTGTTGCCCTGCCATGTTGGCATTATCCAAGACATTATCTGTGGCCAAGGAATAGAAGGGAAAAGGCATGGGAAGAGATGGTAATGAGGAAGTGGAGGATTACTAAAACAGGCAGGGCTCTAGCAGATGCTTGGCAGAGGTGTCATAGAGGACAAGCTCCTGTAGTGTTGCTGGTAGCCTTATTGATTGTTTTTCAGTTGCAGTATCATTATGTTATAAGAAATTCCAAGTAAGAGGGGCAGAATCAAGATGGCAGTGTAGAAGTAGGAAAACTGTGAGTTCCCCCCATAACCACCTCAAACATCTATAAAAGATGACTCTAAACAAATTTTAGAGCTACAGAACCCACAAAGTGACAGAGAGAAACAAATCTCCAGCTGAAGACAGCCCAGTAGGCCAACAGGAAGGGTCCATCTCAGCACACTGGGAGCCAAGCCTAGCCCCATGAGAGCCCATGGTTTTAGTCCCAGGGTGGCCCTGACCAGCAGTGGCTGGAGGGGACCTCAGGAGAGTGGATAACTAGCAGTTGTGGCAGTTTCCAGTAATATCAATCCATAAATATTAATGACAAAGTAAAAGGTCAGTGTAGAATTCTGTTGGAACTGAGGGACTGTAGCACGATCCAGCCTTTGTCCCTGGAGCCAGAAGTGGCTCCAGAAGGGGTGCTATTTAAAAAGGTGAAATTGAGAGGTGAGAGAGGAATATAATGAGAGGAGATGGGGAGAGACAGAATGGGGTAAATTATCTCATATAGAAGAGGCAAAGGATAACTATTACAATGGAAGGGAAGAAAAGGAAGGCAAAAGGGAATGGATCTACCTTACTCTCATTGAATTTGGTTTAGGGAGGGAATGACATACACACTAATTGGGTATCTTGCCCCACAGGGGAGAAGGGGGGAAGAAGACAAGAGGGGGAATGATGGAGGGGAGGGCAGGTTTGTGGGGAGGGTAGTTAGAAGTACACACTTTTGAAAAGGGACAGGGTCAAAGTAGAGAATAGAACAAGTGGGGGGGGTGGATAGGACAGGGTGAAATATAGTCAGTCTTTCACAATATATCCACTATGGAAATGTTTTGCGTAACTACACATATACAACCTATATTGAATTGCTTATCTTCCCAGTAAGGGTGGGTGAGAAGGGAGGAAGGGAAAGAATCTGGAATTCAAAGTTTTAACATAAAATATTTTTAAAATATTATTATTATTATTATCATTATCATTATTATTATTATTACTACAGGCAACTGGGAAATAAGATATACAGGCACTGGGGTATGGAAATCCATCTTGCCCTACCAGAAAGTCAGAGAGAGGATGGAGAGGATATAAGAGAGAGCAGATTGGGGGAGGGGGTATACAGTAGGATCACTGTTTTGGGGTGTTAAGTAGGGGAAACACAGGGAGAAAATTTGTAACTCAAAATCTTGTGGAAATTGTTGTAGCCAAACCCAAATCCCAGGACATTGTAGACCACCTGACTTACGGCCCATCATTAAGCCCCTCTTATATTTCTGTCCTGGTCCCTATCCTATATTCTGTCATAGCTTGGAATAGCTTTAAGGCATGTCTGTGCATTGCTCAGGGCAAAGTTCCCTATTAGCATTTTATATATATATTTTTTCTTGAATCAGTATGACTATACAAAGTGCAACTCAGGGTTATGGTGTAATATAGAGACCACCCTGTCCTGTTCTGCTGACCAAGCAGAAGCCCCACACCCTTATCCTGGAACATGACCCTGGCTTGTTCTGGGATTTTCCAGTTCCCCTTTACCCGATGACCTGCCACCCTATTCTGGAAAGAGCTGTCTACCCCTGACATCTGAGTCCCAGGAAGATTGTACCCCTCTACCCTTGCATCATATTCTAAAATTAGCCCTGAACCATAGATCTAACCAATGGCTATTCTTTGCTTCTGTATATCATGGCTTCTGCTAGCTGCCCTCCTTGATTGAGGTTTTTGCAGTTTTAGCCTTTATAATCAAAGTCTGAACCCTCAAAAGATCACTACCCATTTGAGTGAACACTCTGGTAGTCATGCACTTGCTTAATAAATCCACACCTAAATTTATCTTGAACCCAGATCTCGGCTTGCTCTTATTCTCTGCACAACAAAATGAATGATGTAAACTAAAAATAAACATAAACTTTAATTTAAAAAAAGAAATTCCAAGTAAAGAGCCAATCCAACCTAAAAATTAGGACTTCAGGTTGGAGTAGAAATAAGACATCAGATATCACTACCCAAGGGGAGGATACAATCTTTGTGCTCTTGAAGTGGTTATAACTGTGACCTGGACATCTATACAAGCTGCCCAAGAGCTACTGTGAAAATTCCCTGCCTTTCCCCTAGTGTTTCTTCTAAACCACTTTGCAGTGGCAGTAGTCATTTCTGTGAATAGGGTGGTAGAGAAGTTTGAACAGTGAGGGTGAGACACAACCTATCTTCTTGAATTGTCCTGAAGGATGCACACACATGAATCACCACATTTCCTTCCTGGGGTTTATGCTAAAGCTCATTGCTCTATATTGCTATACTCTATAAGGAAGCAATTCAGTCATCATATGTAAATAACAAAGAAGTGAGCAGTGTCTCATGAATAGAAAGCATTTCTGTGTGTAGTCAATCCAGTTGTAGAGACCGATAAACACAAATAAAAAAACCTCATACTTATGATCAAAAGGAAAAAATAAATAAACACGAGCATCTCTATTCTGTTGCTTAAGTAATCTTTTTTTCCCCCTCCCATCACAGGACTAAATAAAGGGAGAGTACAAAACATACCAGTAAAATTGAAATGAAAGGAAATTTCTTAGATTTAATGTTTTTTTTCTCAGTCACATTATATATTACCTTTTTAAATTTGAAAATACATTGGCTTTGGCTTCTATAATTTTCAAAACCATTCTCTTATACCTGTCCCCAAAAAGATAACACCTGCAGATTATAGGGTATTTTCCATCTGTTCCAATGTGACACCCCCTGCACAAAAATTCTACTACTTCCTGTTGAATGTGGGAGTCTATCTCTTCTGACTGCTCACTAATTTCCAGCTCCCTTAGTTGAGAAGAGCCAAATATTCCTCTTCTGATGTTGCTTGCACCTTCTATTTCCCACTGGGAGCAGTTGGTCACCCAAAGGAAGGTAGTAAGAGGCCAGGTTTGGCATTCTTGATCAATGCATTCCATTTGTGTTAGCATGAAGCAGCTTCTTCCTCCTGTTGCCTGCAGGATCACAGAGATTTGGGATTTGGAGAACCTCCAGTTCAAAGAGAAGCAATCTCCTCTTTGAACTCAGGTCTTACCTCTACTTCTTTGTCTTTCTCTTGAAGAAAGAGAAATAAGAAAGTTGGTGGGGAATATGGACATTTATTTTACTGTGTGGGTTTGTCTTCCATCTCCTGCCTAATTTCTTACCTTTTCCTGCCTAATCTCAACCCTTCAGAAGTAAGAAGAATAGTGAAGGGACATCTCACATCTCATCATCTGACTCTTACCCTATCATCTCATACTGCCCTTGCCTCCAGCCTTATCTCCAGTTTTCTTCATGAAATGAAATGGTGCCCTCCACTCAGTGATTAAGTTGGTCATACTTGCTCACATATACGTTTCACAACCCAGTTATTCTGAACCATTGTAGACTATCATCATCCAAACCCCATTTCCCACCCTCTCTTTTAAATCCTTATTCCTCACTCTCCACCCTCCTACATAATAACTTCAAACAAACACTACTCAGTCATTCCCCTATGTCTTGTGGAATGTCTTTTCCATAGAAAACAAACGTTCCTTCCTCCTAATTCATGTCCTCTTCTTTCCATCTACTAGCTATTATTGAAACTGACCTCTTTTATTTAATTTACTTTTTTAAAAATTAACTTTTGTTAGTTTTTTAGTTTATATCATTGATTTCCACAAGATTTTGATTTACAAATTTTCTTCCCATCTTTCCCTTACCCCGAAATAGTGATCCCACTGTATACTTTCTCCCTCAATCTGCTCTCTCCTATATCATCCCCCCATCACCCCTCTGACTTTCTGGTAGGGCAAGATGGATCACCCTATCCCAGTGCCTGTATATCTTATTTCCCAGTTGCATGTAAATACTACTACTACTACCAATAATAATAATTTATATATGTGTGTGTGTGTGTGTGTGTATGTTTAACATATGATTTTAGAACTTTAAATTCTAGATTCTTTCCCTACTTCCTTTGTCACTCATCCCCACTGGAAAGACAAGCAATTCAAAACAGGCCACACATGTGTAGTTACGCAGAACATCTCCACAATGGACACATTGTATAACACTGACTATATTTCCCTCCTTTTTATCCTGCCCTCCACTTGTTCTATTCTGTACTTTGTCCTTGTCCCTTTACAGAAGTGTGTGCTTCTAACAACCCTCCCCCCCAACCTGCCCTCCCCTCCATTGCCCCCCCCCCACTCTCATCCCCTTACTCCTTACTCAGGCAAGACACCTGATTTAGAGTGCATGTCATTCCCTCCCTGTGCCAAATTCAATGAGAGTAAGGTGGACCTATTCCCTTTTTGCCTTCCAGTTCTTCCCCTCCATTGTAACAGTTATCCCTTGCCTCTTGTATATGAGATAATTAACCCCATTCTGTCTTTCTCTGTTTCCCCTCATTCTATTCCTCTCATACCTCTTAATTACACCTTTAAAAATATCATAGTTTCTTATTCAATTGATCCTGTGACCTCTGTCTATGTACACATAAATACGCACACTTACATATGTATTTTTAAGCATATATATTCTCCTTTGTAGACATATGTGTATGTATACATATTTATACATTTAAATTCTTTTCACCTATCCTCATACTGAGAAAAGTTTCATAAGTCACAATTATTGTTTTTCCATGTTGGTATGTAAATAGTTCAATTTGATAAGTTCCTTATGACTTCTTTTCCATGTTTACCTTCTCATGCTTCTTGTATTTGAATTTCAAATTTTCTGCTCAGTTGTGGTTTTTGCTTCAAGAATGCTTGAAAGTCCTCTACCTCATTGAATGACACCATATTTTCCCCTGAAACATTATACTCAGTTTTGCTGGGTAGGTGATTCTTGGTTTTAATCCTAGCTCCCTTGATCTCTGTAATGTCATATTCCAGGCACTTCACCTTAATGTATAAGCTGCTAATGCTGTGTTATCCTGATTGTGTTTCCACAGTATTAAAATTGTTTCTCCTTGGCAGCTTGTAATATTTTCTCCTTTATCTGGGAACTCTGGAACCTGGCTATAACATTCCTAGGAGTTTATTTTTGGGATCTTTTTCAAGAGGTGATTGATGAATTCTTTCAAGTTCTATTTTGCCCTCTGGTTCTAAAATATCAGGGTAATTTCCCTTGAGAATTTCCTGAAGGATGATTTCTAGGTTCTTTTATTTGATCATGGCTTTCAGGTAGACCAATAATTTTTAAATGGTCTCTTCTGGATCTATTTTCCAGGTCAGTGGTTTTGTCAAGGAGATATTTCACATTGACTTCTAGATATTTCACATTGCCTTCTATTTTTTCATTTGTTTGGATTTATTTAATAGTATCTTAATTTCTCATAAAGTCATTAGCTTCCATTTGCTCCACTCTAATTCTGAAAGAATTATTCTCTTCAGTGAGCTTTTGAGCTTCTTTTTCCATCTGGCAAATTTGACTTTTTAAGGCATTCTTCTCCTCATTGGCTTTTTGTGCCACATTTTCCATTTGATTTTCTCTATTTTTTTAAATAAATGAATTTATTTATTTTCTTGTTTACATCATTCATTTCCAAGAGATTTTGAGTTACAAATTTTCTCCCCATCTTTCCCCTACCCAATACCTCAAAACAGCCATCCTACTATAAATCTCCTCTCCAATCTGCTCTCTTCTAGGTCCTCCCCCATCCCCCTCTGACTTTCTGGTAGGGTAGGATGGATCTCAGTACCACCGTGCCTGTGTTTC
>CM053583.1:254596411-254611647 GCA_028627135.1 Pseudochirops cupreus | reverse complement strand
GGAAGGCAAAAGGGAAAGAGTCAATCTTACTCTCATTGAACTTGGCTTAGGGAAGGAACGACATAAACTCTAAACTGGGTATCTTGCCATATAGGAGAGTAAGGGGGATGGGGATGAGAGGTGGGATGATGGAGGGTAGGGTAGGGTTGGGGGGAAGGTTGATAGAAGTACACACTTCTGTAAAGGGACAGGGAGAGGGACAGGGTAGAGAATAGAACAAGTGGGGGTGTGATAGGATGGAGGGAAATATAGTCAGTCTTTCACAATATATCCACTATGGAAATGTTTTGCACAACTACATGTGTACAACCCATATTGAATTGCTTATCTTCCCAGTAAGGGTGGAAGATGATGGAGGAAGGGAAATAATCTGCAATTCAAAGTTTTAAAATAAAATGTTTTTTAAAACATATAATAATAATAATAATAGTTATTATTATTACTAATTATTGTTAATATTATTATTTACATGCAACTGGAAAATAAGATATACAGGCACTGGGGTATGGAGATTCATCTTGTCCTGCCAGAAAGTCAGAGGGGGGATGGGGGAAGATATAGGAGAAAGCAGAATGGGGGAGGGGGTATTCAGTGGCATCTCTCTTTTGGGGTGCTGGGTAGGGGAAAGACAGGGAGAAAATTTGGAACTCAAAATCTTGTGGAAGTGAATTTTATAAACAAAAAATAAACACAAAATTAATTTTTCTAAAAAAAGAAAGAAACTGGCAAAAAAGAAAAAGAAACACAAGGTGAGTTTGAGTAAAGAATCAACAAAAGTACTCAGGTTATGAAGTAGAGCCATGAGAAAGATAGTGGATGGGAAGTTTTAGGACAGTTTAAATGAAGGGTCTATTTGGGGGGAAGATCTCAGATGTTAGAGAACATCTAATCCAGACCCTCATTGGGTAGATAAGGAAAAAGGCATAGTGAGGTTTAATAAGTTGTTCAAGGTCATAATCTCAGGAATAGAATTTGAACATAAGTCCTTTGTCTTTGGAGCCAGTGCTCTTTGCACTGCGTCATGCTACCTTCCCAAATTAAATTTGGCATGTCCAGTTAAAAATATCCAATAAACAGCTTATGATATTGGATTAGAGCTCAGGAGAAAATAAGGCTGTCTTCTGATAAAGAGGAGGATACAGAAGAGAATTGAAAATTGTGCTGAATCAGTCACCCCTTGTTCCCAGACTTGCTTGCAAATCAGTATTGGGGGAGGCATCACCCGGTGTGCAGCTTTATATTACCTGATATTCATCTCAAAGTAAGTCACCTCCCTACTGGTTTGTACCTGACTAGTTGTCAAGTACTTTTACTACCTCAGGGAGGAACTGAGATGCAATAGCCCATCTCCTTTTGCTGACCTTGACCTATCTGAATTATTTTTATTTCTTTCAGAAAGTTATCATAAAAGTTAGCCCTATCTTGAAATTCAGGGATCAACCCATCAACATGTTGTTGCTATCTTGACTATATTTTTCATAAATTCCTTTTAATTCTCTTTGTCCTGTGTTTTGTTTCTTTAACCAGAACAAAACCCCAAATAAATACTTTTCCTTTTAACAAATGGTGAGTCAGCTAGAATCTTTTGAGGACTCTTACCTTGCAAGCTGGCATTCAGGCATTGGCTGAAAATGGATTGGAGAGAACCTCCCTTCCCCAAGAAGTTAGTTGAGCTGAGAAGTGGCAGAGAATTTAGCTGTCCAAGACCCAGGATGGGAGGAAAATATGGGTCCCCAAATCCAATTTTGATTTTTTTTCAATTGTGCATAAAGAAGAAATGGTGAAAGAAAAGGTAATTGTGGAAGAGACAGGTGAGTAAAGGGTTTGCATGCATTTACATGGGAATACCAATGTTCATAAAAGCAGTGAGAATTCTGGAGAGAAAAACTGAAATAGTTTGAGAAAATCTTGCCACTTGTGTCCACAACTGAGAGTTGAAACTTGGTGGGGACTGGGAAAATTATGAGGGGAAAAGAAAAAAAAAACATTTGGCCAAAATAAGGAATGGGACTTTGGTACTCAGACATATATGCATTCTAAAATTGATTTGAAGATCTATAGCCTAGGCAAGCCTGGGATTTTCAGAGCTATTGAGAGAGGCTTTGAAACAACAATTGCCCTCTTTTATCATAAGACAAATGCCCTCAAGAGTGAAAAGGAAGAGGAGATGGGATTAAGGAATGGAAAGTGAGTTGGAAAAAAAACTCAGAGGAGCCAAGAGGAAGGACCAACCAACCTCTCCTCATGCCATTGGGGCTATTCCAACTCCATCATAGCCTGGGCCCAGACCCCATTGTGGATAATGGGATAGATAGTCACAATTAGAGGGAACAGGGAAGAGGGAAGTGGAAGTGACTAGTAATGTCTATAGAACTTTCAAGGCTTTTAAAAGCAAGAACTAGAAATCATTGGAGTAAGGGTTAATTCTATCTATAGCCTGGAATGTGATTGGTAAGGCAAATGTCCAATAAGAATGAGAAAGAAACAAAACAGGTGCACTTTTGAAGGGCTTTTAGCTATTTTTAACAGAAAGGAATAAGTAAATTTTAAGGAAGCTGAGGAGAAGAGGAAATGAGTAGACAATTAAGAAAATTTATAGTATGAGTAAAGGGTTTTAGAGGGAAAGAAGTGAGGAAGAGTTTTAACCTAACTCAGATAAAAAGAATATTAAAACTTTATGCTATTATTCTTTATGGTACATAGCTCCCAAGTTGGGGGATAGGAATTTGAAGCTGCTATTAAGGACTACTCCTTATTTGAAAAAAACCTCTGTGACAGCTAAAAGAGGGCAGGGACTAAGAATAGACCTAGCTCTTTGAGAAAAGGGAGAAAAGGTTTTAGGCTACCATTCATGGGCAATGTCATGTATTGTCCAGAGGAAATGCAGTTTGGGAAATGCTACAGGTGGATGTCTGTGTCTGAGAAAGTTTGAAGGGACAAACTTGGCATGGCAAAAGGTAGGATACTTTCAATTCAGTTTTGCCATGATCTTATTTCTTTAGCAGGAATGTTTTCACCTGGTTAAACCTAAGTCTAAGTTTGATACTCTGTACATAGAGTAGACACTTGTTTGTGATTGGCTATCCTTAAAACTTAACTATGACTCTTGCCTGAAATCAAACAGAGCCAAATGCTTTATCCTGATATACCTATGTTGAGTCATTCTATGACCTAAGGGTAAGGCCTGGAAGATGTGTTTAGATGCTGTTATAACCATATCCCTGCTTCTTCCTTTTAGAAAAATTTCTATCATCAGGAGAGATGAAAAATAGGAGTTTGTCATTGTAATACTGAATTAATTAATTATTAAATATTGAGATATCCGATTTCCTGTAATAAACCGCAAGTGAGAAGGATCTTACTATTTTCAATCTGAACCTGTAGTCACTCCATAAACATCTAAGTAAATTTAGTGCTTGAACTTCTCATACGTATAAGATCAGGTCCCTGAAGTATCTCATTCTTTCAAAATGATATGGGAATAAATAGACAAAGATAAAGAAGTGATGAAAAGAAGATATGAATTTATTGACTTGGGAGGTTAAAGGTGAGAAACTTCTGTGTTTTGGTTTAAGCAACAGAATTTCAGTATAACCTCTTATTTTAGTGGAGAATAATTTAGTAGCTATCATGTGTTACTTCAATGGGAACTTTAGTTTCACTTAGATCTATTACTGAATCTAGGATTGGTAGGTTATTGTCCTTTGTTCTTGAAAGGGATCAAAATGACTCTACTATGTTAGAGTCAAATTACAGTGTGTCTGAACGTGACTGATCAGACCAAATCAAGCTCAGAATGTTCTACCACAGGTTGGGCACAAATAGCCCATGTGAACATTTGGGGTTGTTTCTCTAAATTTGCACATCTTTTGTTTCTTTTGAGCTACTTCAATTCAGCCTTGCTCATAGAGCACAGCACCTTCTGTGGTAAGGGCATGCCATGCTGGGTGGTCCTGTGCCTGGGTCTATTGAAATGTTCAGTCCATCTCTCCTGGATTATGAACATATTTTAATAATAAGCTCTCAAAAGGCATTGTGTATTATGATAATAAGTTCTAGAAATTGGGTTCAAGATTTTACATGTAAAATTGCATTGGTAATTGTAAAGAAGAAAAGTAGAAATAGTAAGTAATATGCAATAACTGAAATTTTCTGAAGTTTTCAGGTGAATTGTGAGTTCCTAATTTGATGTTCTTCTTATGTTCTATTGTTATTAAGACCAGAATCTTAAGGTTTGAACTAGTTTTCACCACAACACCTAGTTATTTAAAAAAGTAAATTTAAGAGGTTATATTAAATTGTATTAAGTCTTGTTACTGATATATTTTGACAGAACTACTAGGACTCTGCAGATGACTTGGAACCAGAGAAGAAAATCCACTAGAAAGAGCTTACTGCAGAACTGCCTGAGAAGGAGACCTATTCTGGAATTTCCAGGGAAAGATTTTTCCAGGGACCAGACAACTGCATGAGACATCCTGGACTCAAGATGGAATATGCTGATTAACTGAACATTGGTGAGTGGGTCATCAGGTTAAAAGGAAATTTGGTGTTATTTGATGATCATTATTATATTACTTTGGTCTTTTGCTTCATGATATTTATGTTGACTGAGTTTTCTTGGTGACCTTGTTGATAGGTAAATCTCGACTCTAAATTTAGTGTATGATCTGTAACAGTCCTTATTTTACAGATAGAGTCTATTTAAATAACATTTGTCCACTTAGGAAATATATAAAATTATGAGACTGTGCATGCAAATTGGTTCAAGTTTATGACATTGATGAAAAATATGGAATTATAAATTGTGATCCATAGTATTACCTGTTGTGAGATTAAGTCTCCTAGTTTATGACCACTGTTGCTTGCTCAAGTTGATTTGACACAAACAATAGAGATTAAGATGATGCACTTGAGGACAAAGGTGAAGATTGTTGTACTGAACAATATATGTTTTGTTTTGTTGTTTAGTCATTTCCATAAATATGGTTAGCACCTAATAGGGGAGTTATTAAAAGTTATGCTAACTCATTGACCCATATTTCCTAGTCCAGCTTGTCAGTCACTGTTAGAGGAAGGCATTACTTATTCATTATATAGTAAGTCAGCCCTTACCTGTGTGTATTTGGCAAATTGTCAAGTACTTACTCCTTTGTGGAGGAACTGAGATGCAATGGCATTCCTTTTGCTGATGTGGACATATCTGAATTGCCTTTGTCTCATTAAAAATTATCAATAAAAGCTGTCCCATCTTGTATTATCAATAAGAGCTGTTCCTTACTGATTCCCAGTGATCAATTCTTCCATGTGTTGCTACCTGGATGTATTTTTAATAAATTCCTCTTAATTCTTTTTGTCCTGACATTTGCCTACTTCATCAGGACAAAAGCTCAATGAATTTTCCTTTTAACAGTACAATTACATTTAATAGTATGACAGATGAAAATCTAGTAAAGGAAAAAGAGTATTTAGACAGTTAGGAGGGAAATCAAGAGAGAACAGGGTCACAAAAATCCAGAGAGAAGAGAGGGTCCAGGAGCAGGAAGTGGTCAGAAGTGTCAAAAGCTGCAGAGAAGTCAAGAAGAATGTCCATTAATTATATCTGGCGATTAAGAAATGAGTTCTGAAAGGAGCAGTTTTTTTGAATAATAAGATTTAAACAAGTTCATAGAGGACTGAGATGAGAGAAAATGGAGGGTAGATGACTTTTTCAAGGAGATATACTGTAAAGGGGAGACCTGATATGAGTCAATAGGTAGAAGGGAGATAAAATCTAGTGACACTTGTGTTTAAAGGATGGGGGAGCCTTGGGCATGTTTGTAGATAACAAGGGAGCAATCTTTCCTAGACAGGAAAGATTGAAGGTAGGTGTGTGTGTGTGTGTGTGTGTGTGTGTGTGTGTGTGTGTGCCTGTCTGTCTGTCTGTCTGTTTGTGTGCACACATGTGCATGTGTGTGTAACAGTGAGAGATAGAGACATAGAGAAACAGAGAAAGAGACAGTGACATATAGAGACAGAGACATAAAGGAAGAGAAAAGACAGAAAGACATGGAGAGAAGATGATAGTGAGGGCAATCAGTTGAAGAAGACAGGAGGGGATTGAATCAAGAGTATACATAGAGAGATTGGCTGTGGTAGGGAGAAGGGCCCTGTTTTTTTTTTTCAGAAATATCTTAAAGGAAGAGATAGTGGGAATAACAGTGGGAGGTGAGATGATTAGGAGAGAAAAGGAACCTCACAAAAAATGGACTTGATTTTTTTCCCAATATTTTTAAAGTTCCAATTTCAAAGAGAGAAGCATACTGCATTTCATAATGTCTCATTATTCCAAACTACAGTTGTTTTCCTCAAAAAAAGAGATAATTCCCCTAAGGAATGAAAAATGTTTCCCCGGATCATTCTTAATTAAAAATAAGCTAAGACTTTTCCTAGGATGCTGTTGTTAATTGTGATTTCATGGTTGCTAAAGACAAGCACTGTAATAGGGTCTAATTTATGAACCATCATTATGAATTAAAAAATGAGGTCAGCTTTAGGTTTTGAACTCTAATTTCCTTTTAACAAATTCATCATCTGTAGCATGCAAATATTCTCGCAGAGCTTTTTTTCTAACCAAATTGACTAGTAAAGGAACAAATTTATTTCAAAATGTTTAAGGATGACAAAAATGTTGCAGATCATATGTATTTAGTAAAATTTTACCAAAACCTTGTGGGTAATGGTCATTGTTATGGGAATTTGAAAAAGAAATATTCTAAGATGCTTACTTTTTGGAAGGTCTTTGATAATGTTACTAAATAAATCAAATATTCCCCTTCAAGTTGACCCATAAAAATACTGAAAATTTCTTTCACTTTATTGTCAGACTTTGAATGGGTGGGGGTTAGATGTTAGAGATATAACCCCAGTTCAAAAGCCCGTTGGTATAAGACTCTCCCCTCATTGGTAGAGATGAATGTCCTGCCCTGAATGACAGAGGGAAGGCAGAATTGAAAAGAGCAAGAGAGATTCAGTCTGTGCAGTTTTTCTTGAGACACCTTTAGTATTCTCTTCAAGCTTTGAGTCATTTCAATCATGCAATTTGTTCCAGGTACTTCTGGCTTCTAGATTCAAGAAGGATGATGGAGGAGGCCAACCTTACTTTAGGTGTCTGAAGTACCAGACTCTGGGAAGACATGAGAGGAGGAGGCAATCTTCATCAAGTCCTCATCTGTAGCTTAGTATACTAGAGGACTCTGTTAGCTAAGCTGGGTTACCTTGTTTCAATGGGAGAGCTTCTCTCTCTGTGTTGTATACATTTTCTTATGTATAACTTCTCTGTTTCTGTCTTGCTACCAGTTTGGATTAATATATTTTCTTGCTAAGTACTATACTTATTCATTGTGGAAGTGAAAGTTGATGGGAAAGGAGTCAAGTCATGGATATACAGCTTCCCTCCATTAATGAAACAACAGTTAAAAGTTATCTGGAACCTGATGATCTCACCTACACTAACAAGATTTAAGGGAGCAGATGAATATAATTCTGCCCTGGTACCTGTTCTCTCTGAGGAGACAGAGTATTCTCTGGCTTCAACTTCCTGCTTCATCTCCTGGGAGGAATTAAATTCTCCCTTGGAGGATGGAGTGGGGTAAAGATGTTAAAGATGTCTATTCTGACTACCTTTGAGTCACATAATGACACTCCCATCTCATGTTACATGTAGGAGACAGGACCTTACACCATATGAGGTTTTGCTAACTACAGATACAAAAGAGGAAATCTCTAAAATTATAATAAAGATCATAAGGGGAAACTTAAACATAAGTTCTTTGAAAATGTTGATAGCTGAGCCTTAAGTCACTTTTTATTTGCAATATATTGGCATTTTATCTGTAAAATAACTTTCAAATGAGTTTTCCACATATGACACATTCTCAACATTCATAAAATATTTTTCCTCTTTAAAATTCTGGTCCTACAATCCCTAGCTTCTCTAAGATTTACTCTAATAAAAACTGGACAAGAACACTAGACAAAGTTAACCAAAGAAAAAATCATAATGGGACATTCCAGCTGAAGATCATGAATTCAGGTCACAGGATCTTGATTGTATTGATCCTATACCAGGATTACAGACTCAGGCTTGCAGCTGAGTAGTAAGGGAATGGGTTCAAGATCAGGATGAAAATATAATTACTTTAATCTAAATCCATACAGGCTAGCACCTATAGGACAGGAACCACGGTCTAAAATTTTCTATTGGAGTTTATCCACCATGCCTCACTTTCAGAACAAAACAAATTCCTAATAGTGACAGAGAAGACAGTGCTTAATGGTTGGAACTACCCCTACCCCACATCACAGACTTTGTATCCTACCCTTGATCTATGCAGTTCATATGGCTTCCTTCTTTTCTACATTTGCCTAAAAATCTTGTCACTGATTCCATGCCCTTCTACTCCCTCTAGTGCCAGTTATCCCCAAGAGTTATAACTCCACCCCGTTCCAAAGTAAAATAAGCAGTCTTTTCCATGCAATAAATCCTTCCAGTCATACCCAGCACAATATTTCTGCCCTTTTTCACGGAACATAAGTCTTTACCCACAGGCACATCCATTAGTGGATCCCTTTTCCATTATCAATGCAAAAGTTCCCCTTTCCCTTTTTCTGCCACTTTTCCATCCTTTTCACTCTCATCTCCACTCACTATCCTGCAAATGTCTTTCTTTCTGAGAACAGAGGGGTTATCTCTTCCTCACTTCTAGTCCTTGGCTTGACCTATGCACATCACAAATTGCCCTCTGTCCCTCAGCTTCACTCTCATATTATGATTTAGTCACATACCACCACCATCACCAAAATAACTTTATTCACCTCTTTGGGATACAGACCTAGTAGGAGTAGTAGTATTTCTGGATCAAAGGGTACACAGAGTTTGATTGGCCTTTGGGCATAATTTCAAATTACTATCCAGAATAGTTGGCTCAGCTCACAACTCTACCAATAGAGCATCAGTGTCCCAATTTTCCCACATTTTCTCCAGCATTTATTATTTTCATTTTCTGTCTTATTAGCCAATCTAGTAGGTGTGAAGTGGTGTCTCAGAGTTGTTTTAGTTTGCATTTCTCTAATTAGTAGTAATTTTGAGCATTTTTTATATGACTAAAGATAGCTTTGATTTCTTTATCTGAAAACTGTCCATTCAAATCCTTTTACCATTGATCAATTGGGAAACGATTTATAATTGTGCACATGTAGGTCCTTTTCCCTTTTTTAAATGATCTGTTTGGGATATAGACCTAGCAGCCATATTGCTGAATCAAAGAGTATGCACAGTTTGGTTGCCCTTTGGGCATAGTTCCAAATTATTGTCTGAAATGATTGAATCATTTCTCAACTCCCCCAATAGTGCATTAGTGTACCAATTTTCCTATATCCTCTCCAACATTTATCATTTTCCATTTTTTGTCTTATTAGCTAATCTGATTGGTATGAGGTGATACCTCAGAGTTGTTTTAATTTGCGTTTCCCTAATCAATAATGATTTTGAGAATTTCTTCATATGCCTATAAATAGCTTTGATTTCTTCATCTGAAAACTGCCTGTTTATATCATTTTACTATTTATCTCTTAGGGAGTGACTTGTATTCTTGTAAATTTGAATCATTTCTCTAGATGTTTGAGAAATGAGACCATTGTGAGAGAGTAAAATTATTTCTCAGGTTTCTGTTTTCCTTCTAATTTTGGTTGCAAAGGTTTTGTTGATGGAAAACATTTTAAAATTTAATATAGTGAAAATTATCATTTTACATCTTGTAATGCTCTGTCTCTTGTTTGGTCAGAAATTCTTCTTTTCTCCACAGATCTGACAGGTAAACTATTCATTTATGGTGTCACTTCTCATGTCTAAATCATGTACACATTTTGACCTTATCTTGATATACAGTGTAAGTTGTTGGCTTATCCTTAGTTTCTGCCATATTGTTTTCCAGATTTACCAGAAGTTTTTTTTTCTTCACATAATGAGTTCTTGTCCCAGAAAACTGGTGTCCTTGGTTTTATTAAACACAAGATTACTGTGGTAATTTACTATGGTCAAAACATTTTGTGTTTTGTGTACCTTCCCTATTCTATTGATCTGCCACTGTACTTCTTAGTCAGTACAATATAGTTTCTTTTATCTCCTTATGCTCCTATTTCCCAATAGAGTAAGACAGATTTCTATACCCAACTGAATGTGTATGTTATTCCCTCTTTGAGCCAACTTCAATAAGAGTAAAGTGCAAGTGACACCCAACCCACTCATCTTTCCTTCCATTGTAATAGGTTCTTTGTACCTCTTCAAGTGAGTTAATTGGTTGTGTTGGATGGGAGTAAGAAGCTGAGGATAACACCTAGGTTTTTTTTTTAAGTGTCATGTGTCCCAAAAAGGTTTATTAATTTTAAATGTGTGATACCAAAGGAAGCTTCCTTCCTCCCCTCACCATCTCCAAGTAATAAAATATTAGTTTACTTTAGAAATTTTGTACTTCTTTTGGTTTTTAGTGAACTCTTTTATTGCCAGCTAAAGGAAAATTGGCAGAAAAATATTTTAAATGCAAATATTTTCACATATTACTAGGGAAACAAATCATTTTACTTTCTTTGAGTTCTCTTAAACCTTTGATTGGAGACAGAGTCCTTGAAAATAATGCTTGTAGGAAATTTCCCTGGTATTACAATATACCCCAAATCTAGAGTCAAGGCCTAGCTCAAAGCTGTTGTTCTTATGTTTAATTACGTTCATTCAGTCCAAACTCATTTGCTGCTTTTTGCTAAAACACTTTTCCTGCAGCATCATTTAGCTATTGAGTTATTAAATGGGTCATTTGAGTAAAAAATTTGGATTTCTTTAGATGTATAAATATTTGCATGCAGTTGATATTCTGGGCAGTGATCAAGGGCTCCTTCTGTACCCTGTGTAGCCTTAAACTTCTTACATATTCATATAAAAAAATTTCTATTCTTATTCACTTTGTTTCACTTGGTGGGATTTATGTTTACAATTAAAAATACTGAAAAAAAATTCTGTTAAGAAAATCTGTCTAGTATCCTTAACGTATTTTCATTTGACCATAGAGGTTTTTTCTCCTTCATCATCTAACTCTTTACTGACACTCTATTCAAGCTTTCTATTATGCCTCTACTTTTGTCTTCTGCTGAACCCATTGTTTTCCCCCTTCTCTTCCAAGTGATTATTTGAGTGAAGATTTGCATTTAAATGAATGTAGAAAGTGCATTAACAACACCTCCACTAACAAAGTAAAAGCTACTTTGAATTTATTTCTACTAGTAGAGAATAACCAAAATAAATAAGTAAATATTTTGTGAGAATTCAATTCAATTTTCAAGTAACTACATTTTTAATGTGAAGATGCTTTATTAGATTGCATTTATTATTGGTCATGCATGTGGAATTACATAAATATCCTCAGGATGATATAAAAGATTTATGTAAGTTGTAAATGAGTGTCCATGTGTCCATGATCTGCATGTATATGCACATGCATACAGATATACACATACATACAAATATGTACATGTGTATACACACATATATACTACATTTGTACATTTATTTAGACTGAATTTAGATGCTTAGATTTTTGAATTGTGTCCCTTCTTTGAGTAATAAAGAATCAAGATATAGGAAGGTTGATAACATATACTGAATCTTATGACCATTATAAGATTTTTGTTAAACAGTTTCAAGCAATAGACATTTTTCAAGTAGGTAGCATTCGTGAAAGATCTAAAAAGGAGAAGAGAGAAGAAGGTGGCAGAAGCTGGTTAATGGACCAGATAATAACAACTGTGTATTATACTCCTCCTTCTGTAACACAAAAAAAATGGGGAGAAGAGAAAGAAGATGACAAAACAAAATGGAAGTTATATCAAAAAGAGAAAATATAACTGACCTTCACATTTTTTAATACACAGAAAAAGAAAATTTAAATCAATAATTTCTTCAATCCAAGTCTTTTACCACTGTTTTATTTTTACTGTTTTTCTTCATTGACATTACTTAGGAAAACTGTAATTAGGTGTTGGCTATCTTTCATAGGTCTGTTAGAAAGAGAAAAGTCTCTATTGTAAATTCATTTGAATTGCTGAAAAACAGTTCTCTATAAGCTATATGTGTTGAGAAATGACCAAAGTATGTCAGAGAACACACCAAAGGAAATATTTCCCTACCAAGTTATTTTTGTTCACATTTTAATACTCTTATTTATGCATGTTTTCTCTATAGGATGTAAGATTCACGAAGGCAGAAAAATATTTCATTTTTGTCTTTATATTCCTGATACTTTACAAAGCCTAGTATATAATATTTGTTTAACAAATGCTTGTTGAACAGTGCCTAGCATAAAATGTGTGTTTAAGAAATTCTTATTGATGATTGATAAATAAGAATTAAAATTACTAAATCTGATTATTCACTCTTTGATAAAACTAAGGACATACTTTATATACCAGAGGCAGTTGGATCTGGATTCAAGAAGATCTGACTACAAATTCAACTTTAACACTTATTAGCTGTGCACCCTGGGCAAGTCACTTCACTTCTGTTAACCTCAGTTGTGTCATTTGTAAAATGGGGATGATAATGTTTGCTTGTTTGCTGTCCTTTGTTCTTGATTATGACCAAAATGACATCACTTTGTTGGAGTTAAGGTAGTTTGTCCAACTGTGCTCATCAGACAAGTGTGGGCTCTGAATGCTCTACTATAGGTCAGACAGAAATAGTTCATATAAACATTTGTAGTGGAGATGTCTCTAAATCTGTGCAATTCACATTTCTTTTCAGCTACTGCAATTCTGCTTTGCTTATAGAGACAATGCCTTCTTTGATGTGGACATGCCATGCTGGAGAGTCCTGTGCCAGTGTCCTCTATGTCTAACAGTCAATTCCAAATTCTTCAGAGAGATCATGAGACTGTCCTTTTATTGATTCTTCTGACCTCTATGTAAGTGCATGCCTTGTGTGAGTTCTCCATAAAATAGTCTTTCAGGCATTTGAACAACATGGTTAGCCCATCAGAACTGTGCTCTCTGTTTGAATGTTTAGAATTCTAATAGCTCAAGAAAGAACTTCATTGGCCGGTACTTTGTCTTGTTATGTGATATTCAGAATCTTTCTAGAACAATTCAAATGGAAATGATTCAGCTTCCTGGAATGACATTGGTATACTGTCCAGGTTTCACAGACATACAACACTGAGGTAGGCACAAAGGTGCTATAGATTTTTGGTTTGGTAAGCAGTCTAATACCACTTCTCTCATACATTTTTTCTTGGGAACCTCCAAATCACTGAGCTAACTCTGGCAAATGGTGTGTAAATCTCATCATCTCTGTGTACATCCCTGGAAAGTAAATTGCCAAGGTAAGTGATCCACAGTATTCAAAATTTTTCCATTTGTTGTAACCAATGGTTCTATATATGGATAGTGTAGTGCTGGCTGGTAGAGAACCTGTGCTTTCTTGGTGTTAATTGTTAGACCAAAATTAGCACAAACAACAGGGAATTGATCTTCACTTTATCGTATCTCAGCCTCAAAGGCTGCATCTAGTGCACAATAATTTGTGAACAAAAAATCACACACCAATCTATGTCATGGTGTTATTGTAGGGACAAAATGAGATAATATTTGTAAAGTGCTTTGCGATTTTAAAAATCTTAGATAAATGCTTACTACTACACCACCTCTACTTCTAGTATTATGACTGACTGTGACTATGACTATGACTATGACTATGACAACTATGACTACTATGACTATGACTACTACTGGTAAGACTCTCTATTTGACTACAATTCCTTGGAAAACTAGAAAACAATGTAAAAAATCGATTTAGACTAGCACCTTACATTTCAGAGTGTAAGAAATTCAAAATGCAGATGTAATTTAAATATAAAATGCCACACCTTTCTTAATAGAAAAAGTGAATTGAGGTTACATTCACAAACATGGGGAGATTTTATAATTGAATGAGTGAGAGGAGAGATCACAAAAAATAGCTAAATTAAAGGGCTATCATATGTGCGAGCTACAGCTAGGATAAAAAGGAAAGGTAATTAATTGTGGAAGTAATCTTTGTATTAAACATCTCTGATAAAGGTCCAATATCATATATGTCTCTATAAATATATACACATTATATATGTATATACACATGTGTACATATATATATACACACATACAATGAATGCAAATACATAAGATCAAGAGCTATCACTCCATAGATAAATATGAAAAAATATTTTCAAAAGAATGATGAACTATTGACAACTATGATTGTTCTAAATCATTAGTAATAAGAAACATAAATCATGAGGTTTTCTCTGACACCACACAAATTGACAACTATGATAAAAGACAGAAACGGTCATTGATGGAAAGACTATAGAAAAACAGAAATACCAACACATTATTGATGGAATTGTCAACTGATTCAACCTTTTTAGATAAGAATTTGGAATTGTACTTAATAATTACTAAAATTCCCACATCCATTGATCCAACCATAGGCACATATCCTGGAAAACATATTGAGTCCCTTATTTTATTAGGGTTAAATAAAAATTAAAATACCAAAGGAAAAAAATGTAATTTTATATTAAAAAGAAATATTGGAATGTTAACAGCTGACTACTGTGACCAGCACAGTTGGGTGGGCTAGCAACCAGTGAGTAAAGAGACAGGGGTGTATTCAATAGTCTGTTTATTACAGAGCCATTTCATACAGAACCAAAGATACAAGGAACTTACAAAGTTTATATGCCCCTAGCGGATCTTACGTGACCAGAACAAAATGTAGACAATGTACAAGGACCCTCCTTTGATCTTGATCGCTCTTTACCTTAACTTAAGGCTAGCTATTTATTAAGATTTTATCCTAGGACCATATCAGGAAGCACAAACAAACAAGACTACCAGTCTTGCTGATTATCTACCTTGAATCTTCCTTAGCTATTTATTAGGTCTATATCATAAGACCATGTCTGGAGGCATCAACAAACAAGACTATATGTCCTCCTGATTACCTGCCCTGTGATCTTATAGAAGTTTGTATAGGAGAGGGGAATATTCCATTAGTGGGGCTGGGGGGAGCCCTGAAAGTCCTCTACAGCTGACCATGCACTGGAATCCCAAATCATAACTGATTTCTTGTGCATGTCTAAAAGTAGTTCTCTTTCTTCTGTTTCATTCTC
>CM053583.1:254560006-254579876 GCA_028627135.1 Pseudochirops cupreus | reverse complement strand
AGTATTAAAGGCATCTTTTTCAGATCATGAAGCAATGAAAAGAAAGTATAATAAGGACCACAGATAGAGTAATAATTAATTAAGAACTAAATAATCTAATTCTAAAAAATGAGCAAGTCAAACATGACATCATAGAAACAATAATTTCATCAAAGAGTACAAAAATAAAATCAAAACAACATCCCAAGACTTATGGAATGCAGCCAAAGGAGTTCTTAGAGGAAATTTTATATCTCTGAATGCCTCCCAGAATAAAATAGAGAAAATAATGATCATTAAATTGGGCATGCAACTAAAAAAGCTAATAAAAGAAGCAATTTTAAATGCTCAATTAAATATCAAATAAAAAATTCTGAAAATCAATGGACAGTTTAATAAAATTAAAGTTAAGAAAACTATTGAGTTAATAAATAAAATAAAGAGCTGCTTTTATTAAGAAAACATTTTAAATGATGAAACATTGATGAATTTGATTTAAAAAACAGAAACAAGGAAACCAAATTATCAGTATCAAAAAAGAAAAGGATGAATTCACCACCAATGTAGAAGAAAGCAAAACAATAATAAAAAGCTGTTCTGTCCAACTGTATGTCAATAAATCTGACAATCTAAGTGAGCTGGATGAAAATTTACAAAAAATAACTTGTCCAGATTAATACAAAAGGTAATAAAATACTTAAATAACTCCATTTCAGAGAAAGAAATTGAATAAGTCATCAATGAACTCCCTAAGAACAAGTCTCCAGGGCAAGATGGAATGAATTCTAGCAAAACTTTAAAGAACAATTAATTCTAATACTAAATAAACTATTTGGAAATATAGGCAAAGAAGGCATCCTACCAAATTATTTTAAGACACAAATATGGTGCTGATAACTAACGTGGTAAGAGGCAAAACAGAGAAAGAAAATTAAAGACCAATTTTCCTACTAAATATACATGCAAAATTTTAAATATAATAATAGCAAAGTGATTACAGCAATTTATCACAATAATCATACACTATGACCTGGTGGGATTTATGCCAGGAGTGGAGGGATGGTTCAGTATTAGGAAAACTATGAGTCTAAAAAGCCATATCAATAACAAAACTAACAGAAATCATATGATTATCTCAATAGATGCAGAAAAAGTTTTTGACAAAATACAGCACCCATTTCTATTAAAGAAAAAACACCAAAGAGCATAGGAATAAAGGAATTTTTCATTAAAATGATGAGCAGTATCTAAAACCATCAGTAAGCATATGCAATGAGGTTAAGATAGAAGCATTTCCAGTAAGGTGAAACAAGGATGTTTATTATCACCACTGTTATTCAATATTGTAACAGAAATTTTAGCTTTAGCAAGAAGAGAAGAAAAAGAAATTGAAGGAACTAGAATAGGCAATAAAGAAACAAAGCTGTAACTCTTTCCAGATGATATGATTAGAGAATCCTAGAGAATCAACTAAAAATCTACTTGAAATAATTAACTTTAGCAAACTTGCAGAATAAAAAATAAATCCACCGAAATCATCGATATGTGTGTGCATATATTGATATGGTCAAAACTGGGTATGTTCAATGAAATTGCCAACAGCACTGGTCCTTCTTCCCATGTTGTTATGATCTCTTTCTGATCAGTTTTTTTTAATTCTCTGGTTTGAGAATTCTAGAATTTGCTGCTGCTGTTGACGCAACTGAGTTACCACCATATGCATTCTGTGTAAACTTCCACCCCAGTGTCACAGACTTGTACTTTAAAACTAAGAGAGCATTGACTTGGACTAGAAAAATGTTTCACCCTGACCTTTTGTTGCATCTGTCCCTTTGGAGTTAGTTTCCAGGCATTATTTTAAAGTTGTTTAGAGAAGAATATTGGGAGAGCTTGGATGTACTGCTTGCTCTATTCTACCCTCCTGGCTCTGCCACCCTGAGGAACAAATTCTATTTTAAAAAAAAGCATACTCATTGAGATTTCTAATGCTTTTATGTAAGCATTCTAGATGAGGCCCATGTTCTTTCTACTACAAATTGTGTGTGTGTGTGTGTGTGTGTGTGTGCGTGTGTGTAGGCAGGCTGAGAGAGAAAGAGAATTTTAAACCTCTTTCTGACATTACTTCAATCAGTTCCTCACTTTTTACAGTTTTAATTTGCTTGCATACCTTTTTTTCTAAATTATATACCACTGATAACTTCAGGAAAGATAGGGTTTTATGAAGATCAATTTTGGTTTTTTTTTTTAATATTCTATTTTAAAATATTACTAAGGGAAAATTGTACTCTAAGTAGTTGAAGAGTCATGAAGTTTCTAGAGAATGAAAGAGGAAATCTCACTTTTCCAAGAAGAAAGACCAGGAACTGCCAGAATAGAATGTTGCATAACATTTTCAGACGGGGTCACTGTATCAGATGTTTTTGCTGACCTGTTTTTCTTTATGACAAGGGGAGGGTTCAGTTTGGGGGTAGAGGTAGGAATGGGAGAGGTCCTTCCCAGAAATGAGTGTGATACAAAAACAAAATGCAATCAAAAAAAGATATTTGCTCATACATACATCTGTGGCAAAAATATTCTGCCCCTGAATACATGCATATTTCTATGAAAAATCAATATGAATTTTAAAAACAAAAATATATCAGAACTTGCTCTTTTTTATAAACAATCTTGAGAAAGACACTTTTTGATCCATCATATGATGTTTAATGAATCTATATAGAAATCATTTAAATCACTTTGAAAGTTATCTTTCTCTAATAGCAGTGGTCCAGTCCCTGAATATGTCAGGTAAACTAATCTTATAAAAAGAGATGGCCTTGGAATTATGGCTAATTTTCTTAGAAGTTCTACCATCTGATCAACTGAGCTCATGGAAACAATTAACACCCCAACTATGTATCCTACTGTTATAATTGCTGCCATAACATTTTTATTTCTTGGCAATGTGGGAAAAATTGAATGCATATTAATCCCCGGGCCAGCCCTGGGTTCAGGCCAGGATAGCCCAGCTTGCCTTTTCTCCTCTGAGCCACATGGATGTGTTCTGGTACAAAACACTCCAAAAATATTCCATGATTATTGACACGTCCATCCCTCTTAAATTTGTTTTCCATCAGTTTATTAAATCGTGATGTGAACTGGTGATTCAACATTTTTTGAGTAATTTTTCTTTAGATAACTGACTTTCATCATTAGCCAATGAGGAAAAAGGAATGTTATTTCAAAATAGCCATGTGTCCTCAGAGAACATAATGTGACACAAAACGTTGGCATGATAATGATACTCTGCTATTTCTATTTGCAGACCTCCATCTGCTCCTCTTGAGGCTTAGAAACTCGCCACTCTATACTTTTTTGTTGTCATAGATTTCATCTGCCCAATCTCTTAGCTCTTTTGTGGTTCTCTGCCCTTCATTATTCAGCTGCTTTGGGCTTCTTAGTTCCATTTGTTTCTTCACTGTAGCAGGAAGTAGTCAACATTTTACTGAATCTCTCTGAGTCTGGAGATAAACATTTATGGCCCATTTAGAGTCCTCAGTTTTTTGTCATCTCAACTCATAGATGACCTGCTACCAAGGCTTTTTCTGATCTCCCAAGTATTAACTCCTTCTCTTATCTTGTATTTATTTTGTATGTGTATGTATTTGTGTGTATCTCTTTGTGTGTATACATACATACATACATTCCATACATCTATTTGTGTATGTCTTTTCCACACAATAGAATATAAACTATCAGAAGGTGGAGAATTTTTTCTTTGTATCCCTAACTCAGTGTCTGACATATAGTAGGAACTTAATAACTTATTTTGATTAATGTGATTAATTATTTTTTCTTAGCTACTGCCATGCTGCACAAGGGATTTGCCATTCAGATGATTCATATATAGTAAGAGTCATCTGGACAGCATAAGTTGTCTAAGGGGGGTGGGCACCTGGTGATATCTGCTTGCCATACTAGAGAGTAAGAAGAGACTAATAGTATTTCATTAAAGTATTACACTAAAGGAAATTCAGAATAAAAAATGTTTACATAAAACCATCAGAGGAAACAGAGACATAGTAAATGTAGCATTAGCAAATAAGAAATTTCAAATTTGGATCATCATCTGACAGAGAGAATAGGACATCTTTAGCACAGCACAAGACAATATATTGGCAATAACACACTATAAATAGTCTTTATCAACTTGGTGTGGTAAATAAGACATTAGACTTAGAATCAGGTAGTTCTGAGTTCAAGCTCTGCCTGAGACACTTAATAACTGTCACCCTGAGCAAGTCATTTGACCTCTCTGTGTCTATTTTCTCATCAATAAAATGAAAGAGTTTTACCTTCTCAATGACTTCCACCATTAAATCTATGATACCCTGGTACTTTGATACACATTGGCAGATGGTGTAGATTTGAGGGGAAAAAAGATAAGCAAAATTAGAAGGCTTGAACTTAGAAGACCTTAAATATAAAAGAAATCTGCATAAAATAAAAAGAGATTTTTATTTTCTAAAATGAGGTGGTGGTACCTTATGGAGCACTGTTCCTAGAGTAAAGAGGACTTGAGTTCAAATCTGGCCTTAGATACTTACTACCTGTATAACCCTGGACAAGAGTCACTTAAACTCCAATTGACATCCACCTCAAAAACGAAAGGACAGAGAATGAAATAGCTTTTTTCTTTTGGCTGTCATTTTGTTCTCTTTTTCTGTGAGTTGAATAATTTTTAGAACTGTTAAATGCTGAACAATGAAACATTTAAGGACCTAAAATGAGCAGACTTTTTTTCTTCTGCCACAGCACTCTTGCATAGAAGTTAGCTGTTCAGAGAAGACAAAATTATTTTCCTATCTAATCTTCGAGGGTCAACTATAAACAAATTAGAAATTTCAGAGTTTGTTTTCTGTCACTTTGCTGCCAGTAAAGATTGTCCCTTTGTGCCCTTCATGTGAGAAAGTAATTTGCAAGCAAACTGCTAGGGGCAAGGTGTGTGTGTGTATGTGTGTGTGTGTCTGTGTGAGAGAGAGAGAGAAAGAGAGAGAGAGAGAAAGATAGAGAGAGAGTTGTGATTCTTCACAACTAATAAGAGCATTAAAAGTCTACCAGGTTATGTAGACAATAGGAGTTGTATGTTTACTCACTTCCCCAGCCCCCATCAAAACACATGATACATATATCACTTGATTCAATTTAAGCCCTAGCAGTGTGGCAAACATTGCTTCAGTACCAAAGAGATTCATTCTCTCTCTCTCCCTCTCTCTCGCTCTCTCTCTCTCTCTCTCTTTCACTCTCTTTCCCTCTCTCTCTCCTCCATCAGAATTTTTGTAGGTTTCAAATAAGAGAAATAGAAATATCTCAGCTGAAATAAAATTTTCATCACATAATGCATCATGTAATGAATTTCAAGTTGAGAATAACATTTCATACCAGAGCACATGATCATCACCATGAAAAAGTTAGTGATAGCTGTTGTCATTCCACTGATGTGAAAACCTAGGGACAAATGTTTGGTGGTGGGAGAAGTACTACAACAAACTCTGATAAAGGGAAGGTTGATTTACTAGAGCTTTTATTTCCTTAGGGAACGCCCTAAGACTGAAATTAGCATATATAGATGATAGGACTTACGAGATATTTGTTATAGAAAATTTACTTTCCATTCATTACCACCTTATATTTTATTCTCTGTGGATGATTTGAAACTGATTTTCTGTTAAGAGCATGAAACAAAGGGAAATGGTAGATAGTGAACTGTATCTGATTTCTGTTAAGTACTGTCTACCAAGTTTTATCTATGTGGCACACAAAATGTGAACGTTGTTTTCTAAGAAAGGTTTTAATGTTTTCTTCACTTTAAGGAAGAAGTTCCTAAACTTTGGTTTTGAAGTTGTTTTATCAATATTTTTACATATGTATTTTAATACCATTGTTTCCTTTCTAAAACTATGTATTTTTAAAGCATTTAAAAATATTATTCTGAGAAGGTGTCCATAGGCTTCACCTGATTTTAAAGGGCTCCATGAAAGAATAAAAGCTAAGAAATCCTGCTTTAAGCTGATGAGGCCTGGAAACTCTTTGTAGCACAATGGAACTCATTTAAAAAATTACAAAGTAGATCATTGGAGATCAGTGACTTTAGGTTGACATAATATCCCCTGTCTAACGAAGTTCCTCACAAGAAAGTATCTATACCCCCAAAAAGCAAAAGGTCCTTCCTTTCCTCTTAGAAGGAAATATTCGCCAAAATCTTATTAACCACATGTAGTCAGTATTATAAGAAGAAGACAAAGTTTTTCCATAGAGTTTTGGAGAGAGATGGAAGTAGCTATTGAAGATTAGGACTATTCCTCCTACTGAAATTGAACAAAAAAAAATTGTTGATAGTCTTGTAACTCCTCAAAAGCAAGAAAAGTATAAAGCCACATGAATCCAGACTATTGTGGATTCCTCTGAGCAAAGAATGAACTACGAACTGGTATTGGGGGAAGGTTTGTTGAGTAGAAATCTGGTTGCAGAAACCAAGGAAAACAAGAAAACCTAACAGATATAATTGAGGAAGCAATCCCAGGTTTCATTTAGTAGGTTAAAGCATTTCTCTTACATTTTGTTAATTCTCACAGCATGTTCAAGGGTAATGATTCATACAACCAATCTACTTCCCCTCCCCAAGGGTTGGAGTAAAAGCATTGACTAAAAGAAAGAGCAACTGAATGTAGGAACTGAGAAAGAAGTAGATGATATCCAAGAGAGAGTACTTATATTTCATGCTAATCCAAACAAATTTAACCTCAAACCACTGTTGTATCTGGGAAACATATTTTAATTTAATTTAATTTTAACCCAATACTGGACAAGTAAACAAATTTTCATCAGTCTCACATTTTGTTCCTTGTGTGTTAAAATACATGTTCATTTCCCATGCCACAGTTTTCTCAACCTGTACCCTGAAGAACCTCTGGAGTAAAAACTAGGATGCTATTTGAAAACCCTCTATAAAAACCTCTTCCAACCATCAACCAGATTCTTTTATGATTGACATTGAATCAGTATGTAGACCCACACCTAGTGTTCCAAGCTTTCTAGAGTACTTTTTGGAACAAAGATGTAGAATTATTTGTGGTTAAAAATCAGTCTTTGGGAGATCAGTACAAGCGTGTTAGCATATGGTCCAAGATAAGGTACAAAGAGGCCTCTTAAAAAAGGTATTTTCTAATAATCTGGTACAGGTATGAATCTTCAGTGTTATTTTCTTCTCAAATAACTCTGTTAGGTCAAGATAGCACACTGAAGATCACAAGTGATAAACATTCTCAAAACCTTTGCTACAAAGCAACTATGGAAAATGCCAAACTGAAGACAGAGAACCCCAACAAAAAGTCACAAGGAGTCATTTTTCTATCCAGGGTAGCTTAGAAACACAGAAATAGTACTTAGTGGGAGCTAGGATAGGGAGTGATTAGAAACATGGGGCATATTAGAGGGAGAAGTGACACTTGCTGTGTGTTATGTATTGGCAGCTGCAGAAACAACAGTGGAGTCATCAGTTGCCTCCAATGTGAATAGATGGTAAAAGGACAGAATGGAAAGAGATTCCAGGAGACTAATGGACTACCACTGGATGCAGGATCAAATGCCAGTACTTAGCACAACATCATAGTCTATTACTCCATTCTGCATCACATTTCCAGGGAGAAGAGGGGCAGTTGCAGCAATGAGGGAGTAGAGACTCTATATGGGTAAGGACCAGAACAGGGACCAGGAGTGCAGGGACAAGATCTCTCCCTGTGATCATCATTTTGGAAGCAATAAAACTTTAAAACCATCAGATTGTGCTACAAAAGCTCAGAATAGTCAATCCCTAAGAGGTGAGAAGAGCTCAACTCTAACATAAAGTCAAAAATTTTAAAAGGCTGAAAAATAAGCAAAGAAAAGAATGACTTAGTTTACAACACTGGTTATTGAAAAAATAGAACTCTAATAAATATTTTTGAACATAGAGGTCTTTTTCCCCTTCATTCTCTTTGGGGAGATGATATAACCATGTCAAAAGATGTGCACAATCTAATAATTTTGGGGGATTGGGGAATAATCTTAAATTATAATCCAGAACTCTTAGAGCAGTTAATAAGTGCACCAAAAGTACCCTGGAGTTCCTGATTTCCTTCAGCTCTTCCAAAATGTGTTATTTTCCTCTTTTATCATCTTTGCAATCTTATGGGTGTGAGGTGAAACAGCAAAGTTGATTTAAATTGAATTTCTCTAATTATTAGTGTTTTAGAACATTTTTTCACATGATTGCAGATAGCTTGAATCTCTTCCATTGGATACAACCTATTGAGAAGAGCAGAGTCAACATGGAGGAGGAAAGGAAGAATTTTTTGCCAAGCTCTCCTAATACATCCTTTCTACATTAACTTTTACAAAGAACAAAAGGGAATTCAGTGGGAAACTCAAGAAAAATCAAAGCTAGTTATTTTTTTCCAGTCCAAGATAACTTATAAAGATTGAAAGAGTGGCTTGCAGACACTGGAGTTGGGATAGGTTGAGAGCATAGTGTGGTGGGAAGAAGTACTGGCTATGAACTGTGGTGAGAGGGAAAGATCACATGATTAGAAGAGATCCTGGGGGAACCCTATAAAAGTAATAGAAGTGAGGAAAGCTGCCATCTGAGATATCTGTTGCCCATGATTCCATTCCATGCCACAATTTCAGAGCAGAGGGAAAATATCATGAGGAAGCTGGGGACCTATGTGTGTAAGGACCAAAAGAAAAATCAAGAGGACAATGAGAGGGCAATGACTCTCCCTGGATCATGCCTCTTTAGAAGCATGTGAAATTGACATAAGGACATGAAAGACATTTGCTCTGGGCAGACATCGTGAGGATCACAAAATATGAGCAAGATTGTAAGTGGTGATGTTGAGACACAGGGAAGTGTAAGGCCCAGGAATTAGTTGGGTCACATGGAAGTCAGAGCATATTGCACTGTCCTTGGCCAGGGGATATTGCATTGGCAAGAATGTCTTACGTAGGATACCTGAGGTTCCCAACTAGTGTCTCCACACCCTGGGGTCTTCATGCCTTTGTAATTGCACTTCCCCTCTCACAATTTACCTCCCCTCTCACCATTCTGCTCAGCTGGGCTGTATCGTGTGTGGTGTGTGGATCTGGGGTAGATAAAAAACCCCAGCCTTGGAGGGAGGGTGAAGCCTGCCTTAAGATCTGGCTGTAAGGCTTCCCGGGAGAGACTTCAATAAACCTTCTTAGCATATACCTTCGAGCCGTGAGTTTTCTTTTCAAGAGAAAATGCTGGTGCCTTCTCCTTTGAGGTAAGTAACCAGCTGCCCCTTCAGGCAGGTTGGGCAAACCTTGACAAAGAACCCTGACAAGCCATCACCAACCAAAGCCAGAAGTGAATAGAGCCTGGCTCTAACCAAACTCTAACTCTAGTCCAAACTCTAGAAATAGGCTGGAAAAGTGAGCAAATAATCATCTTCCAACCTGGATCAGGCATCATAACAAGGCTGCTCAGGGTTCCGCACCATAAAAGAGGCCATTCTTAGCCAATCATGGTGATAAGCTGCATCTGCCCTGTAGGGAAGGCCACCACTGGTGTTGGCCTCAGGGAGCAAGGCAGTGTGCACTCCAGACCTGAGGCTGGGAGTCTTCAGCCCAAGGACCAGTCTGGCCTTGCCCATGTAATGACAAACAAAATAGTCCTTTCTTGCTTTTTTCAGCTATTCAAGTGCCTTTGAGTCTGGCTTTTGATTGGGCAAGCCTTTGTTGGAAACAGTATACATATGTGTTGCCCTTCATAAGCCTAAGGAAGTTTGGAGACCTTCCTTGCCTAATACCATCACATAGAGCCCACAGTAGAAGGAGCTTGCTGAAAGAGCTAAACACTTATAGCTCAACAGGAGGGGTGGAACAGGAAGGATCAGAAAAGATAAAAGCTTGAACATGAGCTGGAACCAAGAGGGAAACTGCTTGCCATTTTGACACTGTTAATCTGAGAACTAAGAAAGAGAATGTTTGTGATGTGGGCACTCTGTCTGTTGTTCTGCATTGATTTTACTTTGTCAGACAGAAGCACCCTGTCCGTTGTTCTTCAACATACATCCTGAAAGGGTCTTTACTGCTGTTTAGAGAAGTCCTGGGACTCTCTCAGACAGAAGCTTTGTGTATTGGTTTATGTTACTTTATCAGACAGAAAGTGGATTGAGGGGCACAGAGTGCATGGTCTATACTAGCACAGACTCAAGTAGAGTGGAGCCAGAGAAAGCCAGGGTGAACTGCAGGGGTGGTTCCCAAATCTCTCACCACAGGACAGAGTTCTATTGGAGTTGGGTCAGAGAAAATCACAGGGCCTGTGGCAGTGGAAGAAGCTACTCCTAGGGCTATTAGTTCACAGAATGGATATTTAAAAATAACCTACCTGAACTTCCAGTCTCCAAGATGGCAGAGTAAAACTTAGCTGCTCTAATCTCCCTCTCTGACTCTGAAAACCCAGACAATATTGTCCCAGTGTAAAATCCTTAAATAGTGGAACCCCCTGTAGCCTTGGGAGTACTAGAGGAAGGGGGTGGCTGTGACTGTGCTGAGGCTAAAGTGCGGGATGAGAGGCATCCCAACAAAGCCTGTGTCAGCTGACTGGTGGGAGATCCTGAATTCCACAGGGGTGAAGACAGAAAGCACTAACACCAGAATCCCAGGTGTGCTTTCCCAAAACCAAAGGAATAGGAAGACACCAGTGTGGCCTGGGCACCAGCTGCTGAGCCTGCCTGAGCTCTAACCCAGAGCAGGGAGGAAGAATTCTGAAGTGGCAGAACCACCCCTCCCTTAGACCTTACACTTTAAGGTTCAGTGCAACCCCAGGGAAACATCAAAAGTCCTGGCCTTGTCCTTAGTCCAGTCATGCAGAGGCCAGAGCACATAAAGCTAATACCCAGGCCCTTAACTCCCAGGATAACAAGCAGAGATTCACTTTAAAAGACAGGAAAAGGAAATCATAATGGGCAAAAAGTAAATTGGAAAAACAAAGACTTTAGAATCCTATTACTGAGTGAGAAGAATCAAATTCAGAAGAAGACAGCATTGACTATATACCCACATCTGAAACCTCAAAAGGGAATATGAATTGGTCTCAACCCCAAAAAACATTCTTGGAAGAGCTCAAGAAGGATTTTAAAAGCCAAATTAGAGAGATAGAAGATAAAATAGCCAGTAATTATAAAAATACAATTGGCAAAATGGAAAACAAATTTCATGGAAGGAAACAACTTCTTAAAAAGTAAAATTTGTCAAATGAGAAAGGAGGTTAAAAAAATCTAGCTGGAGAAAATGATTCCTTAAAAGTAAAAACTGAACAAATGGAAAAGGAGGTTCGAAAACTAACTGAGGAAAGCAATTTGCTAAAAACTGGTATTGGACAAATTGAAGCTAATTACTCTTTGAGTCATCAAAAATTAGTCAAGCAAAATCCAAAGAATTTAAAAAATAGAAGAACATTTAAAATATATCATTGAAAAAGCAACTGATCTATAAAACAGATCCAGAAGAGATAATCTAAGAATTATTGGTCTACAAGAAAGCCATGATGAAAAATTTGCCTGGACAGCATCTTCTAAGAAATCATCAAGGAAAACTGCCCTGAATCTTAGAACCCAAGGGTAAAATAGGTATCAAACAATTCACTGGACACTTCCTGAATAAGATCTCAAATTGAAAACTCCAAGGAATATTGTAGCCAAATTCCAGAATTATCAGGTCAAGGAGGAAATACTGCAAAGAGCCAGAAAAGCAAAAAGCAATTCAAATACTAATATCATGAAACTACAGTCAGGATCACACAGGACCCAGCAGTTTCTACATTAAAAGAAAAGAGAGATTGGAATATGATTTTCCATAAGAGAAAAGAGCTTGGGATACAATGAAGGATCCACTAACCAGCAAAATTGAGGATAATTTCTCAGGGAAGGAGAAGGTCATTCAGTGAAATAAGGGACTTCCAGACCTTCCTAATAAAAAGACCAAAGCTTAACAGAAAATTTGAGCTCCAAATACGAGACTCAAGAGAGACATAAAAAGGTAAAGGAAAATAGAGAAAACATGCATACACACTGAAGTAAAAAAGAACAGCAGGGAAAGCAATTCTAATCTCAGTAAAAGCAAAAGTAAAGACAAATCTAATTAAAGGAGTTAGGGAAGTCATCTATATTCTGCTAAAAGGCACCATTGACAATGAAGTAACATCCTTACTGAACATATATGCACCAAGTGCATATAATCCAAATTCTTGGAAGAGAAATTAAAGGAGTTAGAGGAAGAAATAGATAGCAAAACTATACTAGTGATGGACCTCAACCTCCCTCTCTCTGAACTGGATAAATCTAAGCTCAAAATAAACATGAAAGTAGTTAAGGAACTGAATAGAACTTTAGAGAAGGTACATAGGATAGACTTCTGGGAAAAATTGAATGAGGATAGAAAGAAATATCTTCTTTCTCAGTGGTACATGTCACATACACAAAAATTAACCATGTGTTATGACATAAAAACCCCACAATACAGTGCAGAAAGTGAGAAATATTAAATTCATCCTTTACAGACCATGATGCAATAAAAATTGTATGCAGTAAAGTTCCATGGAAAGATAGACTAAAAACAAATGGGAGACTAAATAACCTAATCCTAAAGAATGAGTGACTCAAACAAGAAATCATAGAAACAATCAGTAACTTCATTCAAGAGAATGACAATAATGAGACAACATACCAAAACTTATGGGATACAGCAAAAGTAGTTCTTAGGGGATGATTTTCATTTCTGAATGCTTACATAGATAAAATAGAGAAAAAACAGATCAATGAATTGAGCATGCAACTGAAAAAGCTATAGAAAGTTGAAAATCTCCAATTAAATACTAAATTAAAAATACTGCAAACCAAAGGAGAGAGCAATACAATTTAAATTAAGAAAACTATTGAACTAATAAATAAAATTGACAGCTGTATTTATGAAAAAACAATTAAATTGATTAACCTTTAGTCAACTTGATCAATAAAAAGAAAGAAGAAAACCAAATTACCAGTATCAAAAATGAAAAGGATGAATTTATCTCCAATGAAGAGGAAATTAAAGCAATATTTAGGAAATATTTTGTTCAATTGTATGGCCATAAATTTGACAATCCTAATTAAATGGATGAATATTTAGAAAAATATAAGTTGCCTAGATTAACTCAAGAGGTATCATGGAAAAAGGAATTGAACAAGCCATCAATGAACTACTCAGGAAAAAATCTCCAGGGTCAAATGGATTTACAAGCAAATTTTATCAAATATTTAAAGAACAACTACTTTCAAAATTACACTACAGACGATTTGGAAAATTTTCTGAAGAAGTAGTCCTATCAAATTCTTTTTATGATACAAATATGGAAGAGCCAAAGCAGAGAAAGAAACTTATGGACCAATTTCCCTCAATAATATAGATGCAAAAATTTTTAAATAAAATACTAGCAAAGATATTATAACAATTATCACAACAATGATACATTTGGATCAGTTAGGATTTATTCTAGGAATTCAAGGCAGGTTTGACATTAGGAAAAGTATAAGCTTATTTAATCATATTAACAACAGAAATAGCATAAACCAAATAATTATCTCAATAGATGCAGAAAAAGCTTTTGACAAAATACAACACCCATTCCTATTAAAGCACTATTAAAAATTGGAATAAATGGAGTCTTCCTTAAAATAATAAGTAGTATTTATCTAAAGCCATCAGGAATTATTATATATAATGAGGATAAGCTATAAGCATTTCCCATAAGATCAAGGGTGATACTATGATGTCCACTATCACCCCTTTTATTCAATTTGGTACTAGAAATGTTAGCTGCAGCAATAAGAGAAGAAAAAGAAATCAAAGGAATTAGGTTAGGCAAAGAAGAAACAAAGCTATTACTTTTTTGCAGATGATATGATGATATACTTAAAGAATCCTAGAGAATCAAGTAAAAAGCTACTTGAGAAAATAAATAAATTTAGCAAAGTTGCAGGATATAAAATAAACCCACATAAATCCTTGGCATTCCTATTTGTTGCTAATGAAGTCCAACAGCAAGAAGGAGAGAGAGGAATTCTATTTAAAGTTACTATAGTCATTATAAAATATTTTGGAGTCCACCTGCCAAAACAAACCCAGGGACTATATGGACACAATTACAACAAATTTTTCATAGAAATAAAATCAGATCTAAATAACTGGAAAAACATCAATTGCTCCTGGTTAGGTCAAGGTAATATAATAAAAATGACAAGTTTATCTAAGTTAATTTACCTATTTAGTGCCATACCAATCAATCTACCAAAAAATTGTTTCATAGAGTTGGGAAAAAAAAATAGTAACAGAATTCATCTGGAAGAACAAAAGGTCCAGAATATCAAGAGAATTAATGAAAAGAAATGCTAGGGAAGGGGGCCTAGTCATACAAGATTTGAAACCGTATTATAAAGCATCAGTCATCAAAACTACTTGGTACTGACTGAGTAATATAATAGTAGATCAGTGAAATAGATTATAGACACAGTAGTCAATGACTATAGTAATCTATTGTTTCATAAACCCAAAGATTTCATCTTCTGGGATAAAAACTCAGTATTTGACAAAAACTGCTAGGAAAACTGGAAAATAGTATGGTAGTAGCTGGCCATAGACCAATATCTTATGCCATATGCCAAAATAAAGTCTAAATGGGTTCACAATCTAGCTATAAAAGCTGAAACTATAAGAAACTTGGGAGAGTAAGGAATAGTTAACTTGTCAGATTTATGGAGAAGGGAAGAATCTATGATCAAACAAGAGAAAGCTTTATGAAATGCAAAAGGGATGATTTTGATTACATTCAAATGAACAGCTTTTGTACAAACAAAGCCAATGCAACCAAGATTAGGAGGGAAGCAGAAAATTGGGAAAGATTTTTTACAACCAGTGTCTCTAATAAAAGCCTCATTTCTAAAAATACACAGAGAATTGAGTTAAATATAAAAGAATACAAGTCACTTCCCAAATGATAAATGGTCAAAGGATATGAACATGCAGTTTTCACAGGAAGAAATTAAATATATCTACAATCACATGAAGAAAATGCTCTAAATCACTATTGATTAAAGAAATGCGAAACAAAACAACTTGAGGAACCACACCTAACCTGTCAGATTGGCTAACATGGCAGAGAAGAAAAATGAAAAATGCTGGAGCAGATGTGGGAAAACTGGGACACTAATGCATTGTTGGTGGAGTTGTGAACTTATTCAGCTATTCTGGACAACAATTTGGAACTGTGCCCAAAGAGCTATAAAACTGTGCATACTCTTTGACCCAGGGATACCACTTCTAGGTCTGTATCCTAAAGAGATCATAAAAATAGTTTAAGGGCCTATATGTACAAAAATATTTTTAGAACATCTTTGTGTGGTGACCAAGAATTGGAAATTGAGGAGATACTCATTGATTAGGGAATGGTTGTACAAGTTGTGGTATATAAATGTAATTGAATAGTATGGTACTATAAGAAACAAAGAGCTGGAAGACTTCAGAAAAATCTAGAAATACTTATATGTACTGATGCTGAGTGAAGTGAGTAGCACAAGAAGAACATTTTTATAATGGCAAGCAAAGGAGTACTTAGCACCTTGTTTCAGTTCAAGTGTCTTTGAGCCTTGCCTGTGATTATATCAAGTCTTTTTTAGAAACAGAACCTCTGAAGCCCAAAGTGAGAGGGACTTTCCAAAGACCAGAACAGGAAGAAACTAAGAGGTGGGCAGAACAGGAAGGGGCTAAAGACCATATAAAAATATGAGCACAAGCTGGGACAAAACAGAACTGAGAGGAAGCATGGCTGTGACACTGACACTTTGCCTGCCTGTGTTGATGTTACTTTGTCAAACCTGTCTGCTCATTGAGGATGTTGCTGCTATTACAAAAGCCCTGGGGCCTTACTGTTGCTTAAGAAGCTCTGAAAGAGGACTCTCCTGTTGTCTGTTTAGAGAAGTCCCTGAGGAGGGTTTTACTGATGTTTTCAGAGGTCCTGGAACTTTACCAATGATTTGTGTTGATTTCTCAGACTGTTTGTGGGTCTGTGTTGATTTTACATGCAGAAAGTGAATTGATTATGGTGCCAGCAATGTGTGTTGTTCTGGTTTAGTTAAGCTTCGTCTTCCCAGAAACAGAGACTTTGGAGGGCTGGAGGTGGACTGGTCACCATGGGCTTCAATATGGAATGGGAGCTTGATGTGGAGCTGGATGTGGAGCTGGTTGAGGAAATGAGAGCTGCCTACCTATGAATCCAGGTGATGGTTAGGTGAATTCAAGCAAGAGATGGGAGCATGGGAAAAGGAACCATGGAATTTGAGGGCATGCCTTGAACCAAGATGAAAGGATCTTCCCTTGGATACTTAGTTTTAATTGACAAGATCCTGATTTACTGTGACCTAGGGGTGAGAGATCTTTGTACTTTGTATCCCTTGAGGAGGATTTACTTCTTAAGGATAATTGAGTTGACTTACTAAATGATATCTTTTGTTTAAAACTATGTGGCCCCTTTAGTAAGGAGTTATTATGTTATATTGCTGTGAAGGTTGTACTTTGCTTTCTGTGAATGTTTTGCTTTGGTTTGATGCTGAATAAATAGATACTATGTGATCAGAGTCTTAAAGCTATTCACAGCAGTAGTCCTCTGGAAAACTGCTTGTACTTGGCTCTACAATTGTACATAGTAACAGCCACGTTGTACAATGACTAATTTTCATATACTTGGCTTTTCTCAGCAGAGCAATGATCTAAGACTAATGATGGAAATTGCCCTCCACATCCAGAGAAAGAACAATGGAGTCTACAGTCAAAGCATTTTATTTGCTCTCTCTTTTTTCTTTTGTTGTTTTTTTTTCCTACTTTTTCATAGTTTCTCCCATTGGTTCTAATACTTCTTTACAACATGATGAATGTGAAAATATGTTTAATATTAATGTATATGTAGAGCTGATGTCAGATTGCATGTTGTTTTGGGGAGGAGGTCACAGAGGGGAGGGAAGAAAATAGAAAACTCAAAAGCTTATGGAAGTGAAGATTGAAAATTAAAATTCAATAAATTAATTGAAAATCCTGAAAAAGGTCTAATTTTGTTTTTTTTATCATCTTTTGTTACCCCCCTAGGACAATCCCATTCCTAATATACCCTTGTCTCTTTCCCCCCATTAAAATGCAAGGTATTCATCAATGAATTGTGCCTTCCAAATACTCAAAAGCATTTCTTTTTTTTGAGTTTCATGTCACCAGAAATGTATGTAAGTTCTCTATCCAACTGAATGTTCTGTTTTCCCATAGTATTATGCCTAGTTTATCAGGGTAAATTGTTCTTGGTTTTATAGTTGTATTTTTGACTTATACAGTATTTCATTCTAAGCTTTTCTCTTTTTTTATGATGCCTGCCAAATTTTTTGTGATATAACTGCTGTTCATTTGCCCTAAAGAAAAGCATGGTTCATGACAAGCCATTCAGACTATAACTTTACAGTGAACTCAATGTAGAGTAATTCTTTACTACATGAAGTCCCATTTCTGCCCTCCATGAAGGAAAAAAATATAACAAGTTAAATATGTAAAATAATTATTCTGTTTTGAAGTTTTCTTGTCATAACCAATAAAGGCTTCCCCAACTTTGGACATGTTTCTTTCATTCTTTTCTTTGATTTTTCTCAAGTAGTTCAGTTTTAATCTATATATTTCCTGCTCTTCTAATTCAATGCAGTAGTTCAGATTTTTATAATTTACTTTTATTATTATTTTTCTCAACATCTTTTGCCATAAAGTGTTTTTTAAAGTACAAAATTATTAAATTAATAACTGAGAAAATTTTCTTAATATCTAATGACAGTCTACATGAACTTAACCTAAAAATTATTCTGAATTTATTAATTGAATTCATATAGGCCAATTTGTACCTTGCATATACATTAAGAATAAGCATTTTTAACATTTTGAGAATAAGATTTTTCTGATAATTTCTCAAATAATGCTAAGGGATAGATATTGTCCATAAAATACTCCATAAAATGGAGGAGGGAAGGCAGGGCAATTGGGGTCAAGAGACTTGCCCAAGGTCACATGGCTAGTCAGTGTTAAGAGTCTGAGGCCAGATTTGAACTCAGGTTCTCCTGACACTGGGACTTATGCTCTATTCACTGCACCATCTAGCCACCCCCATAAAATACTTTTTAATTTTGGTTAGTTCTGTATCTTGTGATAAAAATACTTTTTATGATCCCATGGACCATACTGTCCATGATTTGTCATTTCCTCCTCTATTTTGTGATAAAACAATATTTTTTTTTAATGATCCTATAGACCATACTGTCCGTGATTTGTCATTTACTTCTCCAGTGAATTAAGGCAAACCAGAGGTTAAGTGATTTGCCCAGGATCACACAGTTAGCAATTGTCTGAACCCAGATTTTATCTCTGGTCTTCCTGACTGCAAGCACAGTGTTTTATCCACTAAGTCAGCTCAGTGTCTTGTAGATGGATATTAAATGACTTTCCCAACGTCATAGAGCTAGTGTCTGAGGCTCAGTGTTCTATCCACTGAGCCATCTAGCTACTTATAGATAGATAGATAGATAGTAGTGCATATGTATATGTATGTATAAGTATATATATAGATTGTATATGTATGTATGCACACATATGTATGTATATAAGCACATATATTAACTATATTGTGAAGTCTTAATTAATTTTTATTTTCACATTTTTAAGGTTTTGTTACTGTAACTTCTTTCTTATCTGATTTTTCCACTAAAAATTGTTTTAGAAAAATTCACTGATATAACACAAATATTTAGAATCTCATGAGTTTTTTTTTAATTTGATCATTTTGAAGAGGATGAGTGTGGGTAGGGTGAACTATTTCTTATTAAATCAATTTTTAGTTTTATTCATTAATTCATAGAGGTATTTTCTTTCAACATTTGAACCTTTGATTTTTCAGATTTCTATTTTTGTATTTAAACAGTTGTTTTTAATTTTCATTTTCTAGAGCTTTTTAATTCCATGGCCTATTTGTTGACCTCTTCTCTCACACTTTTATTGATGGGAGTGTCTAGAGATAAAAATTTTCTCTAAGTAGAGCATTGGCTATATCCCATAAATTTAGATATTTTGTCACATTTTTGTCATCCATTATTCCTTTCTGAAGATGATTGTTTACTAAAAGAACCCAGAAAATTAACTAAAAACCTAATCAAATCAATTAACAACATCCACAAAGTAGCAGGATAGTAAACAAATCCACACAAGTCATGAATATTTCTTTATATCAGCAACAGAGTCCATCAGGAAGAGACAGAGATTTTCCCCTTAAAATAATGACCAACAGCATAAAATATTTGGTATTCTACCTGTAAAGAATCACAGTAGTAATTTGAATACAATTACAAAATATTCCATACAAATAAAGACAGATCTAAATTACTGGAGAAAGTACCAGGTCTTAGACAATACTATCAAGCTGCAATCATCAAAATATTTTAGTACTGGATAAAAAATAGTGAAGTTTATGGGTGGAACAAATTAGGTATACAATACATAGATGGAAACAAGCAGACTTGGTCATTATTTTATAAACTCGGAGATCCTTTCTGCTGGGACAACACTTCACTATGGAATACACCTTTTGGGAAAACTGGAAAGCAGGTAGAAACTAGATATAAGCCAAATGTTATCTATTATATACCAAGAGAAGCTCTAACGGATACATGACTTAGACATAAAGTGTGACAAATAAATTAGATGAGTATGAAAGAATATATCTGTTGAATTTGAAATTCTTAAT
>CM053583.1:254544468-254559506 GCA_028627135.1 Pseudochirops cupreus | reverse complement strand
ACATCTATCTATATCTATATCTATATATCTATATCTATCTATCTATCTATCTATCTATCTATCTATCTATGTATACCTGTATATGTGCACCAAGTGGTATAACACCCAAATTCTTAGAGGAGTAGCTAAGTGAGGTATGTGAAGAAATTGAAAGCAAAACAATATTAGTAGGGGACCTCAACCTCCTCCTTTAAGAACTAGATAAATCTAAAAGCAAAATAAACAAGAAAGAAGCTAATGAGATGAATAGAATTTTAGAAAAGTTAGACATGATAGAACTCTATCATGAGAAAATTGGATGGGCATAGAAAGGAATATACTTTTTTCTTAGTGGAATATTTCACCTACACCAAAATGACTATGTATGATGGTATAAAAACTCATAATTAAATGCAGAAAGGCAGAAATATTAAAGGCACTTTTTCAAGATCATGAGGCAATAAAAATTATATGTAATAATGGGCCTTGGAAAGATAGACTAAAAATTAATTGGAAACTAAATAATCTAATCCTAAAAAAATGAGTGGGACAAACAACAAATCGTAGAAAGAATCAATAACATCATACAAGAAAATGACAATAATGAGACAACATACCAAAACTTAAAGGATGCAGCCAAAGCAGTTGTTTGGGGAAATTTTATATCTCAAATTGATTACACAAATAAAATAAAGAAGAGATCAATGAATTGGGCATGTGACTAGAAGAGATAGAAACAAAATAAATTTTTAAAATACCCCATTAAACACAAAATTAGAAATGATGGAAATCAAAGGAGCAATTAATAAAATTGGAATTAAGAAAAAATGAACTAATAAATAAAACTAAATTCTGATTTTATGAAAAAATCAACAAAATAAAAAAAATTTGGTGAAGGTAAAAAAAAAAGAAAACCAAATTATCAGTATCAAAAATGAATGAACAAAAGAATAATTAGGGGCTATTCTGCCCTACTGTATGCCAATTAATCTGACAAACTATGTGAAAAAGATGAATATTTGAAACTGTAGAAATTGCTCAGATTAATGGAAGAGCAAATAAAATACTTAAATAGTCCCATTTCAGAGAAAGAAATTGAAAAAATCATCAATGAATTCTCTAATAAAAATTCTCCAGGGCCAGAAGATTTACAAGTGAATTCTGCCAAGCATTTAAAGAACAGTTATTTCTAATATTGTATAAACTGTTTGGAAAAGTAGTCACAGGAGTCTTACCAAATTCTTTTTTTTTAATACAAATTTGGTGCTGATGCCAAAACCAGGAAAATTCAAAACAGAGAAAGAAAATTGAAGACCAGTTTCCTTGATGAATATAAAAGCAAAAACTTTAATTAAAATATTAGCAAAGAGATTACAACAATTTATCATGAGGATAATACACTATGAGCAGTGGGATTTGTACAAGGAGTGAAGTGCTGGTTTAATATTAAGAAAACTATCAGCAAAATTGACCATATTGACAAAAATAATAAAAATCATATGATTATCTGAATAGATGCAGAAAAAAACTTTTGACAAAATACATTAGCCATTCCTGTTAAATATGACAGACAGCATAGGAATAAATGAAGTTTTCTTTAAAATAATAAGTAACACCTATTTAAAACCATCTGCAAACATTACAGGTAATGAGGATAAGGTAGAAGCTTTCCCAATAAGATCAGGGGTGAATCAAGGCTGTCTATTATCAGCACTCATTCAATATTATATTAGAAAGTTTCATTTTAGTAATAACAAAATAAAAGAAAAAGAAAAAAATAAGAGAACCAAAAATAGAAAGAATTAAAATAAGCAATGAGGAAACAAAGCTATCACTGTTTGCAAATGGTAAACTTAGAGAATCCTAGGGAATCAACTGAAAAACTACTTGAAATAATTTAAACACAAATTCAGAAGAGGACAAGGTTTTCATTATACCCACACCCGAAACCTCAAAATAGAATATGAATTGGTCTCAGGGCCAAAAAGCCTTCTTGCAATAGTTCAAGAAGAATTTCAAAAGTCAAATAAGAGAAATAGAAAAAAATTTTTTTGGAAATTAATTGAGAGGTATGCAAGATAAAATCAACAGCTTGGAAAAGGAAGGACAAGAATTGACTATAGGAAAAAATATCTACTTATTGGGGAAAAAGTACACTGAAGAAAACCATTTTTCAAAAAGCAGAATTGGCCAAGTCGAAAAGGAGACATAAAAATCAGTGAAGAGCAGAACACCTTAAAAATCAGAATCTGTCAAATTGGAAAACAGGTACAAAAGCCAACTAAGAAAACAATTCCCCCCAAATTAGAATTGGGCAAGCAGAAGCTAATGACTCTATGACACATCAAGAATCCATCCAACACAATCAGAAGAATGAAAAAATAGGAGTAAATATAAAATACCTCTTTGGAAAAACAAAAGACCTGGAAAATAAATCCAAGAGAGATAATTTTAAAATTACTGCTCTACCTGAAAGCCATGATGAAAAAAAGTGCCAGCAGAGCTACTTTCAAGAAATCAAGGAAAACTGACCTGAGCTTCTAGAAACAGAGGGTGAATTAGTTAGTAAAGGAATCCACAGATCGTCTCCTGAAGGAGTTCCCATTTTGAAAATGCCAAGGAATATTGTAGCCAAATTATGGAAGGAGAAAATGTTGCAAGGAGACAAAGAGAAACAATTTAAATATCATGGAACCACAGTCAGGATTACACAGGAACTTGCAACTTCTGCATCAAAAGACTGGAGGCAGAGAAGGAAACTTGACCTCTTAATGGTGGGCACCACAGAGCCTGCACTGCATTCCCCAACAGTCTCAAGCCATTGGCTCAGCTCTCTCCAGTTTTGGGGTAGGGAGGGAGATTGTGGGGGGAGAGTGGGAGGAGTGGGTGCCGGTGACATGCAGGGTGGGATGCCTTCCAGAGTCAGGCTGAGCAGCCTCTGAGCAAATGTGAACTTCATCAGTCGGGCTGAGGGAAACTCTGGCTTGCGGAGGTGGAGGATGCTGGTGGGGTGGAGAAGGGGCCAAGGCCCGGGCCAGGGGCTGAATCCAGCCAGGCCTTCCCCTCTTATTCCCCACCAAGGGGGAGGGTCTCTGAGGAAGGAATGGCCATTGGACAAGCTGCAGCTGCTGGAGGAAGAGCTGATGAGCATCTGGGAGGAGCTGTGCCTGTGCTAGGCTGAAAAAGAATTTGTGTGGTCTTTGTGGAAACACCTCCATGCAGCAAACCCAGATCTCACAGAAGCAGTCAGTCTAGTTGTGGAAAGAGAAAAAAAACAAAGCTTAAGCCAAGGATAGAAAAGTGTTACAAATTTTGCAGGTCAAAGATGCTAGAATAAAGGAGTTGCAAAAGAGAGAATCAAGATCACAACAGGAAGTAAATGCCCTTGTAGAAAAGAAAATTGCTGTGGATGAAGAAAATATTTTCTTAAAGAAAGAATTGAGTGACTTATAGAAGAAATTTATAGGTCAAAGTCAAGAGCTTAAGACCACTAAGGAGAAGGTACAGAAGAAGGAAGAGAAAAATGTACTAATTATCTAAGAGCTAGAGGAGGAAAATAAAGAATTAAGTATTTGCTACAGTGAACTGCTAAATGATCTGGAAAACCTGAGGAAGCAGGAAACACAACGGAGAAAAGAAAAATATGACACTGATTGCAAAATGAAGGTAGGAGGTGGACATGGACATTACATTCTTATTTGAGGTCTAACTTCTTATAGGCAGTTTCATTACATGTTGTTTTCTTTCAATAAGAAATTATATATATTCAAATCTAGCAGTGCAGACTGACACTCATTTATATTCCTGACGTCAGGAAACTGACTTCAAATAAGTCATCCTAAAATGTAATCAATAAAAAATAAAAGCTGTTGCATTTTCAAATAAAATATGGCTCGAAAAACACATTTAGGGGAAAAAAAGTTTAGAGGACTTGGAACATGATGTTCCTTAAGTTAAAGGAGCTTGGATTACAAGTGAGGATCAATTATCCAGCAAAATTGAGTATAAACTTTCAGGGGAGTAGATGGAAATTCAATGAAATAGGGGCATTTAGTAAATAACAGCAGTCATAAAAATTAGTTGGTACTGGCTAAGAAATAAAGGGGTAGCTCAGTGGAATATGTTAGGCACTCAAGTCACAGCAGTCAATGACTAAAGCAAAATACTGTTTGATTAACTCAAAGACTACAACTTCTAGGATAAAACTACTATTTAACAAAAATTGCTGTGGTAATTGGAAAATAGTGTGGCAGAAACTAGGCATAGACCTATATCTTATAACATACCAAGATAAAGTTAAAATGGGTACATGACTTAGCTATAAAGGTGAATATAAGCAAATTGGGAGAGTAAGAAATACTTTACCTATCAAATTTATGGAGAATGGAAGTATTTATGACCAAAAAAGGGATAGAAAACATTATGAAATTCAAAATGGATAATTTAGATAATGTAAAATTAAAAAGGGTTTGAAAAAACAAAGTCAATGGCAGCAAGATTAGAAGGGAAGAAAAAATATGAGAAATAATTTTAACAGCCAGTGTCTCTGAAAAAATCCTCATTTCTAAAATACATGGAGAACTGTGTAAAATGGAAAGCAAAATTCTACTTAGCTCCTTGCTTAAGTACTTAGCTCCTTGTTTCAGCTCTTTAAATGCCTTTGAACCTCACCTGTGATTATATCAAGTTTTTGTTAGAAACAGAACCTGTGAAGCCCACAGTGAGAAGAACTTGCCAAAGACCAACCAGAACAGGAGGAGGTAAGAGGAGGACAGAACAGGAAGGAGCTGATGATATAAAAGCTCAAGCACTGCTGGGATTGTGCAGAACTGGGAGGAAGGATGGCTACGGTGCTGATACTTACTCTGTCTGTTCTATCTTTATTTTACTTTGTCAGACCTGTGTGCTGATAGAGGACGTTGCTGTTGTTATAGAAGCCCTGAGACCTTACTGTTGTTTCAAAAGCCCTAAAAGAAGACTTCCCTGTTATCTATTTACAGAAGTCCAGAAGGAGGGTTTTACTGATATTTTCAGAGGTCCTGGGACTATACTGATGATTTGTTTTAATTTCTCAGATAGAGGCCTTGTCTGTTGGTCGATGTTGATTTCACAGGCAGAAAGTGAATTGATGATGGTGCTGGCAATGTGTGTGAGTTGTTGTAACTCTGATAAGCTTGATGTGTGGAACTGAACCAAGAGGTACCAACCTGTGAATCCACATGATAAGATGGGCAAATTCAGGCAAGAGCTTCGAGCATGGAAGAGAAATCGAGGAGTTTGGAAGTCAGTCTCAAGTCAAGAAGAAAGGACTTCTACTTGGGTACTTAGTGCTAATTGACAAGATTATGACTTATTGTTACCTTGGGGTGGGAGACCTTTGTACTTTATACTCCTTAAGGATGATTGCTCCTTGAGGATGATTGAATTAAGGATGATTGGAAGCCAATCTCCAATCAAGATGAAAGAAGACTTTGGGTGGGTACTTTATATTGATTGATTCAGATTTTGACTTACTGAATGATATCTTTGGTTTAAGAATATGTGGCTACTTTAGTAATAAGCTGTTATGTTATATTTCTGTGAATTCTGTACTTTGGTTTCTGCGAATGTTTAGCTTTAGTTTATTGCTGAATAGAGAGTTCACTTATCAGAACATTAAAATTATTCACAGCAGCTGTCCTCTGGAGAGCTGCTTATGCTTGGCTTCACACTCAGTCAAATTTTTAAGAATACAAGTCATTCCTCACTTGATAAATGGTCAAAGGATATGAAAAGGCAGTTTTTAAAGGAAGAAATTAAAGCTATCTCTAGTCATATAAAAATGCTCTAAATCACTATTGATTAGATAAATGTAAATTAAAACAACTCTGCCATGACAACACAGAAAAATCATAAATGTTGGTAAAAATGTGGGAAAATTGGAAGACTAATGCATTGTTGGTGGAGTTGTGAACTAATCCAACAATTCTGGTGAGCAATTTGTAACTATGCACAAAGGGTTATAAAACTATACATATCCCTTGACCCAGTGAAATCACTTCTAAGTCAGTATTCAGGACAACATGGAAAGGGGAAAAGGACCCACATGAACAAAAATATCTGTAGTAGCACTTTTTGTGGTGGCGAAGAATTGGAAATTGAGGGAAAGTACAGCAATTGTGAATTGGTGTAGCAAGTTGTTTGAATGTAATTAAATATTATGGTTTCATAAGAAATGATGAGCAGGCTAATCAGAAAAAACTAGAGGGACTTCCATGAACTGATAGTAAGTGAAGTTTGCAGAACCAGAAGAATATTTTATATAGTAAAAGCAACATTGTCCAATGACTAATTTTGATAGACATGTCTTCTTAATAATGCAAGAATCTAAGATGATTTTGAAAGTCTTATGATGGAAAGTGCTACTGACATCCAGAAAAAGAACTATGAAGGAAGATAGAAGCATACCATTCTCTCTCTGTCTCTGTCTCTGTCTCTCTGTCCCTGATTTCTTCTTCCTCATGGTTCTTCTCATCAGTTCTAATTCTTCTTTACAACAAATGTAAGGTGAAAATATGCTTAATATTTTTGTATATGTAGAGCTGATAGCAGATTGTATGTCATCTTGGGGTGGGAAGAGGGAGGGAGAGGTAGAAAATTTGGAACTAAAATTTTGTGGAAGTGAAAATTGAAAATAAAAAATAAATAAATAGATAAAAACAATAATTTATAATTTTATCAAAGCTGCAGGGTATAAAATAAATCTACATAAATAATCGGCATTTCTATATATTACTATCAAAGCTCAGCGGCAAAAGAAATAAAAATTCCATTTAAAATAACTATAGACAATATAAAATATTTGGGAGTCTACCTACCAAGACAAACCCAGGAACAATATGAATATAATTATAAAACACTTAACACAAATTAAGTTAGATCTTAATAACTGGAAAAACATCAATTGCTCATGGTAGGCCAATCTAATATATTAAATAGAGAATTCTGCTTAAAATAATTTGCTTATTCAGTAACATACTAAACAAACCAAAAAACATATTATTTTATAGAGCTAGAAAAAAACAACAAAATTCATCTGGAAGGATAAAAGGTTAAAAATATCAAGGGGATTAATGAAAAAAAATGCAAAGGAATGTGGCCTAGTATTATGAGATCCAAAGCCATAGTATAAAGCAGCAGTCATCAACAGTATCTAGCACTGTCTAAGAAATAGAGTGGTGGATCAGTGGAAAAGGTAATCACTCAAGTCACAATAGTGAATGAGTATAGTAATCTACTGCTTGATAAACCCAAAGACTCCAGTTTCTGGGAGAAGAACTCATTATCTGACAAAATCTGATGGGAAAGCTGGAAAATAGTATGGCAAAATCTAAGAATAGACCTGCATTTTAGACCATATACCAAGATTAGGTTAAATTTGGTGCCTGATTTAGAGAGAAGGGGTGATACCATAGGCAAATTCAGAGAGTAGGGAGTAGTTTATGTGTCAGATCTATGGAGAGGGGAAAATTTTATGACTGAATAAGAGAGAGCATTATGAAAGGAAAAAAGTGGATAATTTTGATTGCACTACATTAAAAAGGTTTTGCAGAAGTATAGTCAATGAAACCAATATTTGAGGGAAAGCAGACACCTGGGAAACAATTTTTGATAGCAAGTGTCTCTGATAATAACTTCATCTATAAAACAGATAAAGAACTGAATCAAGGGGCGGTTAGATGTCACAGTGAATAGAGCACTGGCCCTGGACTCAGGAGGACATGAGTTCAAATCTGACCTCCGACACTCAGCACAACAACTAGCCATGTGACCTTGGGTAAGTCACTTAACCCCAATTGCCCTCCAAAAAAAAAGGCAAAAAAAAAAAAAGAACTGAATCAAATTTATGAGAATGTGAGCAATTCCCCAATTGTTAAATGGTCAAAGGATATGAACAGGCTGGTTTCAGAGGAAGAGATAAAGTTATCTCTAGTCATATGAAAACATTCTCTAAATCACTATTGATTAAAGAAATGCAAATTAAAACAACTCTGAGATTTCACATTGGCTAAGATGATGGAATAGAAAATGTTAATTGTTGGAGAAGATGTGGGAAAAATGGAACACCAATGTATTGTTGGTGGAGTTGTAAACTGATCAAACCATTCTGGTGAACAATTTGGAACTATTTCCAAAATGTTATAAAACTGTGTATACCCTCTGATCCAGCAATTCCACTTCTAGGCCTGTATCCCAAAGACATTATAAAAAATGGAAAAGGATCCTCATGTACAAAAATATTTATAGCAGTTCTTTTTCTGGTGGCCAAGAACGGAAAATTGAGAGGATGCCCATAAGTTGGGAATAGCTGAACAAGTTGTGGTATATGAATGTAATGGAATATTATTATAGGATAAGAAATGATGAGCATGTGGATTTCAGAAAAAATCTGGAAAGACTTATATGAACTAACACTGAGTGAAGTGAGCAGAGCCAGGAGAACATCTTATATAGTAACAGCAACATTATGTGATGATCAATTACAACTATCTTGGTTCTCAGTGATCCAAGATAATAGCAAAATACACATGATGGAAAATGCTATCCAAATTCTAAGAAAGAACTATACAGTTTGAATGCAAATCAAAGAATATTATTTTCAATTTTTTTTTGTTTTTTTTCTTTCTCATGGTTTTTCCCTTTTGTTCTGATTTGTTTTTTACAACTTGGCTAATGTGAATATATCATTAATATGATTGTACATGGAAAGCCCATAGCAGATTGTTTGCTATCTTGGCAAGGGGAAAGGGGAGGGAGAGAAGAAAAGAGAAAAAAGAATGGGAACTCAAAATCTTATAAAAATTGATGTTTAAAACTACATTTACACGGACTTTGATAAAAAAAATACTATTAAATTTGATAAAAAATAGAATATTCTAGGTTATTGTTCAGAATAGAACTTTTAAAGTGTCTCAGTATTCACTTAATAGTAAAATGTAATTTTTTTTTGAGCTCTGGAACTGTCATTTTTTCCTTTGGGATCAACACATTGATTTTCTAGTACTATTAAATTAAGAGGCACTTGATAAATGATTATTAGATTAAATGATTCTTAATCTCATATTTTGGGCAAAATGACTGGTACCACTTTCTAGTTCCTACCATGATTTTCTTTTCCCATCTCTCCATATAAATGGCTGACAACTCTCAGTCCTGTATGTCTATATGTTTTCAGAGAGATAAGGTTGTGACTTTATACTCATCGCTGACTTTATTCTGACTTTCTGGAGGCTATAATAAAAAGTTATTGCAAGGAAGTCAAGCTCCTGTATATTGCCCTAAATATTAATTAAAATGTTGAAAGGAAACAAAATTCATAGAAATTTTGCAAATATTTTGAAAACCTTATTTATACTTTAAAAAGAGAAAATGCTAAGTCTTTTATCTAACCTTTTACACATAATCTTTTCCTCTCATTAAAACAGTGTGAAATTATGTTGAGTTTCCTATGATGTTGTATGCTATACTTACATTTAATAATGGAATAGAGATATCCCTTTTTCACCTCTACACCAATAAAAAGTAGCATCAATTGGGTCATATCCTCATATTCTCACATAATATACTGAGAATTAGCTAGGAATGAATTATCTTAAAATGTCTGAGTTCATAACCCAGTGTGGCAAGTGAATTCTATTTGTACCAATTTATAGACCCTTAAGATAAATAATATGTTTATTTCTTATGTCACAATTTTCTCCTAGTTCTCTACTTCCCCTGAAATACCTTATTCAAGATTATCCCAGCATGTTATTAATAGTATTTTTTTACTTGGTCCTTTTTCTAGTTGTAAAAAATAAATCTATGCTTTGAAATGGCATCTGGCCCAAATTAATGATGGTTTAGTATTTCACTTACTGCTAAGAATATTTGAAGTCACTATTGTCTACAGTAAACCTCAAGAATGCAGGCTTGGTTCTTGATGTGCTAGACTGGCCTACCATTTCAGGGTCACTGACAATGGAACCAGGACTGATACGGCTCTTTAATAAAAGTGCCTAAAGTTTCAGAATCTTGAAAATTATCTCAAGAATTGTTTGATTGCTCTTTTGGATGAACAAAGGCAAATTAACTTTGAATATAAGTACAAGTAATGGGGAACCTGGCCTATAAGGTCTGAGTTCTAGGTCTGCAAGTGTTTGTTAAATCTGCTTCTGGATGTGTTGATGATGCAGAATGGAAAGGCCATACACTTCAGAGAAGGAAGAATTCCATTTCCCGAATAGGGAAGAGAGGCCTTTTGGTTGGATGTTGAGCTGAAATGAATAACACATATAAAAGACTTCTAATAACAACAATAAGAAATTTTTCTTGCTTTTCTCCATGCTGCTTGTGAGGCTTGAGGATTTCTCTTTGAGCTCCACCAGTTGGAGTCTGAGTTCTTGTTCTCATGGGCAAACATTCTTATGGGATGAAACCATTTCCAATTTATTTCTTCTTTACTTTGGTAAAGGGTCTTGTGAGAGCTTTAAAGTAGGAGATACAGTGGGGTCACAAAGAGTCAGAGGAGATACAGTGCCAAAGCCTGCAGAAAAACTAGTTTTGAAGAGCGATATGCCAGTCTCAGCTCAATAGTGGACTGATGTAGCATTAAGATATCATATCCAATGACTGAGGAGAATAACTCAATCTATCCACTATGCCACATTGAGAAATAAATTTTGTTGGACAAAGGCTTTGTGGCAAATACTACCTTATTCTCCATAGGATCTAAAGTGTCAGGAGAGTATTTGCCCATTGTGAGGTGGATGTTTTATACCTTTGTTCTTTATATTTCTTCTTAGTAAATGTTTTAATGTAAAAACTAAATGATATTAACTGGTTAAATTTATATTGAGACACTAATAAATGGTATTGATGAAATTGAGGAGACATTAACTATCAGTGGTGATTAATATTGTTGGAACATGGGGCAACTAGGTGGTGCAGTGGATACTGCACCCAGTCTTGATTAAAGAAGAACTGAGTTCAAATCTGGCTGCAAACTCTCATTAGCTCTGTGATCCTGAGCAAATCACTTAATCCTGCTTACCTTAGTTTCTCATATGAAAAATGATACGGAAAAGGAAATGGCAAACTATTCCCATATCTTTGCTAAGAAAACCACAGGTGGGGTCACAAAGAGCCATATATAACTGAACCTACTGAACAACAATTGGGAGAACCCAAAAATACAGGCTTACTCCAATACTATTACAAGAACCACTGAAATCCCTCAGGCTTAACCCTAGAACTCTGAGGTTAAGATGTAGCTATCACCTTGGGAGCCAGGTTGCCAGTTCAAGGGCAGGTTGGGATAAGGATCCATAAATTCTATATGGCTACACACAGTAAATAAATATAATAGTTGAAAGAAAGTTAGGAAATTCAAAGTCAAGACTTTCTTTTCTGCATGTGAAAGTACAGCTTATTCTCATTTTATATACATACAAGAGTAGAATGGGATGCTGATTACATAAAATATGAGGAACTGGAGCAATTAAAATGCATGAGCATATAAAATATCTTAAAGGGTAAATGAATGGGCATTGCAGAATTGCCAACAAAAATGAACAAAAGGGGCAGAAAATGGTTAATTTATATCTACTGAATGTAAATGTGTATTATTTTCCAGTGAATGTTATCAAATACTGTTTTAGAATACTGTTTCCAAGAATTTAAAAGGCAACAATCCATAGAGAGAAACTGTTTCCTTGTCATCCAGACACTGAAAAAATATACGATTCAGACTTAAAATAAAATATATATCATCAGGAAATTTTTTTCTGGTTTTCACAGTGAAAAGCAAGCCAATTACATATGAAGCAATTCACATTAAATCCTGTGTTTCTTTATGACTTACATTTTCCTAAAAAGTTATAATTAGAATCCAGAATTAAATAACCATTTCCAATTGAAATTTTTACACATCTTTACCCTAATAAGCTGATAAACTTTTAAAAAATCCTATCCAAGGAGATCTTTATAACTGATATGAGTTAAGTATACTTTATTTGACACCAAGAAAATTTTCATTTTATCTCTTGGTTTTTTTGTGAAGCTGCTGCCAAAGACTTAGCCTGGCTTTTTCATTTCAAAGTTATTCATTTCAATTTTGATTCACCCTTATGTAATTCTTAGTCTTCATTCAACAAAATGAAGTTTAGTGACATTTGGTGTGTGGAATAACACATCCAAATTATGGAAAACTTAAATTCTCTGTTTTTGAATTTAGTAAAGATGTGAAGTATAGCCTTTGATGCATGTAAAAATAATAGAAAAACATAAATGAAACCCAATTATGAAATGTAATGAATCTTAATTATTTACCACATGCTTGTAACTAAAATTCCATTGAGTAAAGTGCCACAGCCTAAGGCTGTAGTACTGATATTAGGAGAAATCTAGGGAATTTTACACTGATAAAGATTTTCATGAATAAAAGAGGAGGAGAATTTTTAAGGGAGAAGGAAAAATTCAACTTTAGAGTAAGTATTCTGTTCAATTGTGATTTCTAAAACCAGTGAATTTGTTTAGAGAAGGCCGTATTACAAAATAAAGCTCTTGATTAGTACCCTTAAAAGATGACTAGTCAAGTGGAGCACTTCAGGTTTACTAAATATGCACATACACACATGCACATACACAAACAAAAAAACAACAGGTACACCATCTGGGTATCAATATTGCATTCTTAATCTAGTTTAAATTAAACCTTTTTTTCTTGACTTTTGTAAAATCTGCAGAATTACACAGAAAAATACTCACTCCTTCACTTTATTTTATTTTTTGGGTTTAGTTTACATAAAATTGACTTTTTCTGGTTCATTTTAATTTGAGATTTCTACCTTAAATAGGTTTCTTTTCTTAGTAGTGTAGCAGAAGTAGTTCAAAAGGAGGAAGAAGGAGAACCAGGTGCTATATCTGGCCCTACCATTATCATTGCTTGGTCTTAGAAAAATTATGTCAGTTCTCTTGAGTTTTCCTATTTATACAATTAGGGAGTAAATTGGAGGAAGTGTAAGACTCTTTCTATTCAAATTATGTAATAGAAAATATATTATGCTCCTTTTATTCTTTTATTTAAATATCATATATCCTATTCAACTCTGATCTTTTCATGGGAAATGTTTAAAGTCTTTTATTTCATAAAATACTCTTTTTGTTTCTCCTGAAATACTATGCTCATTTTTCCTAGGTAGGTTATTCTTTGTTCTAATCCTAGTTCCTTTGCCTTCTGTACCATCATATTATATACACTACAATACTTATAATTCTTACATGATCCTGATTCTGGCCTCATGCTATTTGAAAATTGTTTTGTTTTGTCTTCTTCTTCTGGATGCTTGCAGTATTTTCTTGAGTTGGGAGCTCTGGAATTTGGCTATAATATTCCCAAGAGTTTTTTTTCATTTGAGGATCTCTTTCAGGAAGTGATCAGTGGATTCTTTCAGTTTCTATTATGCTTTCTCTTTCTAAGATATTGGGACAACTGTCCTTGATAATTTCTTGAGATTGATACCTACACTCTTCTTTATGACAACTTGGGAGCCAAGATAGCAGAATAATAAGAACTCACTTGAACTCTCACAAATCCTCTAACCAACATAAAATTAATACATCATATCAAATTCTGGAGGATCAGAACCAACAAAAAGTCAAGGGCAAAACAATTCTCCAGCCTAGGACAACTTAGGAGATCAGCAGGAAAATCCAGTCTCACCAGAGTGATGTTCCTCCCAAAGCATGGTATAGGCAGAACAGATTTCCTTGGCACAGCTGCACTAATAGGTCAGTAGTGTCACGAGCTCTCAGCACACAGACAGTAGCACACTTGAGCAAGTGGTCAGATGGAGATTTCAGATGGCCCTTTGCTGGCACCAGATACAGGACCCCATCACATTGCCCACACACAGTTCTGACTCAAATTCCCAGGGCACATAAAGAACAGTAGTGCACTGGCACTTGTGGCCATGGGGAACTAGGGGCTTTGGTGATAGTTCCAGGGCAGAAAGGAGTGCTTGTGGTTACTCACAAGAGGGTTGGTGCCCTTGTCTCAGGTTTAGGGCTGAGAGGAGTATTATTTCTTGTGACCATGGATTCAATTCAATCAGTGGATTGAATTGTATTTACAGGGTCAGAGGGAATGAGAGAACTGACAGACACAGTGGGACAGAAACACTGGTCATGGTTCTGAGGTATAGAGGACTGATTGTGGAGGCTCCCAGGCCAAAGTATAGGCCAGGAGAGCAGTGATCACACATTTCCTTAGATCATAACACCTTGAAAGAATTGGAAAGGTTTAGACATGCAGAAGAAGCTCTGAAAGTAGAAATACACACACACACACACACACACACACACACACACACTCAGAAGGAAGCTTGGGACAGTACTCTTTAAACTTTTAAAAATAAGCAAATTAAAAAAAAATCCTGACCACAGAAAGTTGCTATGGACACAAGGAAGATAAAGACACAAATACAGAAAAAGAAAACAAAATCAAAACATCTACTTGCAAATACTAAAACAAAAATATCAATTGAACATAAGATCAAAAGGAATTCTGGGAAGAGCTAAAAAAAAGATTTTAAAAATAAAATCAGAGTGGTAGAGGACTGAGAAAAGAAATTAAACTGACACAAGAAAATTTTGAGGAATGTCAACAGCTTTGCAAAAGAGGCACAAAAAGATACTGAAGAAAACAACACTATAAAAAGCAAAATTGGACAAATGGAAAAAGAGATAGAAAATCTCACTTGAAGAATATAATTCCTTAAAATTAGAATTAGGCAAGTGGAAATTAATGATTCCATAAAACATAAATAAGAAGGAAAACAAAATCAAAACAATGAAAAAGGAAGAAAATGAAAAATATCAAATTGGAAAATGACTCCTGGAAAATAGATGGAGGAGAAATAATGAACTACTTAAAAATTATGACCAAAAAAGGAGTGTAGACATCATAATTCAAGAAATTTCCAAGAAAAACTGCCGTTGGTATATGAGAATCAGAGAGTAAAATAGAAATGGAAAAATCC
>CM053583.1:254495235-254543968 GCA_028627135.1 Pseudochirops cupreus | reverse complement strand
ATATATATATATATATACACAAATATACACACACATATATGTGTGTGTTTGAGGTCATAAAGATTACAAAGCTCATGCAGGGAATTAGATCAGCAATTAATTATAAAGTGCATCCCTCTATCTCAGACATACACACATACACTGTGATAGCTCATTAAGGAAACCTCTGGTGTAGAAGGCTTGCTGAGCCCTTTTAAAGGCTGCTCATCCAACTTTGGTGTTCATTTGTCACCCAACTCTCACCTGTGACTCCAAGAATATGTAATACCCTTGTAAAACTATATTGGCAGATGGATTAAATCAGATTGAAGGTGATCTACAAGTCTCAGATTTGTTGGTGAATTAGGGGAATATCTACCTCAAGCATGTTGAAGACTGTCCCTGGAGAAATGGGTGGATGAGAACATTAGTTCCCAAAAGTAATGAAGGTGGTTGAAATAAGCAATGTGGTATGCTTAGAACTTGGTCATACATCAAAGATACAAGCTTATCCACTGAATCTTGAGCCATGACCATTGTCTTGATTTCTATCCTGCCATTGAACTTTGATGACACTGGAAGAGAAAGTGAGGCTGAAGAGATTGCCTCATTAAATTCAATTCATGCACTAGTCAAACCTCACCTATAAAAAATCCACCATTTTACCCCACCATTGTGATGTATTGAGTCCTCTTTGAAAATTGAGGACAAATGGGGAAAAAAAAAACCTTGAGTATAATCCTCCTGGGAAAAATAAATATTTAATGTAAAAAATAACTTTCCAGCAATACAGCTTATCCAAAGATAAGCTCTAAATTAAAAAAAAAGGCATTCAAACAGAAGATTCAAGAGAATAATAAAAAGGTAAACATAAAAAGAAAAATAATAAATTTAAAAATTATTAAATTGTTAACACTCTTATATGAGAAGATAATACTTGTAACTCCTAAGAACTTTATCTTTGTTATACTAGTTAAAAGGAGTATACATCGATCAAGGGCACAGGTGTAAATTAAATATGATGGGATAATTTAAAAAAAAAAAAACAAAATGAAAGCACAAGAAAGAGAAATGAACTGGGAGAAGGATAAAGGGGGAAGTATAAGGAGCATAACAGAAGAAACTATTAAAGTGAGGGGAAAGAGGGAAGGTGGAAGGTGATGGTTGAATGTTGTAATTGGATTTGACTCATTTAGGTATAGAAATCAATTTTGCCTATAGATTGTAGGAGGGGAAAGACAGGAAAGGAGGGGTTAATAAAAAGGAGAGCAGGTAAATGAAGGCAGTGGTCAGAAGCAAAACAACCTTTTAAGGAGGGATGGATAAAAAAGAGAAAGAGAAGGATAAACAAGCAAAAATTCAATGGAAGGAATCATAACTGTGAATGTGAATGGAATGAACTCAGCCAAAAAATGGGAACAAATAACAAAATGGATCAAAAAATTAGAATCAAACAATATATTGTTTACAAGAAACACACTTGAAATGGAAAAAAATGCACAGAGTAAAAATCAGACTCTAGAGTAGAATCTATTATACTTCAGGAGAAGTTTTTAAAAAGTCAGAATAGCAATCATGATCTCAGAAAAAGGAAAAGCAAAAATAGATCTAATTAAGAGGCAAGTGGGAAACAACATTACACTAAAAAGTACAATGAAGTATTTCAAATACTAAGCATATATGCACAAAGTGGTATACAGCATTCAAATTCTTAAATGAATTACAAGAGTAAATACATAGTAAAATTGCAGCAGTGTGGAACCTCAGCTTTCCTCTCTTAAAATTATATTCATTCAACTAGAAAATGAATGAGAAAGAAGAAAGATGAATAGAATTTTAGAACATATAGATATGGTAGATGTCAGGAGAAAATCGAGCAGGAATAGAAAGGAATGTACATGGTGCCTTCAAAAACTGACCATGCTTTAGGGCAAAAAAATCTCACAGTCAAATTCAGAAAAGTAGAAATATTAATTGCCTCATTTTCATAATATAACATAATAAAATCACACTCAATAAAGAGCCATAGAAACATAGATTAAAATTAATGAGAAATAAAATAACACAATCCTAAAGAATTTGAGGGTCAAAGAACAAATTATGGAACCAATAAATAATTTCATTACATAAAATGACCACAATAAGAAAAAAATACCAAAATTTAGGGGATGCAACCAAGTAGTACTTTCAGGAAAATTTTTATCTCTAAAATCTCTAAAATTTAGAGTCTAAATGCTTACATCAGTAAAAGAAAGAAGGAGCAGATTGAAGACTTGAGCATGAAACTAAAAACCATGAAAAAAGAACAAATTTAAAATCCCCAATTAAAGATTAAGTTGGAAATTATGAAAATCAAAGGCAAGATTAATAAAATTAAAACTAAGAAAACCATCAAACTAACAAATAAAACTAGGATCCATTCAAAAAACCCCTACAAAATAGCTGATCCATTGCTTAATTTGATCTTAAAAAAAGAAGAAAATCAAATTGCCAGTATCAAAAATGAAAAGGGTGAATTCACCGGCACCGAAGAAAAAAATTAAAGCAATTATTACAAGATATTTTGTCAATTATATGGTAATTAATCTGACAGTCTATATGAAATGGATAAATATTATAAAAATATAAATTGCCCAGATTAAGAGAAGAATAAATAGAATACTTAATTAACCTTATCTTAGAAAAAGAAAAAGGAAAAAAAAATCAATAAACTCCTTAAGAAAACATTTCCAGGACCAGATGGATTTACAAATGAATTTTACCAAACATTTAAAGAGCAACTGATTCCAATATTAAAAAAAATTTTTGGAAGAATACACAAAGAAGTCCTGCCAAATCCCTTCTACAATACAAATATGATATTGATACCTAAACCAGGGAGAACAAAAAGAAAGAAAACTATAAATCAATTTCCTTAATGAATATTCATGTAAAAATTTAAAGAAAATGCTATCAACATTACAGTGACATATCACAAAAATCATATACTATAACAGAAAGCACATGACTATATAAGTAGATATAGAAAAACTTTTTGACAAAATATTCATTCCTTTTAAAAGCTCTAGAAAGCACAGGAATAAATGGAGCTTTTCTTAAAATGATAAGTAGTATTTATCTAAAACCATCAGAAAGTGTTATTCATAATGGGGATAAGCTAGAACCCATTCCAATAAGATCACAGGTGTAGCAAAAATGGTTTCATATTTTCTTAAAATTTTTAATACTGAATATATAAAATAAATTTAATATTTTACTAGACATGCTAGTTATAGCAATCAAGAAAGAATTTGAAATTGAAGAAATTAGAATGGATAATGAGGAAAGATAATTATCACTCTTTGCAGATGATATGATAGTACACTAAGAGAATCCTTGAGTATCACCTAAAAATTAGTGAAAATAATTAACAACTTCAGCTAAGTGGCAGCATATAAAATAAACACACAGAAATCATTAGCTTTCTATATATTACCAACAAAGTCCAGCAAGAAGAGAAAAAAAAAAGAAATGCCATTTAAAATAAATGCAATGAGGAACAGAGTCAAAATGACTGAGGAAAAACAGGACTCACCTGAGCTTTACCAAATTCACTTTCAACCAACTTTAAAATAATAGTTGAAAATTAATTCTAGAACAGTAGAACTGACAGTCCTTTTGTTGAGGTGAAAAAACTTTTCCAGCCTAACACAACTTAGAAGGTTTGCAAGAAAGTTCAGTCTCACTGGGATGGTAGTGGAAATCAATGCTGCATAGAGTAGGCCCTGGTAAGCCTGCAGCAGGCATTGGGGCAACTGAATCAGCATAAGTGCTTCCAGATCTCCAAGATGGTAAGGAGTAGCAGCAACCACACTGGCATACCCAGGATGACTGATAGTACAGGTTCTCAGATCTGCTTTACCAAGAAAGATAGCTGTTTAAGAAGTAAAGAGTCTTTTTAATTACATTCATTAGTTCCAGGGAAAAGTCAGCACCCTGAAATTCAGAGAAAATTCAAACAAAGAAAATAGAAAAAAAATATATAATCAGAGAAATAAAGACCAACAGAAAAGGCTTCTAACTATCTGAGAAATTAGCACAGATCAACAGACAGATCCAACTTTCTGACCAAGGCACTATACAAATAGTTATGAGAGAGAGAAGCAATAACATCTCGGTTTAAAAAACTGAGGCTTATGGCTATCTAGAGTATCATCTGGTCAAATCACAAGAACATTCTTCCAATGAGTGAGCCCCAAAGTAAAAGACCTGAGAACATGTATACCCTTTTTAGAGTCAGAGGGCATCAGAACCTTCATGACTCAATGCCTAATTAGAAATTGACAAAAGGTATGCAAGCCTTTCTACAAGCAAGCCTTCCCTAATCAATCTTCCTTTAATGAGCTCCTTGTGAGGACTATTAATGGGTGAGGAAGATCTTATATTACCATTAAGAACATAAGCCAGGACAGAGCCAAGATAGTGGAGTTAAAGGCAGAGACTTGCCTGAGTTCTCCCCCAAATTGCTACAAATACCTCTAAAAATGACTCTAAAGAAATGCTGGAGCAATACAGCCCATTGATGGCAAGGGGGTTGAACAATTGGTTGGAAGATGATTACAGGGGTCTGCTTGCTACTACTGAGACATGGCTCTGTTGTTTTGCCCATACATGGATCCGGGTCCTGTGTGACAGTCTCAGGGTGGGGAGAAGCACTACCATGTCAGAGCTTGCACCTACAGCACAGGGGAGGTCCTCCTCACAGTTTCAGGGTAGAAAATACTGCTTGTGGTCTCTAACAGACCCTGGCACAGGTGAAGAGAATAATAAAGACCTCTCCTTAGATCATATCACCTTAGAAGAACTGAAAACTTACAAGTCTCTAGAAGAATCTCTAAAAACACCTGCACAAACCCCATGAAACTTAGGACAGTGATCCCTTCTACCCTGGAAGCAGAGCACTATATTAACAGATAACCAAAAGTCAACTAATGAGATGGGAAAATGATCAAACAAGGGAAAAAAAAAACCTCTGACTATTGAAAGTAACTACGGTGACAAGGAAGATAAAAATACACATTCAGACAAAGATAAGAAAGTCAAAGCTTTTACAACCAAAGTCTTCAAAAAATAAGAATTCGTTTTTATGGTTTGTTGTTTGACCAACTTATTGTTTAGGCTTAGATTATTTAGTTTCCAATTAATTTTTAGTCTACCTTTCCATGACCATTTACTATATACAATTTTTATTGCATCATGATCTGAAGAGGATTCATTTGATATTCCTGCCTTCTTGCACTAGATTGTGAAGTTTTTATGCCCTAGTACATGGTCAAATTTTGTGTATGTGCCACATACCATCCTTAAATCAAATTCAATGACAGTAAAGTTGTCCATTCCCTTTCACCTTCCTACTCTTCCCCTCCATTGTAACAGTTTTCTCTTGCCTCTTTTATATTGTTGTACCCAAACCCAAATCCCAGGTCACTGCACACCATCTGATTTGTGGCCCACCATTAAGCCCCTTTTATATTCTACATTTTGTTATAGCTTGAAAACTGCTTAAGGCATGACTGGGCATATTGCTCAAGGCATAATTCCCTGACCCTCCTTCCCTAATCAGCATTTTATATATTCTCCTTGAATTATTATAGTGTATAAGGTTCATTATGGTGCAAGGATCTTATCTAGCAACCCCCTATCCTGTTCTGCTGACCAAGCAGGGCCCTCACCCTCATCGCCCAGAACGTGACTCTAGCCTGTTCTGAGGAATTCCAACCCCCTTTACCCCCATGACCCTCCACCCTGCTCTGGACAGTGCTTACTATGGCCTGCCACCCTGTGCCCTCCACCCTGTTCTAAGAGGGACCCCCATGACACAGGAAGGTTGCACCCTTGTACCCTTGCACCATATTCCCAAATGAGCCCTGAGCTATAGATCTAACCAATGGCTGGTTTTTGCTTCTGTATGTCATGGCTTCTGCTAGCTCCCCTCCCTGATTGTGGCTTTTGTGGTTTTGGCCTATATAATCAAGTCTGTGGCCCCCAGAAAATCACTACTTATTTGAGTGAATACACCAGGGTAATTGTGCGCTTGCTTAATAAATCCACACCTAAATTTATCTTGAACCCAGATCTTGGCTTGCTCTTATTCTCTGCACAATATGAGATAATTTACCCTAATCTATCTCTTCCTTTCTCCTCCCAATAAATTCCTCTCTCACCTCTTAATTTTATGTTTTAGATATCATCCTTTCATATTCAACTCATCCTGTGCCCTCTGTCTATGTATACATACATATACATATGCACACATTGACATATGTATTTATGTACATATACACCCTCCTATACATACATATATGTATGAAAACATATATACATATATATTCCCTTCAACTATCCTCATACTGAGAAATCTCTTATGAGTTACAATGATCATTTTTCCATGTAAGAATGCAAATCATTCCATTTTAATAAGTTCCTTAGGATTTCTTTTTTCTGTTTACCTTGTCATGCTTCTCTTGCTTCTTGTATTTGAAGGTCAATTTTTCTGTTCAGCTATGGTTTTTTTTTTATCAAGAATGCTTGAAAGTCCTCTATTTCATTGAATGACCATATTTTTCCCTGTAGCATTATACTCAGTTTTGCTGGGTAGGTGATTCTTGGTTTTAATCCTAGCTTCTTTGACCTCTGGAATATCATATTCTAAGCCCTTCAATCCCTTAATGTAGAAGCTGCTAGGTCTTGTGTTATCTGGATTGTGTTTCCACAATACTCAAATTGTTTCTTCCTGACTGCTTGCAGTATTTTCTCCTTGACCTGGGAGCTCTGGAATTTGGCTATAATATTCCTAGGAGTTTTCTTTTTGGGATCTTTTGCAAGAGGTGATAAGTATATTCTTTCCATTTCTACTTTGCCTTCTGGTTCTAGAATATCAGGGCAATTTTGCTTGATAATTTCTTGAAAGATAACATCTAGGCTCTTATTTGATCATGGCTTTCAGGTAGTCTAATAATTTTTAAATTATCTCTCCTGGATCAATTTTTGAGATCAGTAGTTTTTCTAGTGAAATATTTCACATTGCCTTCTATTTTTTTTTTCATTTCTTAGGCTCTGTTCTATAATATCTTGATTTCTCATAAAGTCCTTAGCTTCCATTTGCTCCAGTCTAATTTTGAAGGAATTATTCTCCTCAGTGAGCTTTTGAAATTCCTTTTCCATCCATCAAATTTAGCTTTTTAAGGCATTCTTCTCCTCATTGGCTTTTTGGGCCTCTTTTGCCATTTGAGTTAATCTATTTTTAAGGTGTTGTTTTCTTCAGTATTTTTTGGGTCTCCTTTAGCAGGCTGTTGAGTTGCTTTTCATGATTTTCTTGCATCATTCTCATTTCTCTTTCAAATTTTTCTTCCACTCCTCTTACTTGATTTTCAAAATCCTTCTTGAGCTTCTCAATGGCCTGTAACAAATTCATATTTTTCTTGGAAGTTTTTGATGCAAGAATTCTGACTTTGTTGTCTTCCTCCTGTTCCATGTTTCGATCCTTTTTGTCATCCTAAAAAGGAATGTATGGTCTGATTGTGTTTTCTTTGCTTGCTCATCTTGATTTTTGAGCTCTTTGCCATGGTAGAACTCTGCTTCCAGAATGGAAGGGGTTTGTCCCAAATTGTTGGGGTTTTTGCAGCTGCTGGAGCTATTGGGAGGGCACTCTTACTGCAGCCTCTACAAGCTCTGGCACACTGGCCACACACCCTAGGCCCACCACTCAAGACCATGATCCAGATCCAAGCAGGTTAAAGGCAGAGCTATTACCCTCTGAATGGTAGCTTGGTTCCCCTATGATCTGTAGGCCAGGAGCTTTGGAGGCAGTCACATGGCAGCAGCTGCCACTGTGCCTCTACCACTTCTCACCCTGGGGGCAGGGGCCAGACCACACTATTCTGTCCCCTGGTTCCAACAGAGTTCTCCACTGACCTTTTACTTTCTCTTTGGCATTTATGGTTTGAGAAGTCTGGGAGCTGCTGGATATTCACTCTCCTGAAGTCTACCCTGGCCACCACCAGTCAGGGCTGCCCTGGGGCCAGAACTGTGCAGCTAAGCTTCCAGTGCAGTGCAATAGACCATTCCTATCAGCCTTCTGGGCTACCTTCAGTGGAAGATTTGTTTCTCTGTCACTTTCTAAGTTCTGTAGCTCTAAAATTTTTTTAGAGTTATATTTTACAGGTATTGGAGGTGTTTGGAACTAGAGCTGTATGGAGTTCCTATTTTTACTCTGCTATTTTGGCTCCACCCCTTGTCTTGACTGGATAACTTGGGCCCTTGTGGCTAGCAAATTCCCTCCAGACAAAGGACATTCTGCTTGGGAACTGCACATGGAGTTATTTATGAACTCAATTCTTCATATTTCAGTGGGATGCCACTGAAGAGATGGATGTGGCTATAAGGGGGATTTCTTTAGGCTTACTGGCATTCAATCCCAACTCCCATCCTGTGGGACTACTAAAGTGTAATAGCACCTGGTCTTTATATAATCTGGAAGTCCAAGAAAAATTATTGCTATCTGTGATTTCTGTTTGTATCTGTCTGCTCTGTGTCTGTGTAAAACTCTTTGAGTCTGCCACCTTGTAAGATTCAAATTGCTGCCAGCCAGAAAAGGAAAACACAAAACAAAACACCTGTACCTGAGTTAGAACGATTTATGGTCTCTAAAAGAAAGGTCATTGGCAAAGGAACTCTCTCTCTCTCTTTCTCTCTCTCCCTCCCTCCTTCCTTTGACTCTGGCCAAGTTCTGGAAGTGGAAAGACAGAAAGAAAAAAAAAATCTTAGAGGATAAGTTTCCCCTTAGATCTATCTAAGAGAAAAGGGGTCACTTCACAGATTAAAGGGGGGCAGGTTTCAAAGCTGCACTTTGGAATAGGACTAACACTTAACCCTTTCCTGAATCACAGAAAGAATGGTGTAATATCATAGGGAATATAGATCCAGGTAATTGAATTCATTCTGGTTACTATTTGGTACTAATATAAATTGGGAAAATTCAAAGATCTGAAAAAGAAACACCTCAGAGACAAAACTTTGAACTCTCCAGTATGGGGAAGAGGGGACTAGGCAACACTAGATCTTTTCCAGAGTCCAACTCATCATGACAGGAAGGTTCAAAGCTTTCATTTTCAAAGAAATTTTTAAGGAGTAGACACAGAAGTGAAGTTTACTTGAGCAAAAGGTAAAAAAAAAAATTCCACTAAGATTCTCCTCCATGTAGTTCTACCTCTGTCAAGGCTCAGTCAACCATGCCTTCTCCCTGTGGTCCAGCTCTGACCAGACCAGGGCCACAGTGAAAAATTAGAACTACTAAGGTTCTCCTCCCCATGATCCCAGCTCTTCCCAGGCTAGTGCTACAGTGCCTACTCCATGTCATCCTGGTTCTGACCAAGCTGAAGATACAGTGAGAAGTTAAAACCATTAAGATTCTTTTCCTCATGGTCCCAGTTCTTCCCAGGCTAGGGCTACAGTGCCTTCTCCCTGGCTCTGACCAAGCTAAGGATGCAGTGAAAGGTTAGAAGCATTAAGATCCTTCATCCTGTCATCTTGGCACTGATAGAGCTAAGACTGCAATGAAAAGTTAGAAGAATGATAGGAAATTTGAATTTACCTTCCCCCCCTGGGGGGAGGCACAGCAGCTACTTCAGGGCCCCCCTGGCAACAGCCCTAGGCCCTTGGTCACCTTGAAGCCCACTCCACTAGGTAAGCAGATGAACTTCTCTTAAAACCTTGAGTCCTGACACCCACACCACCAGAACCTGGAGTTTCTGCTCCAAGTTCCCTGAAGCCAAGCAACCTCTATCAGGAAGCTTGTGGGCTCCTCAGGGACCCTCCTTCTTATTCACCAAAACTGCCTCCTCAATGCTCTCAGACCTTTAATTCAGGCACTGGACTTTAAAACCTCCCACCACTATCCCATTCTTGGTCTCTCCCACACAAAGAGCTGTGTCCTCTTTCTCCTTCCTTCCCAAACTGACCACTCCAACAACCAGGCTCTGCAACTGTGGGGAGATGAGAGAAGGAGAGGGGGAGAATGAGGTCAGAAGTCAAGCAGCCTCTACACTTGGTAAGCCCAGTGTTCTATTAGTAATTTTTATATATGATTTAGAAATTCCACTGTCATCTTACTGTTTGTGTTATTATTGTATTTCTACATTGTAGTAAAATTACTTTATATTGTAAGACTTCAGTGACAATTGTGAGCCAGAAACTATGTTAGACAAAGCAACTTTTACTCTGAATTTAGTTGAACTTAAAAGACAGTGGGGAAAAAAAATCATTTAAAACCAGTCATGTTATTTTATTAAGTACTGTTAATCCTGTCTTGAAGCTAAAACAAGTTGGCTCTCACTTAGGAAAATTGTAAAATTTTAACTAAATTATTTGGGATTATTGTTATAATGTTAAGACCTAAAACAGATTCCACAGCAGCTCTAAGGGTAGATAGGGTAGACACTCCCTACTCCCCTCCCGTAGAAAGACAGCCAAGTTAGCCTCCCATGTAGGGCTACAGGGGGTGCCAGAGTCAACATGTACCAGCTACCATATATCGGGATCCTAAAAATAAAATATGGGAACCCTAAAAGAAATCCTGGCAAGGAAAAAGAAAATCAGTGTTGAAAATGGGGAACTTACCCACATAAAGTATGTGGTTTTCATCACTCAAGGAAGAATATCATAGGGTGTAGAGGCAGATCAGCCCCTTCTTTGGGGTTGCTACCAATTTCTCCTTATTTGTAAACCTGCCAGATCCCTAGAAACCATCTGGTGAGCAAGGTCATCAGCCCCAGGAAAAAAAACAAAAAACAAATGAGCTTGTTTGGGTTATGGAGTTCTTAAACAATGAACTTGGTTTACTGAGAAATGAAATCTCTTACGTATGTAAATCATGGTAAATTTGTATTGCTTATTTTAACTCCATCGGAGTAAAAACAATTGTATCTAACTAATCTAAGCTATGATTGCTGAGACTTGTCATTTGAGGTAAAAGCTGTTGGGACCACAACTAGTTTTATTTTGAGTTTGAATTTAGATATAGTTGCTTGCATTAAATCAGTATTTGAGAGAAATGCCACAAGCTACTCAGAGGGAATGTGATCCTGCTACAGGTGAAAGTCTGCTTTTGGGAAAAGCTGAGAGGACAATTTTATCCTCAATCTAAAATGGGACCTTCCTGGCTCAGTTTCCCCATTGTCTTCCTTTGAAAAGGAAGCTTTCTACCTGGCTATTCCTGAGTCTGGCTATGAGATGGATTTGAAGTGACTCTTATCTGAATTCAAACAGAGCTAAGGATGTTTTATCCTGTCATATCTGGCATGTCTCTACTTTTTCCTTTTTATGAGAAATTTCTCTAATTAGAACAAGTGGTCGGGAAAAGATAGTAAAAATATAATGCAGGTGTGCGAAATTTTGCTGTTCTCAATCTTAATGTGTACTCATTCCATATCCCAAACAACTGGGTAAATTAATAAACAGGCTTGTCATCTGTCTGCCTGAATAGTAAAGTGAAAGGTTAAATCCCTGAAATAGAACATTTTTCTGAATGATATGGGAGCAATTAGACAAAGGGAAAAGAAGTTTGTGAAACAAAGGTACAAACACAATGTTAATCATTATCCCATATATTAAGGCTGGGATACATCTGAGTTACTAAAATGTATGTTACATCTGAGATATTCAGTCTAAAATTATATTCCTTTCTACAGCCTAAATAGTTTAGTAAAAGGGAACTTGGACTAGTCAAGTGCCTGTTACTAGATTTATCTGTCTTTCTCCTTTTATCTTGGGCCCTGCATATTGAACTTGCCTGTCAGATTTGTATTTCTCAGACTACAGGCCAATTCACCTGCAGTTAGCAGCAAACAGTGGATACCAGTCCATACTCACCTGTCATCCCTGGATGGGGCCTATGCTCAGTTCTAGTCAACCTCCTACTCGGGATCCATTGAGACAGGGACAGCTCTATTTCCCTTTTCAGCCTAAAGAAACTACAGAAGCTGAGACCTTCGTCCCTTTTCCCAAATGAATTTGGGTCCTGACTCTTTGAGGGGGGACTGATGGAATCTTAATAAAGCTGCCCCCAGCCACAATATTCTAACTTCGTTATAGGTCTGGCCCTACTGAACAGCAAGCCCACTATACCTACCTACTCTCTGCCTCCCCCTGCTTTTCCTAATTTCTTTGTATATGCCTCACTGCTCACTGGAACAACAGGCGTGTCCCTGAACTAGTTACTGCCTCTTCCTGGTCACTGCCCCCAGACCTATTCCCACAGAAACAGGGGTGTTCTTGTATTTACTAAAAATCCCATCATCCATCTTGACCAGACAGGACCACAATAGCTAGGAGGGCAGCATGACCAGAATGTTTAACTAATGAACTATAGATGGGACTCCTCCTCCATTACCTAATCCCTTAACAAATTCCTCCTACCTTTTTAACATTAATGATATTCTTCTAGTCTATGTAAATTTCTATTATGTAATTGCATCTTTACCCTATAAAAATCCATCTTGCTTTCTCTAAAGTTGCTGGTTCCTCTTGGAACTTACTCCGCTTGATGAGAGGAGTCAATCTCAATAAATGTCTAACCTTGGATTAGAGGTGGTTTGACTGAATTCTTTGAGATAGTTCCACCCTAAACCATCATGAAACTGCAACAGTTTTGGGTGGGCAGAGCCCCCACATCTACAGTTTTTGGTGTCCCTGGGTATAAACTGCAATACTTTATCATTTTAATGACTAAAAAAGTCCAACAGCATGTTCTTCTCTTATAGTAAATGATTCCATTGGTCAGTCATGCAAAAATGTTGCTCCTCAGGAGCTAGGTCCTTATAGATGGGTCCCTATCCATGACAGCAGAGAGGTCAGGTTTCCAGGATCTGAACTGGAGAATTATCAATATCACAGGTTGCAGTCCCCATTTATTTCTGAAGAGCACTAACACCAGAGCAAGTCATCCAAGCTGAGCATGATTTCTAATGAACCACTTCCATTTAGTAACAGAGACCTCCTGTGATCCACCTATCTTCTAAGAGGGCTCATCCTTCATCACCCATGCCCTACTAGACAACTCTAAAAAAGAAGAGTGATTTTAGGACCCTTTGTTAGCTCTTCTGGAGCAACTAAAGCCCAATAAGAGGTAAGCAATTGGTTTTCCAAAACTATGTTTGGCTGCTCTGTAGAACTTGGAGCTCCAGATTGCAAACAGTAAACTTTTTAAAAACCACTTCCAAAAGCTCCACTCAGCCTGAACCTGAGAAACTGATAGAAACATGGGCCTTGAAGGACTCATAAGTGAGCAAAGGGAGAGAATGCTGGGATAGTTTGATTCGGATATTCCAGGCTGTAGCCTTTCTGAGCTCTACTTGGAAGAGTTAAGATTTCAGATGAATCAATAAATGGAGTACTAGGTAGCCACCAAAATGGGAAATGCGGGTTCTTTAAAATTTGAGGAGTGAAATAAGTCTTTGGGCTTCCTTCTTAGATAATAGGGAAACTAATATCAGTAACTTATTCTAGATTGTATTTGGAATCCTCTGGGTTTTCCCTATTTACTATATTCTTCAAAACTTGCTGAGCAGGCTGGATCCTGGATTTCCTTAGAGTTGATTTCTCAACTCTTACTTCTCATAGTGGTCATTATATCGCCAGGGCTTCTTCCGTAGTGGCCTCAACTGGCTCATCATCATTAGCTCATCAATGCCCTCAGAAAGGAAGGCCTTATTCAGGACTCAGCATACTATAATATGATAGTATGAAGGAGAATTCAGGTATTCTTAGGGAAAGAAAGACTCCATCTCCAGTGAAAGTAATCTATTCCTGACTAGTCTTGACCACAGGAACTGAGAAGAAAGAATGGGCAAGGTTAATACCTCCAAACCACACACCGTGGGCCTAGAATATCCAGTCTACAGCATTGATGAAGTCAGGAACAACTGTTGAGATTAACATGATGATTTTATTCAGCTCCCAGGAGACTGCTGTAAACTGCCAGGTCTACCATTTGCCTTCCTCACAGGTAACATTAGGCTTTTGGAAGGACTAGTATAATGAAATACTCAAAGTTTCTTCATTTCTGTCATTAGAGAACAAATCTTTTAGCCTGACGGGGGCCAGATATTGTCAAGGTATTAGATGGTGTTAACTATGTAAAATGATTTGGATAACTCTAAAGGTTTCCCATTTGGTTCTACCTACAGTAGAATTCCTAAAGGTTGCTGAAAGGGCCCACATGGTTCTGGAGTCAATAATATCCCTTCCTTCAATGACCTGCCACATATAGTCTCCCTTGAATGAAGCAAATATGATAGGAGCCTGAGAGGATACTTTAGGTTTGTATGGGACTGAAGGGCTTCTAGTGACCTGGTGCTGAATTTCTCCATACAGTTTCACTAGCATGCCTATGAACTCGTCATCAATTGCTTTCTTTATTAACCATGAGTTTTAGGAACCACATATGAAGTTCCTTCATGGGAATGGTGATATCCCAATCTACCTTCCTAGAAAAATGGGGGTTGACTTTTGTGATTCTTACTTCCTATTCCCAGGGTGCCTGTTCAAATAGACTGTAGTATTTCCTCAATTCTGAATTGTTCCAACAAAGCTCAATTTTGCAGATTCATTAGTCAACACTTGTACGGTTGTGTGGTGAGGATACCCATAGCTAAAGTCTGAAATGATTTGAGTGAGGTTATATTCATTAGACAGGATTTAATTGCCCTTGAAATAGGCTGCACATAAGGTGTGGTAGAATATATCTCTACCCCCCAATAAATCCAAAACAGAAACCTTTCTAAAAAGGGAATTCACTTTTTCAAGGCCAGATTTGAATAACTTTTCATTTTGGTCACCTAAAAAGTAGGCATTAACAAATTTAGTTGACATTGCAAAATATGTCCTTAATTCTCTGAATTATGGAAATCTCAGTCTAAGAGTCTCTTAGCACCATTAGGCCCTACCTTCCTGAGCCATTGCTTCAGGGACTCCTTAAGTTGTTTTTTTTTTTCCCCCTTCATTTCTTCTGCAGCCATCACAGCTCTTGCTGGTGGAGAGAGTCCACTGCTTGCTCCCTCATGGCAGAATCACCCTTCTCTACCACTTTCTCCTTGGAATAATAGTAAGTCTAGATATGTCTTACCACCTTAAACCCCAGGTCATTATCCTCCTATCTCAGGGATCTGATCTCATCTGGAAAATAAATATATAGTTCTAGCTCAAGGTTTCCCAGTCCCCACTCACATAAGGAAAGATCCTTTTATTTTTGCAAATTACAGTTACCTTAGGGGCCTCTGGGCTTTTGTTGCATCTTCCCTGAAAGTAGAGAGTAAGCTACTGAAGTCTCTGGAACGGTTTCTTTTCAGTCTGCTGAAGATCTAACTTAGAGAACATTCGATAAGCAAGGACGCTGGACTTTAAACTTTCTTTGCCTTTTCTAAGCAGCCTTTTCCACTATTCACTGAGCTAATCCTGCTGCCTAAGTGGGGCACTGCTTCTGATGACTCTTGGATCAGGGAATCCTGTGGCTTGCTCTTCTATCACCCTACCATCCTCTGTATTTTCTGGGCTTTTTTTCTGACTCAATCTTGATGTGAGTCACAAGGCTATCTCATTCTGTCCCAACAGAGTGGGTACCTAAATGTCCACAGGCATTGCTTGGGGCAAATTTGATATCGTGACAAAATAGAATAATTCACAGAACATTGAACATTTAACACAAGAAGGTTTACTTTGCGCTAACACAGCAAGGATATAGTAAGCACTTTACTTCTTTGGTTACCTCAGCAGATCCCCTTTTACCCTAATCTCTCTTAGAAAATCTTCTGATCAGTAAAACAGGGGAAAGTGACTCAAGTAGCCTCAGAAATCCACTTAGTCTGGAAGGCCTCTCTCAGGAAGTTGGGAGTTTTTTATATCCTTAGAGGATTAAGAAGCTGCTTCAGGGAAGCTGAAGGCAACCAGACTGTGGGAAGAAGGCAGCTTTTTTCTTCTTTAAGGTAAAAACCTCCCCAAGTGGGAGGCAGGAAAGAAGCTACCATGCAGTTGAGAGAATATTTAAGAATCTCACAAAAGACTATGGAAGATAGATTAGAAGAGGACAAGAACACTTTCTCCTAAATCAAATGATTGGCCAAAATCTCATTATAAAGAAAACTTATATTCCAACAAAATTGAAAAATCCTGAAAAGCCTTGGTGAACACAAAATAATTAGTATCAAAACATCTATTTCTGGACTTTAAAAAAAAAAAGAAAAAGCAGCATATTTGAAACTGGTTTACAGAGAAAGAACTGTTAATCACTGAATCACCAGCCTACTTTTCATTTGTGGATGATGCCTTTTCATGTTACTGTAATCACACTTTCATTCCTTTGTTCTGCTTGTTATAAGAAGGAACATCTGGCTATAGGCCAGGGAAGCAAAATCTATTTTCTGATTGCACCTGCCCCAAGAGAGGAAGGAGAAATGCTTTATTGACAAAAGGTAGGATTTTTAGAGTAGAATTCCTGCCCATTAATGTAACGTGTTTGATCCTTTCAAAGATCAAGATCAAAGGTAGGATATTCTTGAACTGCCAACTCATAAAAGGTACAGAGAAAGAGGACAACTTCTCTGTTTTCAAACAACCAAGAAGACCTCTCATTAAAACTGTCCTGCCTGGGGAGGGGTCTAGGGCAGTTTGAAGTTTATGTGCCCGTGTGTGTGTGTGTGTGTGTGTGTGTGTGTGTGTGTGTGTGCATGTGTGGTGTTTTGTTTTGCCATACCTGTTTAGTGTAGCATGGACCTTGGACACTACCAGGAAAACAGAAAATTTTTATGAGAGATCCCACTGAGTTAAATCCACAGATTTTACTGAAAAGAACTTGGTCACTGGTCCCTCTTCACCTGGAGGACAGTGAAGCCTGCATTTTATTCATTATTTTAGAAATATACTTAGGCCTAATTTCTTTTTCTAGGGCAGTACTTTAAAAAAATGTTCTTGATATCTTTTTATACCATTTTCATTTTCCAATAGATCCCTCCTCCCTCTCCCATACATAACTCATAACAAAAAATAAAAAAGAGAAACAAAACAGTTCACCAAAATTAATCAAAGCATCAAAAGAGTCTAACATTTTATGAAGTGTTTCACACCATAATTTCCCCACTTTAGCAAAGAAGTGAGAAGGGAGGAAATACCTTTTCCTGCTTGGTCATTATAATTTCATAGTATTCCGTTTCAAGTTTTGTTCTTCCGTTTTTATATAGTATATATTATTTTCCTGGTTCTACTTTGCATATATATATTCACAGAACAACTTCCAAACACTTTTCTTATTTCTACTTTTTACTGAACATGATCATGAGAGAACAATCATGTAATTTTAATTCCTTTTAAAAAAAAATTCACACCTATGATTTTGTCTTCTCTGGATATCCAATCAATGACTTTTAAGAATGCAAAAATCCAGGGAAATGTAACTCAAAATTAAAAGTCAGCAGTGATCCTGGATAAATATTTATGATAATTTAAAAATATACCTTCATCCAGTTTCTATCTTCCTTCTAGTAGCACGCTTGCCTAACTGGATCACATGATATCACTATATGCTGACCCGCCCCGCCCCCCCTGCAGGACAGGGATATTGCTTTGAAGGATAAAGAGAAAGCCACAATTTATAATTCCCAATGACTATAATTGCATGCTGCTGAAGAGACTTCTTGCTTATAAAAATTCCTCAATGCAAGCCAAAGAGTCATTTGAAGAAAGGAATTCAATGACTTTTGCAATGTCTCAACTGCAGAAAGAATATGAAGGGTTCTGGTTGTAAAAGCATAGCTGGAAAGATAAAGAATGAGGGAGATACAATCCTGAGTAAGGACAATGCAACAGATTAAAATAAGAAAATATTTCTCAGAAGACATAATCTCTAGATCAGCGGCTCTCAACCTGCGGGTCGCTATCCCTTTAGGGGTTGAGTGACCCTTTCACAGGGGTCGCCTAAAACCATTGGAAAACACATATTAACAATGGTCTTAGGAACTGAGACACCACTCCTCTATCCATCTCCAGGAGGGTCCGCCCACATGCAGATACACCACATAATTAGGAAGGTTGAGAACCACTGCTAGATGAACTTCACCGTGTCATGAGACTTATTTTTTAAAGCAAGTTTTCATTGTTATCTTTTACTTTTTATGTTGCCAAAATTTTCTCCAATATCCATTCAAATTTCCCTCCCACACACCTATTACATATAAAAACATTATTTTTAAAGACCAAGCAATAACAATAATAATAACTAGCATTTATATAGTGCTTACTCTGTCCCAAGGACTCTGCTAAGCACTTTACAAATATGATCTCATTTAATCTTCGCAAAACCTTAGAAAATAGTTTCTATTATTCTCTGAATTTTATAGTTGATAAAAACGAGGAAAATAGAATTTAAATAACCTACCCATGGAATAAGCTAGAAGTACTTCCAATAAGATTGGAGGTAAAACAAAGTTGTCCATTATCACCACTGTTATTCAATATGGTACTAGAAATGTTAATTTTAGCAGTAAGAGAAGAAAAAGAAATTGAAGGAATTAGGAAAGGCAAAGAAAAAATTAAACTATCACTCTTTGCAAATGATATGATGATATATTTAGAGAATCCTAGAGAATCAAGTAAAAAACTACTTGAAATAAAAACAACTTTAACAAAGTTGCAGGATATAAAATAAACCCACATAAATCATCAGCATTTCTGTATATTAATAACAAAGACCAACAGCAAGTGATAGAAAGAGAAATTCTATTTAAAGTTACTAAAGACATTACAGAATATTTGGGAGTCTACCTGCCAAAACAAACACAGGAACTATATAAACACAATTACAAAGCACTTTTCACACAAATAAAGTCAGATCTAAATAATTGGAAAAAACATTATGGGGAAGATGAGCTAATCGAATAAAAATGACAATTCTACCCAAATTAATTCACTTATTCAGTGCCATACTAATCAGATAACTAATATTTTATTTTATTTCATTTTATTTATTTGTATTTTATTTTATTTGTTTATAGACCTAGAAAAAATAATAAAATTCTTCTGGAAGAACAAAAGGTCCACAATATCAAAGTAATTAATGAAAAGAAATGGTAGGGAATGTAGCCTCGCCATTCTAGATGTTAAATTGTATTATAAAGCAGCAATAATCAAAACTATATGGTACTGGCTAAGAAATAGAGGGGTAAATGAGTGGAAAAGGTTAGGTACACAAGACACAGTAGTCGTTGACTATAACAATCTGCTCTTTGATAACTCAAAAGACACCAGCTTCTGGGATAAGAACTCACTATTTGAGAAAAAATGCTGGGAAAACTGGAAATCAGTATAGCAGAAACTGGACATAGACCAACATCTGACACCATACACCAAAATAAAGTCCAAATGGGTACACAATTTTGGTATAAAAGCTGATACTATAAACAAATTAGGGGAGCAAGGAATAGTTCATCTGTCAAATTTATGGAGAATAGAAGAATTTGTAAACAAACAAGAGATAGAGAACATTATGAAATGCCAAATGGATATTTTGATTACACTAAATTGAAAAGCTTTTTGCACAAATAAAGCCAATGCTACCAAGATTAGGAGAGAAACAGAAAACTGGGAAAAAATTTTTACAGCTAGTGTTTCTGAAAAAAGCCTCATTTCTAAAATGTATAGAGAACTCAGTCAAATTTAAAAGAATACAAGTCATTCCCCAATTGATAGATGGTCAAAAGATATGGACAGGCAGTTTAGAGCTACAGAACACACAAAATGAAACAGAGAAAATAATCTCCCACTGAAGGCAGCTTGTCAGGCTGACAGGAAGGGTCTATCATACCAAACTGGGAGTCTTGCACAGCCCCACACAGTCCTAGACTGGGACAGCCTCAACAAGCAGTGCAGTCCAGCCACAGTTGACTTCAGGAGAGTGAATCACTGGCAGCTGTGGTGGTTTCCAGACTTCTCAATCCATAAACACCAAAGAGAAAGTAAAAGGTTAGTGGGGAACTCTGTTGAAACTATGTGATAGAAGAGTGCAGTCTGGTTCCTGCCCCTGGGGTGAGAGGTGGCTGAGGTGTGGTAGCTGCCTCCAGAGTTTCTGGCCTGCAGATAGGAGGACCAAGCTACCACACAGAAGGTAACAGCTCTGGCCTTGACTTGCTTGGACCTGGATCACAGTCTTGGGTGGTGGCCTGGGGTGTGTGGCCAGTGTGCCAGAGCTGGGGGTGTCTGTAGAGAGGGTACCCTCCTCATAGCTCTGACATCATTTGTTAAAATCCCAATGATTTAGGATGCAGCTCTCTCCACTCTTGAATTAGAGTTCTCCTGCAGAAAAGAGCTCAAAAATCAAGTAAGAGGTTGGCAAGATGAGCAAGCAGAGGAAGCACAATCAGACCATGGAATCCTTTTTGGGGACAAAAAGGATTAAAACATGGAACCAGAAGAAGTCAATGAAGTAAAAAATCCTGCATCAAAAGCTTCCAAGAAAAATGTGAACATTTTCCACACCATGGAGGAGCTCAAGAAGGATTTTGAAAATCAAGTAAGAGAAGTGGAAGAAATATTGGAAAGAGAAATGAGAGTGATGCAAGAAAATCATGAAAGGCAAGCCAACAACCTAACTGAAGAAAATAACAAGTTAAAAAATCGACTAACTCAAATGGCAAAAGAGGCCCAAAAAGCCAATGAGAAGAAGAATGCCATAAAAAATTGAATTGCCCAGATGGAAAAGGAATTACAAAAGCAAATTGAGGAGAATAATTCCTTCAAAATTAGATTGGAGCAAATGGAAGCTGATGACTTTTGAGAAATCATGATACTATAAAACAGATGCAAACAAATGAAAAAATAAAATGCAATGTGAAATATCTTGTTGGAAAAACTACTGACTTGTAAAATAAATCCATGAGAAATTATTTTAAAATTATTGGACTACCTGAAAGCACGATAAAAAAAAGAGCCTAGAAATCATCCTTCAAGAAATTCTCACGGAAAATTGCCCTGATACTCTAGAACCAAAGGGCAAAATAGAAATTGAACAAATTCACTGATCCCCTCTTGAAAAAGATCACAAAAAGAAAACTCTTAGGAATATCATAGCCAAATTCCAGAGTTTACAGGTCAAGGAGAAAATATTACAAGCTGTCAGGAGGAAATATTTTTTTTTAATTTTTAATTTTTTATTATTTTTTATTTTTTTAATATTTTTTTATTTACTCATCTACTTTTAATTTACAAGATTCAGTTCCACAATCACTTGAGTTTCAGATTTTCTCCCCTCCCTCCCCCCCCCCCCATGGTGGCATGCAATCATGTATAGGATCTGCAAGTACTTTCACATTGTACAATAGTTTGGTCATATAGAAGGGTTGTAACCAATGAGTGATCACTGGGAAAAGAAAAAAAAAAAGCAAAACCAGACATGAAAGAGGATAATAACGTGTTTTGCTTCAGTCTCCATTTAAACTATAGTCTTTCTATATCTTTCTCTGAGTTTAGGTATCTCCAGGAAGAAATAATTTGAGTATTTTGGAAACATGATCAGAATAACACAAGGTCTAGGAGCTTCTACACTAAGGGATCAAAGGGCTCAGAATATGATACTCCAGAGGTCAAAGGAGCTAGGATGAAAACCAAGAATCACCTACCCACCAAAACTAAGTATAATTCTTCAGGGGAAAATATGGTCCTTCAGTGAAATCGAGGACTTTCAAGTGTTCTTGATGAAAAAACCAGAGCTGAACAGAAAATGTGGCTTTTAAATATAAGAAGCAAGAGAAGCATGAGAAGGTAAACAGGAAAAAGAAATCATAAGGAACTTATCAATGTTGAACTATTTACATTCCTACACAGAAAAATGATCATTGTAACTCATGAGATTTTTTTCAGTATGAGGATAGTTGAAGGAAATATACATACATATATACAGACATACACACACATACATATATATATATATACATACACATGTATACATATCTATATATATAGATATACATTTATACATACACGTATATGTATAGGAGGGTACATGCATGTATAAATACATATGTGAGTGTGTGTATATATGTGTACATGTATACATAGACAAAGGGCACAGGATCAGTTGAATAGGAAGGGATGATATCTAAAAAATAAAATTAAGAGGTGAGAGAGAAATAATGAGAGAAGGAGAAATGGAGGGATAGAACAGGGTAAATTACCTCAAATAAAAGAGGAAAGAGAAAACTGTTACAATGGAGGAGAAGAGCAAGAAGATAAAAGGGAATGGGCCAATCTTACTCTCATTGAATTTGCCTTAGGGAGGGAATAACATACTCACTCATTTGGGTATCTTATCCTCCAGGAAAGTAGGAGGGAAGGAGTTGAGAGAGGGTAATGAAAGAAGGAAGGGCAGACTGGGAGAGAGGGTAGTTAGAAGCAAACTCTTTTGAAAAGGGGTGGGGTCAAAGGAGAAAACAGAATTAATGAGGGGCAGGATTGGATGGAGGGAAATACAGTTAGTCTTTTTTTTTTGTTATTTTTTAAAATTAATTTCAGTTTACATCATCCATTTCCACAACATTTTGAATTACAAATTTTCTCCCCATTTTTCCCCTACCCACCACTCCAAAACAGCCATCCCATTGTATAACCCCTCCCCCAATCTATTCTCTCCTATGTCCTCCCCCATCACCCCTCTGACTTTCCAGCAAGGCAGGATGGATCTCCCTACCACAATGCCTGTGTATCTTAAGTCCCAGTTGGATGTAGTTAATAATAATAATGATTATACATATATATATATATATGTATATACACATATGTATTTTTAACATTTGATTATAGAATTTTAAATTCTAGATTTTTTCTCTTCCTCCCTTGTCACCCACCCCCACTGGAAGGACAAGCAACTAAATACAGGCTGTACAGTTAGTCTTTCACAATATAACTACTATGGAAACATTTTGTATAACTACACATGTACACTATATTGAATTGCTTATCTTCCGGGTGGGGGTGGGTGAGGAGGAAGGAAGGGAAAGAATCTAGAAATCAAACTTTTAAAAACAAATGTTAAATAAAATGTGTTTTTTACATGCAACTGGGAAATAAGATATACAGGCACTGGAGTATAGAAATCCATCTTGCCCTACTAGAAAGTTAGAGGGGGAATGGGAGAGGATATAAGAGAGAGCAGATTGAGGGAACAGGTATTCAGTAGGTTCACTATCTTGGGGTGGGGGGTAGGGGAAAGATGGGGAGAAAAGGTATAAATCAAAATCTTGTGGAAATGAATGTTGAAAACTAAAAATAAATTTAAAAAAGACCTGGTACCATAAAATAACAACAATAAAAAAGTGAGTCTTTAATAATGGGGAGGTTATAACAAAAGAATTGGCATGAAAACAACAAAAGACATCAATCTGACTTAAATTTTTCTTTGAGTAAAGTGGACAAAAGTAAGACTATTTTTGATCAACTGAATGGTAACAATTTTTTTGATAACTACTAACACAAGATAAATATAAATAATGCTAGAGAAGAATATCAAAAAGAGGTTCAGCTAAAACAATGTTGCTTTGCTTTTTCTATCCATATTTTATAATGATGAAGAATTTATCTTTCCTCTTCATGTAGAACTAATAGTAATTCCCATTTAACATAGGTGTTTTTTTTAGGAAATAATGGTGAAAGCCTTAAATATAGGTCAATATTACTGGCACATGACAAGTCATCTCAGCAGTTTGCATGCCTTGTTCATTTTGTAGGTTAGCCATAACAATAGAAACAGAGCCTCCAATTATATATGCCAATGAAAAAGTAAGAAATGCTCTCTTCTTAACTCAATGAAATCCAGAAATCAGAATATTAAAAAAAAGAATAATGTGTTTATGTATACATACACACTACATATATGTACACATATGTGTACATATATATATATATATATGTGTAGGTGTGTGTATGTGTATACACATTATCATAAAACTGACCTAGAAAAGGGGTAGAGAGACAGTGGTTGGATTGTCTGAAAATGCTAACAAAAAAAGCACTTGGATATTTTATCTCAAGAAATGATAAGGAAAATCTTCCCAAGCTTATGATAACCAGAAGGCGAATGAAAAATAAGGAATTTACCCAAGGTTTCTTAAAGAAACTACAAACTGGAAACTACTAGAGACATTAGAGCTAAAAATCTGGAGCTTCCAGGGTGAACAAAAATTATCGTGAGTAGTCAGAATGGCAGAACTCAAGCATCAAGGAAGTACAGCCATCACGACACATGATATAGAAGCTGCATTTCCCAAAAGTCAAAACAAAACAAATTACAATTCTAATGGGAAAAATTGGATCATTAATGAAATGAGATATTTCAAAGTAAATGTCAGAGATGAGTATTGTTGTGCAGAGAGTAAGAGCAAGCTGAGACCTGGGTTCAAGATAAATTTAGGTTGTGGATTTATTGATTAAGCACGTGACTACCAGAGTGTTTTCACTCAGATTGGCAGTAATCCAGTGGGGTACAAACTTGATTATATAGGCTAAGACCACAAAAATCACAATCAGTGAGGGGAGCTAGCGGAAGCCATGATGTACAGAAGCAAAGAACAGCCATTGGTTAGATCTATAGGTCAGGGCTAATTTTGGAATATGGTGCAAGGCTACAGGGGTGCAATCTTCCTGTGACTCAGGTGTCCTTCAGAAGAGCAGAGATAGTCAGCTCTTTCCAGAACAGGGTGGCATGTCATGGGATAAAGGGGAACTAGAAAGTCCCAGAACAGGCCAGGGTCGTGTTTTGGGAGAAGGGTTTGGGGACCCTGCTTAGTCAGTGGAACAGGACAGAGTGGTCTCTGTATTACACCATAACCCTGAGTTGCACTTTGTACACTTATGCTGATTCAAGGAAAAAAATATATATATAGCATGCTAATAGGGAACTTTGCCCTGAGCAATGCCCAGACATGCCTAAAGCTGTTCCAAGCAGAAATATAAAAGAGGCTTAATGGTGGGCCACAAATCAGGCAGTGTGCAGTGACTTGGGATTTGGGTTTGGGTACAACAGTATAAAGTTTAAAATGTAAACTTTAAAGGAAGTAAATGAGTGGATATGAAGGTCAAAGATGAGAAGAAACTTTAAAATGTAAATTTCAAGAAAAGTATAGAAAGATAAATACATTTGGTCCATTGAAAGGATTGTAAGATGAAAAAATGTTTTTCTTTGATTTTGTTTTTGGTCAGTTTTTCAATTTTTTATGATTCTTTGTGACCCATGAACCTCTGCACACTAGGCCCTTGTATCCACCCGTATCTATCAAAATCTGTTTAAGTTCATGTTTGTTGTTTCCATGATAGCATCTTTCTATCTAATTCTCTGCTGCCTCCCTTTTTTTTTGCCTTCGATTTTTTCAAACATCGGAGTGTTTTCCAAAGAGTCCCTTTTCTTACTATGTGGCCAAACATATTTAAGCTTCAGCTTCAGTATTTGACTTTCCAGTGAAGACTCTGGATTGATTTCTTTAATATTGATTGACTTGATCTCCTTGCTCTCCAAAGGATTCTCAAAAGTCTTCTCCAGCACAATTAGTTCCAAAGTGTCAATTTTGTGAAACTCAGCATTCCTTATATTCCATCTCTCATACAAAAAAGTATAGCTCTGACTATTTGGATTGTTGCTTTTAGTATGCTGTCCCAATTTGCTATAGCTTTCCTTAGAAGCAAGTGTCTTTTAATTTTATGGCAGCAGCTATTATCTACAGTGATCTTTGAGCCCAACAATATATACAATCTAACGCTGCTTCTCTCTCCCTTCCTCTATTTGCCAGGAAGTGATGGGACCAGTTGCCAAGATCCACTCCAGAATTTGTTTTGAGACACTGTTTAAAGTTGTTTGGAGGGATTTGAGGGAGAGCTCAGGCTTTTTTCTCCACTATCTTGGTTTTGCCTACCTGAATGGATAACTTGCATGAAAAATTCAGAGAAAAGAGAGAGAGCAGATGATTATGGGGGTCATGAATCAGACAGTGAGGGTGTGGATTAAACAGAAAAGGAAGGTAAATAATAAAGAGTAAGAGAAATCCTTTTGGGAAGGGAAACATAGTGATAAAATATCCTTATTAACAGGACTAATTGAAGGAAAAGAGAGGAAGTGAGAAAATACTTGACTGAGAGGGAACAAAAAAGAGGAAAAACAGAAAACCAGATAAAAGCAGGAGGGAGGGACAAATAAACAAAAGGTTAAAGGGTAAAGGGTAACAAAAGGGAAGAGAGTGGAGTGGGAAAACCAGTGGAAAGAAGACCACCTTGAAAAAAGATTAAAACAAGCCAGTTGAAGGAATATAATACTGAAATATAACGAGGAATATAATAGGAGAAGGGGGAAATCATAAATCGAATAAAATCTTTAGAAAAAATGGAGGAAATTACAAAAATAACTTATAATTTGAAGTATGAAAGGATTAAACAATCCAATAAAATAAAAAAGACAAATTGGAGAAGAAAATAAGTCTCTAATCTGTTGCTTACAAGAACATTAAAAAAAAAGACATACACAAAATAAAACTGAAGGATTAAAAAAATGTGCTATGTATCAAGTGAATCAAAAAAATTAAAGAGTTGCAATCATTCTATCAGACCAAGCACAAACAAAATTTTTTAAAAAAAATAAAAAAGGACAAATAAAGAGATTCTATTAGCTGAGCCTATGAAACAATTGTCATGTGCTGACATGACCATAGTACATCACACTTTTACAGAGGTGTTTTTTAAATAGTCAATAAACAAAAACTGAGCACTTACTAAGTGCCAGGCACTATCTTAAACCCTGGGTATAAAAATATAAAAAGGAAAGACACTCCCTGTTATGAAGCAGCTTATAGTCTAATGGAGTAAGACAACACAGAAAATAAAACTGAAAAGTAGGTGGACAGTCATGTTAGAGTGACCAAAGAATTCCCAAAAGTGTGCAGCCTGGTATCAAGTGAAGATATTGAAGCAATGATTTCTTTAAAATGTGAGGGATCAAGTCATACTAGTTAGAGACATGTAGCATATAATAAATGATTCCTAAAGATAAACTGTATAGTAATGTGCACTGCTTTTTAAGCTAAAACAAAACTACATTGACATGTTAAGTCAAATAAATCTAAGTATATATGATATGCTCTCTCTCTCTCTTTCTGTCTCTCTCTCTCTCTCTTTCTCTCTCTCTTTCTCTCTTTCTCTCTCTTTCTCTCACTCACTCTCTCTCTATCTCTCTCTGTCTCTCTCTCTGTGTCTCTGCTCTCTGTTTCTGTCTCTCTCTCTCTCTCTCTCTCTCTTTCTCTCTCTCTCTCTCTCTCTCTTTCTCTCTCTCTTTCTCTCTTTCTCTCTCTTTCTCTCTCTCTCTCTCTCTCTTTCTCTCTCTCTTTCTCTCTTTCTCTCTCTTTCTCTCTCTCTCTCTCTCTCGCTCTTCTTTTTGGCCCCCACCCACCACCCCCTGTCTCCTGCAGACACTGGAATAGATGCTCAGATTGTTGAACGACACCTCAGAGTCTTACATGAGCCACACATGCCTCAATCAAGAACAGGTGCAATAACCCCCTTCTTTCCAAAACATCAACAACAGAAATTTTGTTTGAATAGTTATGACACAGAAGAATGGGATAAATTAATAGGTAAATAGTGTTTTTAATAAGATGACAAAATTGGCAGTTCTATATGATAGTATTTATTCCAGTGCATTATATCCAATTACAGAACTATAAGCACACCACATTCATTTCCTTTTTTTGAATTGCTATAGTTAGCAAGTCTAGTACAATATTGAATAACAGTGGTAATAAAGGACATTCTTGTTTCATTTCTGATCTTATTGGTAAGACTTCCGGCTTATAACTATTACAGATAATACTTGTTGATGGTTTTAGATGGATTCAACTTACCGTTTTAAGGAAAGCTCCATTAACCTTAAACTTTCTAATTTTTTTTAAATTTAGGATTAAGTCTTGTATTTTGTCTCAAACTTTTTCTGCATTATCTATTGAGATAATCTTAAGATTTTTGTTGATTTTATTTTTGATATGTTCAATTATGTTGATAGTTTTCCTAATATTTAACCAGTCTTACATTTCTGGTATAAATCTTATGTGTTTAGACTCTAAATTTTAGAATGTGTCATTTTTGTGACATAGTAGTAATAATTTCTTTCCTCATACTTTACTTAAAATTTTTACATCATTATTCATTATGGAACTTTGTCTATATTTTTCGTTCTCTGTTTTTGCTTTTCCTGGTTTAGGTATCAGCACCATATTTACATCACAAAAAGAATTTGGTAGGATTCCTTGGCCAATTTTTCAAATTGTTAATATAGTAATTAAATGAATTGTTCTTTCAAGATTTAGTAAAATTTACTTGTGAATCCGTTTGGTTCTGGGGATTTATTCTTAGGGAGTTCATTATAAGTTCAATTTCTTTTCTCTAATAAGGGTATTTAGTTCTATTAATCTGGTCAACTTATATTTTTATAAATATTCATTCATTTCATTTAAACTGTCATATTTATTGGTATATAATTGGGCAAAATAGCTCTTAATACTTATTTTAATTTCTTCTTCATTGGTGATGAATCCACTGTTTTCAATTTTGACACTTATAATTTGGTTTTCTTTAAAAAAAACCAAATTAACCAATGTTTTTCTATTTTATTGGTGTTTTCATAAAATCAGCTCCTAATTTTAATTATTAGTTCATGCTCTTACCTTTATTATTCTCTCCTTTGATTTTCTGGATTTCTAATTTCACAGTTAATTGGAAATTGTCAATTGGTTCTTTTTCTAGTTTTTTTGTCATATTTTTAGTACCAACTGTCTTTTGCATGTTTTTCAAGCATTATTTATCATTATTATTCATTTTAAACTAAAATATACACAATTACTTAAGGTGGTTTTATTTAAAACATAGGAACAAAAAAATTGCCAGGCAAATGACCTTAGAGATTAAATATATTTCATCTATTCAACAATTATTTTCATTAAAAAAATAACCAGTTCCATATTCTTACTCTCAGAGAAATTTAAACTGTGACTGTACAGTGCCTTCCAAATGAGCTTTATATAAAATAATCCAGAATGTCATTTAACTGCCAATCTATCTAAAGAATTGATTTTCTTCATTCAGTTGAATCTTTCCTTCTCAAATTAGCACAAATTTCTTATGCAATACCAACTCATTACAAATTTTTATTTTTCTCTGATCAAAATTAAAACCTTAAGGTATATATCTATATCTATATCTATATCTATATCTATATCTATATCTATATCTACATAATCTTATTTTCCAGATCAACTATTTCCAATTTGGTTTCTTAATAGTTTACAAGTGCATAGTTTATTTTAAATTATTTTAGGCATTTTTACTTCTAATTTGCCTGGACAATTAAATTGTATTAAATCATTCACAGGAGACTACAGTGGTAAAGTAAAACATTCACCTAAAGTTAAATTTTGCCTATTTCCAAACACATTGCTTTCCAATTTAAACGTGCCATTTATTTTGTGAACTGGAGAAAAGAGTAAATAATTGTGTTAGGTGCTTCAATAGATGTGGCTTTAAAACTTTAGACTGCAAAAAAGAAACCCAAAAACTAGCTCATTATTATTTTGTTCTCCTTTCAAAAGAATCACTGGAGATAAATTTTTCAAACTGTTTAAGACTGAACATTTTCTATTCAGTGACATCACCTCCTTCCTTTACACTAAAATGATTATTTTTTTTCTTTTACTCTCTTTTTTCTTTTCCAACCTGGCCTGAATTGGGAACTGACATATTAAATTGTGCCTTTTGAAAGTTTTGAAACCCTTTTTCCTTTGGGTCATCAGGACATAGTAAAAATGTCAGCTATTCAACATAAAAATCTTAGGTTAGCAATTTAGATTCACAGCGCTCAAGGAGTCCAAGTGTTTGCCAGTTCTTCCTAGAATTTGTCTCCAATTAGGTCCCATAATGACTACTGACCATTCAGAGATGGCCTGATATTTATGACAGATTTAAATCTCTAGGATAAAGATGGATCACTGACCAATTGAGGTTTATGTCAGGTTTATGTCATTAAAAGTGGTTCTTCATAACTTGGAAATGGACCAAGATTTATGACAGATTTATACCACCACCAAGAATTTAAGCAAGAAGGGTGGTCAAGACTACATAACAATTAAAATTTGTTATCAGATTATCAGACAGCACAGTACAAAAATATTAAATCATTAATCTCTCGATTTAGAGCAAAAAGGTACTGAACTTCAATTTTATCAGCCCTCCTAGATTCTCATCTCCAGATTTTCCAAATAGGTGAATTCATCACTTAAACACAGGAAAGTTCCTGGAGTTGAGGCTGTGAGAAGATCTGAGCTTGAATTTCCTTTGCGGTCATCATAATTGTTGTCTTAATTCTCTTAGAATCCTAATGATATTTCCAGTAACCAGCATAGAGGACAAGTAGAAAGGGGGGGGAGGGGAAATGCTGCAGTTTACTTCTGCAAAATGAGGGCAGCATTAGATAACTATCACTACACCAATGCAATTGCCCATAAAGATATCATAACTCCTTTTATAGTATATTCAGTTACATAAGCAATTCAAAGGAGTGGTTCAATTCAATTTTAAAGAAAAAAGGAGGATAACATAAAAATTATTGCATTAAGAGCATAAGAAACTAGCTGGTTAAAACTGTAGCTATGGTTTGATATCTCAAGCTTGATTTTGCAAGCTTCAGAAGAGCATATGACGTGCATACTTCAAGAAAAGGATATCATGAAGTTCAAGATAGAACGTGAGTCATACTTTTTTTTTTCACATTAGGCTTGTGTCTTTCCTGACTAGGGGTGTGCTCCTTCATATTTTTTACTGTGATAATTCTAATTTGCACCACTGATGTCATTGGAACTTTAAATGCTTTGACTAAGTATACTGCCTACCTTCTCTTAGAAAGAGTCTTTTAGTGATGATAAAGTAACCAAATATATATTAGACTTGGATTTTCCTCAGATATTGCTGGGACAGAGTACTGTCTACACCTTAGGCATATTCAGGTCATTAAAGAAAATCTGGGAGGCAGAGCCAAAATAGCTAAGTAAAGGCAGGGCCTGACCTGCAATCTCCACCAAACCCATCCATCCAGGTGGGATTTACAGCAGGACTGCAGGGTCTAATATTAGGAAACTATCAGCATAACTGAACATATCAATAGCAAAACTGAAGAAATCATGCAATTGTCTCAATAGATGCAGAAAAAGTTTTGGACAAAATATAGCAATTCTCCTATCAAAATCCTGGAAAGTATAGGAATGAATGAAACTTTCATTAAAGTAATGTTTTTTTTTAAACTGTTTTTTAAAATTTTTCTAAAACTATCAGGAAGCATTATTTCTAATGCTGATTGTCTTTTCCCAATAAGATCAAAGATAAAATAAGGATGCCCTTTATCACCAATATTATCCAATATTGTAGTAGGAATGCTAACTATGGCAATAAGAGAAGGAAAAGTAATTGAATTAGAATAGTTAAAATAAACATCACTTTTTGCAAAAATTCTGATAGTATACTTAGAGAATCCTAGAGAATCAACAATACAACTTGTAGAAATAATTTACTATAGCAAAGTTATGGAATATAAAATAAACCTACATAAATCATTAGCATGATATTGTGCTAAAAGAAATGACAAACAAGATGCTTTCAGAAAAAACATGGTAAGACTGAAATGAAATGATTTAATGTGAAATGATCAGAACCAGGAAAACATTGTACACAGTAATAAAAATTTGTGATGATGATCCGTTGTGAATGACTTAGCTATTCTCAGTAATACAATGATCCGAGTGACTTACAATGACAAATGCTAGCCTCTTCCAGAGAAGGAGCCCAAATGCGGATTGAAGCACACATTTTTACGCTCTTTATTATTCTTGCTTTATTTGATTTGTGGTGTTGCTTTGTTTTTTGTTTCTTTGCAATGTGGTTAATACGGAAATGTATTGTATGACTGAACATGTGTTTCTATAGCCAACTGCTTGCCTTCTCAGGGAAGGAGGAGGGAAGAAAGAGAAGGATGGACAGAATATGGAGCTCAAAATTTTAAAAAAATGATTGCTAAATTTTTTTCATTTATATGTCATTAAAAATAAATATAAACAAATGTATAAAAGCACAAATATGTACAAAATGAAAACATGATATAGCTAATAAATGTCAAAATTGTTATTTAAAAGCAGATATTTCTAATTCCAGGTTCAGCACTCTATCTATTGTGCCTTGGTCACTTCTTTATGGGATACAGGGGTAAAGATCAACATCATGCTTACCCTCAGAGAAATTACTTTGGTATTGGAAATTCTTTATAATATATGGATTAACATAAGTCAAAGATATTTTGAAGATATTTAAAGCAGAATGAACTGGAAATATCAGAGAAGGCTTCAGGGTATCTTGTGTGTTCATGCTATATTACTCCCACATACAGAAAGGGAAAGAAAAGCTCCTTAGAGGCTTTGTCAATCACTCCAGTTGTAAAGATAGAATCCACTGGCTTTGGGACACTTTGATGTGGAAGTATGGGATAATAAAGGGTTGAAGATAGCACAAGATATCAAAAGGACATCCACATGAAGATATTCAGTAACTAGTGCTTTTAAGGACAGAGTTTAGGTAGAACATTATCATTAGCTTTTTAGATTTTAAAGTCATCTTGGTAGAGATGGTAATTGGAAGATGACCAGGGTGAGAAAAAAGATAGTCCAGGACAAAACCTTGAGGGCTCTTACAAATGAAATGATCATGTCCCAGATGATGAGGTGATGACACAACAAAGATAACTGAGCAGCTGTGATCAAGAGAAGAATCTGAAAAGAGTAAAGTCATGGAAATGAAGAAAGGAAAGATTATCCAGGAAATTGAGCTGGAGGATTGGATTTATTTATTTCTATTACAGCGATAAGAGAAACAATATAACATTTTTCTCATTAACCTGAAGCAAGATCCCCCTAAAGCACACATCATAAATGGAAAGAGTGCAAAAACATATGGTTCCTGTTTGAGAAAACATGCACATGGTACATGTGTAGCCAGAACAGTCCTTTGGAAGAGCAACTTTTCTCTAACACTGCAGGGCCACCAATATAATCTGCCAAAAATTCTCTCTGTGTCTCTGTCTCTCTCCTTATACATTTCTTTTAGAAATTCTGAAATTAGCAAATATCAAATAAAATGTGCTCTTATATACAGAAAGTAAAACAGAAAAAGAGGGTTGTAGAGAAAATTACAAATCTCTGCTATGTATATGTTTCTGTTCCTATTAAGCATGTCCTAAATTCAGCATATACCATATAACTGCCCTTATCTGTGATTTCTCCTGGATGTAAAGTCATTGAAAGTAGCATTCAATTTCTTAAACTAATAATCTTTGAGCAAACCTCTGAGGTTTAGTAGAGTGTTGTGACAGTGAAAATGATGGGACATATGCAATGATATCATTTTAAATTCAAGTGAAGGTTTTGAGGTTATGTTTTAATAGTGGAAAACTTTTCATTTTTATAAGCAAAAGGAGAGAAATGAGTTAAAAAGGGTCATTCTGAAGATGATCAACAATTCTACCTTCCAAAAGAGATAGAAGGACAAGGGATCAAGGGCACAAGGAAAGACATTTGGTTTTGACCTCTTATACACATAGTGAAAGAAAGGAGGAACACAAAGTTTGTGTTGTTATACATAGAGGAAGTGAGGGATCTTATGATGATTTGCCCTGATTTTCTGAGTTAAATAGGAGAGTATTTTGTTGAGAGGTTGGGGATGGTTAAGGAAGGCATAAAGATCTTGAGGAGAAAGGAAATTTGGAAGACCCACTGTAGGAAATTGGCCTCATTCAGAGAAGTTATACGTCAATGATGCTGAAGATGTCTGGAGGAAAATAGGAAATTTTCTCCAGTAATGTTCGACAGCAAGCCTATAAGGTAGAAGAATGTAGATGAAATGTATGATCCATAGTTGAGGATTGGCAGCAAACAAATGGTGAGAAGACAATGACAAAAATAATAAAAATGGAAGATGGTGTATGGTTAAACTAGTCAACTATAGGGTGAAATTGTAAATAAGGAAGGGAAACTGAAGAATCAAGGAATGGAATGACTGGAGAATGAGAACATTCCATTCCATGGAATTTACTTTGTTCATCTGGTTATGACAAATTCTCTGTCTAATGATATCACATCTACCTCAAACCTAAAGGGTACACAGGCACAGAGGAAATAAAACTATGAAAAAGAAACTTATAATCTGAATGTAAGAAATGTCAGGGAAGAGGAGGATACTCAGTAAAAAGAAACCAAACAAAATCTGTAGACCTGATGGACAATGTGATTTAAAGACACATTTTGAAAATAGAATTGACAGACTGCAGAATGAGTACCTTATTGTTGATGTCTTCTTAGATTCAAGACTAATCCCCAATTAAAGAGGCATGTGTGTGTGTGTGTATGTGTGTGTGTGTGTGTGTGTGTGAGAGAGAGAGAGAGAGAGAGAGAGAGAGAGAGAAAGAGAGAGACAGAGACAGAGAGAGGCAGAGAGACAGGGAGAGGGGGAGAGAGAGAGGAGGCAGAAAGAATCATATTTTTAAATGATAACGCCTAAAAAGACTAGCCTGAATTGATATATTTATATGCTCTGCCTGGTATTTTCCAGCTATGTGAATATAACACTGGAGAAACATTCAGTGTAATATTCTTTTTGGCATTTAAATGAAGATGACAAGGACTCTCTAATGCTGCATAAGCAGAGATCATGGGAGTTAGGAAAAAGAATATCAATAAAGGCCAGATCTTTTGAAACAGAGAAAGAAATGGAATAATATAAAGACTATCATTTTATTTTTTAAGGCTTATAACCTTTGTCTCATTAGAGGCACAAGTGATAAACTTCTATTTAAATGAATCTCATTTTCCTAAAATGGCTTACATGGTCATATATAATACACTAAGTTCCCCTAGAAGCATATGTCTCAGTCATACATATTTCATGAGCAGTTTTATCTTCCAAGTTAGTTTCAAACAGTGCTGAATCCCATGGCTTTGGTGCAACAGAAATAAAGGTCTTGTTGTAAAAACAAAACCTCATGGTAATTATTCTAATGGCACTTTAACAAGGACGGTAATAAAATGATCTCCTTGTAACATTTGACTAGCATTAGCATAAATTTTCACCTGACTATCTGTGGTTCTTCTTTTTATCAGTGGATAGGGTAAGTATTTTTTTCTGATTTTGTTTTTCAGAACATAAGGTGCTCGAATGATACTGAGTAATGTAGGACAAATTAGCCTCTAAGAGAATACTTGTAGCTACGTGATTATAGAGAGGAAAAAGAAAGCTCCAAAGTGTCCCTTTGGACTTATCAGGGAGCTAGAAATATACCTGGGTCCACAAAGCATGATAAGGCAATGTAAGGAAGCAGACGTTTATTTGTGTAATGCAATGTTTTTTTTTCCCCCTGCCATGTAGGCTGATGTAAAATAGTATTTGAATGACAATAAGCATAAAAGAAATTTTCAGTGATACATGCATACACGCACACACACACACACACACACACACACCCCTTTATGATTTCAATATATTTTGTGGAAAATTTCCCTTTTCCTCATGTCAAGATTATTTTAAGATGACTCAACCTTTTTGCTATTTCTCATCAAACTTGGGATGTGATTAAAGAAACATGAATTACATTTGTCGGTTTTTGAAAATAGACTCTGATTTAAAGGAAGTTAATTCAAAAAGAGTATGAAAAAATATAGTTCAAGAATGACCCAGAGAGCCCTGAAGCAATAGGCTTTTATTGGAAATTTTTTCCTGGAAAATTCTGGAAACAGAAATAGGATTGAAAGAATTTGATGACTCTTGATGACATTAGAGGTGTGTGTGTGGTGTGTGTGTGTGTGTGTGTGTGTGTGTGTGTGTGTGTGTGTGTGTGTGTGTGTGTTTGAGCCTTAGGTTAAAAATCTTTCTACTCATTTGAGGGAGTAGGAGAAAGAGGATGTAGAGAAAGTGAAAGAATGAGCCAGAAAGAAGCATGTGTTCTGCTCAACAGGCTAAATTAATATTTATGTTGTTGAAATATTAGAGGCCTTGGAAAATTATTCATCTAAAAGGGTCATAATTATAATGGTGGCAGCAATTGAAATGTAAATCCTAGTGAATAGGAAGAGGGACTTGTTTTCATTGTGCCAGGGGCACCCTGCCTAGCTGCCACAGCTGCAATTGATCATTTCAAATCAAAGTGAGGGGGAGATGTCCCTGGTGGCTCAACTGGGGAAAAAGCAAAGGCAGAAAGATACCATTATAAAAAGTTTGCACTACAAGGTGTTTTGAATCTCCCCTCTGTTGAAATTTCGGCTCTACAAAACTTTTCCACAAAAAATAAAGTTCTCCAAATCCATAAAATCTATAAAATACTTTAAAATTCCTCTAAACTAAGCAGTTTCTCCTTTCTCGTCACTACTGAAACCAACAGAATTTGAAAAAAAAAAGGGGAATTCGATGATTAAGTATGAGGCATTCCTAAACTCTTTAATGACACCATTTAGAGTGAAGCTCTTCTTTTGGCTATTGGTTTTGAAGAAAATGAATATGTCAATTACACTGATAAATCAGTGATAGAGAGGAATAGAGAAAGAAAGGAGGGATAACACTGTAGAAGGAAACATAGTGGGATCTATGAAGTATATCTGTAAGAGGCATCAAATACCTTCACACAGAGTCTTCAGCAGTCTACACTATGAATAAGAGAGGATAACATGTTCAAGCCCCCAAATATTGCTGACTGTATAGACATTTCTTAAGGTCCATTAAATTCTATTTGACATACATTTAACAAGATTTAATCACAGATGCCAGTCTGCCATCCAACCCATTAATCTAGCTGTTTTTCCTAAGAAAATTGTATTTAAAAAGATCTTTTTTACTCAATTTAATTTAGTCATCCTTTAAATTTCATGTATTTATCATGTAAATGAGCCTTATTTGCAAAAGAAAAGCATGAGACAGTGAAATAAATAGTTATTTCATTAAAATGGATACAAAAAACCCCTGTGATTAGGGTAATTAATTTGCACACTAAAAGCTATCCTCCTAGTTCAGATCATTAATATTGATGGCTTTCAATTTTGTTCTCAGCAACATTCCTTGAAATATATTAAAAACCAGCAAACAGGGTTGAAAAAGTAGCCTTGGAGGTTGGAATGGAAATGAGACTTCACTGAGTAGTGGGCAATTTTCTTGGCCTCTAATTCATAGTTAGAAGTAGAGAGCTTGGCGGTCCTGTGTTCTACGGTAAACTTAGCTAACTATATTGAGTGACTGGGTGTAGTTTGTTTTGTGGCAAGTGTCACTTATCAATGCCTGTCACATATTGATGTGTGCCCTTTTTTAGAGGGAGAAAAACACACCATTTAAATTGCAAAATAATATTACAGGAGATTATGTCTAGTTACCACATGCTGTTGTGCACAGTATTGCCAGATAACAAGGCAGAGTCTGTCAATATACCTTGCTCATTAGATTTTTATCTGCATATTATGCAAATTGAGTTGAACAGGCTTTTACTTTGATGCCTCTCTGTCACAAGTTTTAGGTAAAACGTACTTTTTTGTTTCTACTCTGTTCAGCAGATTTATTCTGACAAAGACCTTTTGGAAAACATGTCACATCAATGTTGCACACTATCAAATGAAGCTGTAGACAAACTCACCAAAATCAAATCCTAGGACAATTAAAAACAAACAAATAAAAAAACTTAAACTAGTAATGTTACTGGACTCAGGCAAACTCTATTATGGAATAAAATTCCTTTTAGGCTGTAACTTGCAAATAAATAATATACACACGTATTTCACATAAAAGCTAGTTATCTATCCAACATTGAAGATTAAGGTCATCTCAGATATTTTGTAAATCATTGCAGTGAGGGATGGGCAAGAAGAAAAGGCCTCTCATAGAAGATGGGATCTGTGCTGAGTCTTGAAGGAAGCAAGGGAATGATGATGAGGAGAGTAGGAAACCAGTGAAAAGGCAGAAAGCAGGGAGATGGAGGATCATGTGCCAAAACCATCAAGAAGGATAGTCTCACTATGCATGTGGAGGAGAGTAAAGTACAAGAAGACTGGAAAGGAGGAAGCCATCATAATGGGAAGGACTTTTAAAAGTCAAATAGTATTTTATATGTGGTCCTGGAAGGAGCCGTTGGAATTTATTGAGTGAGGGCTGGGGAATAAAATGGTCAGACTTGTACTTTAGAAAGATCACTTTGTCAGCTGAATGAAAAGTAGATTGAAGTGGGGAGAGACTTGCGGCGGAAGAACCAACCAGAAGTCTGTTCAAGCAGCCTGTCTTACTGCTTTACTGAAGGAAGCAGTCCAAATACGAGGTTTTGAGGGCCTGTCACCATTATGGTGGCTTTGTGAGTAAAGAAAGGGTATCAATATCAATATCTATATGATCTATTTAGATCTATACAGATATCAGTGATATATCTATATTTATCTGGCTATGTCCATATTTTAGCTAGGTAGACAGATAAAGAGATAGATGGTATATAGATAAAATGTTATGAGGGTAGAAAGAGCAAAATAGATTCTATACCATGTAAGAGATTATCTATGTGTGGGGTGATTGTGTTAGTATTTCTACTTAACTTTGCTTTATAGAGTATATTATATCTTCCATAGGTTTAAGAATTGGATTCCGTTTCATTCTTGTTTTTTTTTTCTGGATATCACAGTCTGAGAATATAAATATATTCCAGACCTTTGAAACACATTATCAATTCACACATAGATGTAAAATCTGTTAAGGTGGTTTGTAGGCTGTGTCTCCTGTCAGAAATGGGAATATTGTTAATTGTTTGAAATTTCAGATAGTCAAATGTTATTCATGATGTGATTTCCACTTTCCTAGGTGTTTGTGCTGACACGCTGCATTTTAAATCCCCAATTCCCACTTGAAAGACAATATAAGTTACACAAAGTACAATAATTGCTCTCTTGTCTCTTTCACTCTGAAGATGATTTTAGACTAGTAAATCACTTCATAAAATAGGGATTACAGATCAGAATACTTTATTTTTAAATAAGCAAGCTTTTCTGCTGTTTTTACTGTCATGAATATTTTGTTAATATTTAATACTATTTTAGAGTATAGATCATGTCTTGCATAGGTTGGATAATAAGACTGTCACACTCTTTTTTCTTCTTAAAATGCCAATGCCTTTGCCTTTTTTGTTTGTTTCTAATTCTATAGTATAAATAAACTCTACAAATAAATGCAGTTTGTCTAATTAATTCAGTCTCTTGGGTTCTTATATTTCAATTTTCTCTGTGTTTTTGAAGCATTAATTATAAAAAGAAAGAAGTATGAATTATTTTGATCATGGTTAATCCCTTACAGGAAGGGGCTAGGAGAGTATATAAAGGGATAGTCAAGGCTATGAAAGTCTCTCCAAATCAACCCCAAGAATACTCAATGTTGTACTTCTCACAGTCTTATTTATGAATCACTTCACGTAGTATACTTCAGGTGCACTGTAATGTGGCAGTTTTCAGCTAGATCATGTATTGTATAATAATGTGCTAATTAAATAAATGTGCACATCACCAAATTGAATTATCATTCATAGCAAGCAAATAACTAATCTATTTGCTTTTAAAGTAAAACCTTGCATTTGGTCTGTCTTGTTCAGAAAGATGTGTATGAACTAAAAAACTTTTACTTAAATGGGACATTAAAAAGTCAATGTCCCAAGGTTTGGTAGAACAAAAACCTATGTAATTTTTCTATTTTGATGTCATGTTAATGTTCCTCCATTTTCTCTAAAACTAACTCTCTCTCTCTCTCTCTCTCTCTCTCTCTCTTTCCCTCTCCCTCCTCCCCCCATACACACACACACACACACACACACACACACACACACTCACACAGAGCATATCTTCATCTTACAACATGCTTCTCACAATATGCTTTTTAAAGAAACCTTCTTTAACACCAGAATGACTGACTGAATTAAATAGTGATCTCTGCTTTGATTTCCCCTACCTCCTAAAGAAACTGGTGTCAGGAGGTTACATATGAAATAACAGGCCCCTGACTGCTGTTATCAGACACAATTTTGAAACATGACATTGGAATGCTTCTATTTTCATTAAGCCATAGCAGATAGGAAGAAACTTTAAACAAAAATCTTCAGAAATATATACTCCTGTTTAAATCAGGCCTCAGACATTTACATAACTCTGGGTAAGCCACTTAACTTCTGTCTGACTCAGGTTCTTCAATTATAAAAAAGGGGACAAAAATAGCACCTTCCTCACATGGATGTTGAAGGATCAAATAAAATATTATTTGTAAAGTGTTTAACATAGAGCCTTTCACATAATAGTTACTTAATAAATGCTTGTTCCCTCTCCTTATTTAGCTACTCAACAGTCAATTCACTTTAGCGAGTTTGTAGTAAATATAATTTAAACTACAAAAAGCTAATTAGAACTTGAATATACTATTGCTGTTATGAGCGTTACTTTAGATCTACCTAGCTTATTTCTTTTTCTTTTTTTTTATTGCAACCTATCCATCTCTGCTTACTTTATTTAACTCTTGTTCACGTCCTCTCAAATGAAATTTACCAAATGTACTGGGACTCTTCTATGAGCCCTTTTTATATTTCGTGGATACCAGTGAAATGCAAGGGTTTTCCCATTTCTTTGATGACAACTGTTCCACCTGTTTCCACATAATTCCTTGTTTGTGATCTGCTGGCACTTGCTAGTACCTACTGGGCACCTCTTCATTGGCCTTTGGGGCAAGTCTCCAATTTCAGTTCTTGGATGACTGCAGTGTTCTATATCTTGAAGAATTTAGCTTTCATGGACAGAGACTCTGGGATACCAGGAGATCACAGTTGCTTGGAGAGGGAGCAAGGTGGAACTTGATCAAAGAGGAGTTCACCTCTTCAGGTTCCTACCTAGCTTATTTCTGAGGTCTTTTAAAAGTTTTGAAACAGATTTGAAAGAGGAGATAAAACCAATCTGCAATGACCTATAGGCAAGGGATTGGATAAAGCCCTATTAGCTCTCCAATAAACCTCATATATATGATATTTCTAAATCACAGATCTTGCCATTTCAGTCCTCTATTAAAAAGTGTCAATGATTCTTTAACGTTGCAGCCTATCCAAAATGGTTTTCTTGGTTCCAACATTTTCACATCCCATGAAGCAGCTTACTGAAGTCTTCTCAGTATCTTATTTGAGAAATGGCAACACACAGGACACCAAAAGGTTCTTCCCAAGTGTTTTGTACTTCCCTTATTTAAATCATATTTTCTACCCAGATAGGAAAGGTTTAGTTAACAAATTCACCCCCTGCCCCCAATTTCCTAATAGTGTAACTTGCATTAATGGTGTTTTGAAACTTCAGAAAAATTTAATATTAATTCTTGGAATTAATATTTGTGGAAACTACTAGTATTTACTCCATTATGAAATTCTGTCTTCTTGAATGATCCATGTCTTCACAGAGATGATCTATATTTGTTGCTGCAGAGAGGATATGAAGATGTTTATTTTCCCATTCAGATCAGATACAAGTCTCTTCCAAATGGATGAGACCATGCTTTTAATCCTGGTGGCTGCACATCTGCTTAGACAACACCAGCCCGATTTATGGCTTGTTCCAGTTTGTACTCGTCAATCCACATCAGGTGTCGGAAATAGATGGGGTAGAAGGTGGCACCCAAGAGGCAGGTGAAGCTGCTGAAAATCATCACCATGTTCAGGTTGTGAGACATGACCTGACCTTGGGATACCCCGCACAACTCTCCAACCTAGAACCTCAGTCCAAATCTTTTCTGAGAATGAAAAATAATTAAAAGAAATGTAAACTTCCCTCCCCCTGCCCCGCAAGTTACACATATCCTTGAGAGAGAGAAAGAGAGGGGAAAAAAACAAAAGAAAACTTTGAAGCATGGATGATATTGAATAAAGTATAGAAAAAGGAAGGGATGTACAGGATCAACTGAAACTATATTAAACATGGTCTATCCCATTCAGAAAATTCATTGCTGGAGTATGATGATAAATGTTTAACAACTATCTCTCTAAAAGAAAATGTATACACAACACACTTTTAAGTTTAATTTACATTATTCACAATTTTTCTATCACTTTATTTAGTGTATACAATCAATAAACCAGAAAATAAAGCCTTGACATTAGTCCCTTTCTCTGAGATAATTGCTCATACTGATTTTTTTTTCTTTTTGGAGGGGGGAACGTAGGGCAATTGGGGTTAAATGACTTGCCTGAGGTCACACGGCTAGTTTTCTGTTAAGTATCTGAGTCTGGATTTGGACTCAGGTCCTCCTGACTGCAGGGCCAGTGCTCTATTCACTGCACCATGTACTGCCCCTCATACTGCAAATTTAACAACCTTCTCTTTTAATTCAGAATGAACTGGTTATGGCATGCCTCTGTCCCTACTCTTTCTTAAGGTATTATTGATTTATCAGAGACAATTTCCAGAACATAGAGTCCAATGCTAATTTGTGTTCATTTGCTGAGTCTGAGATGCCACTCTCAGATCAAAGGGTGAGTACATCAGATTCACAAATAGTCTGAATTAGGGGATTTAATTCATAAACTTGTTTAATTTTAACTGTTACTTTTATATGGTGGAAATGAGGAGTTGTCTTATACCTAATCTGCACTGCATATTGAATAACTTTCTAATTCTCTTTTGGGAGGTCTTAGAAGTGAGCCAAATCTAGGTTCTAAGTGATTTTCCCCAGACCTCTGTGGTAAGACTATAAGAGGGGAGGAGCCGAGATGGTGGTGCAGAAGCAGGAAAACCCTGCAGCTGCCTCCATAACCACCTCAAATACCTAAAAAATATGACTCTAAACAAATTTTAGAGCTCCAGAACTCACAAAAGTACAGAGAAACAAAGCTCCCACTGAAGGCAGCCCAGCAGGTGGGACAAGAAGGGCTCATTGCAGGGCACTGGGAACCAAAAGCAGCCAAGCCTGGAACCACGGCTTGGTCCCAGGGTGGCCAGGACAAGCCAAAGCTAGAGTTTTCAGGAGAGTGGATCACAGGCAGCTGTGGCAATTTCCAGAATTATCCACCTATAAGAAACAAGGACAAAGTGAAAGGTCAGTGGAACTCAGCTAAATTTGGGGGAGAAAAGTGGCTCTGGCCATCCACCCCCAGGGCAAGAAAGCAGCAGAAATGGTGGCCATGCAACCACATCCACCTGGCTGCTTCAGAGTTCCTGGCCTGCAGATTGCCAGGGGGCCAAGTGATCGTTCAGAAGCTAAGCTAAGGCTCTTGCCTTAAGCTGCATGGATGAGGATCGTGGTCTTGGGTGGCGGTCTTGAGGTATGTGAACAATGAGCCAAAGCTGGTGGGGGCTGCAGAGACAGTGGCCTCCTAATAACTCTGGCAGTGGTGAAAACCCCAGAGATTTCAGACAAGGCTCTCTTCCCTCTGGAAGCAGAGTTCCATAGAGCTAAAAAGTCAAGTAATTGACTGGCAACATGAGCAGGCAAAGGAAGCAAAGTAAGAAGAGCAATCAAACTTTAGATTCCTTTTTTGGGGGCAAAAAGGATCAAAGCATGGAATAGGAGGAAGACAACACAGTCAGAACTCCCACACCAAAAGCTTCCAAGAAAAATGTAGACTGGTTACAAGCCATAGAAGCTTAAGAAGCTTATGGAAGCTTAAGAAGGATTTTGAAAACCAAATAAGAGAAGTAGAGGAAAAACTGGGGAGAGAAATGAGAATGATGCAAGAAAATCATGATAAGAGAGTCAACAATCTGACTGAAGAAAATAACACCTTAAAAAACAGGCTAACTCAAATAGCAAAAGATACCCAAAAAGTCAGTGAGGAGAAGAATGCCTTAAAAAAATCAAATTTCCCAGATTGAAAAAGAATCTCCAAAGCTCGCTGAAGAGAATAATTCCTTCACAATTAGAGTGGAGCAAATGGAAACAAATGACTTTATGAGAAATCAAGATAATATCAAACAGATCCAAACAAATGAAAAAAATAGAAGGTAATGTGAAATAACTCCTTGAAAAAACCACTGACCTGGAAAACAGATCCAGGAGAGACAATTTAAAAATTACTGGACTACCTGAAAGCCATGATCAGAAAAAGAACCTACAATCATCCTTTAAGAAACTCTCAGGGAAAATTTCCCTGATATTTCAGAACCAGAGGACAAAATACAACTACAGAGAATTCACCAATCACCGCTTGAAAAAGATCCCCAAAAGAAAACTCCTAGGAATGTTATAGCCAGGTTCTGGAGTTTCCAGATCAAGGAGAAAATATTACAAGGTTTCAAGAAGAAACATTCTTGCTGAAAAAAACAGAACTGAATAGAAAATTTGGCCTTCAAATACAAGAAGCTTGAGAAGGCAAACATGGAAAAGAAATCATAAGGGACTTATCAAAGTTGAACTATTTACATGACAACATGGAAAAACAATATTTGTAACTTATAAAACTTTTCTCAGTATGAGGATAGGTGAAGGGAATATAAATGTAATTATATATGTATATGCATACATACACATATGTCTATATAGGTAGGTATATATGTGTATGAATACATATATGAGTGTGTGTATATATGTGTACATAGACAGAGGGCACAGGATCAATTGAATAGGAAGGGGTGATATTTTAAAAGGTGAAATTGAGAGGTGGGAGAGGAATAGAAGAAGAAGAGACAGGAAGAGAAAGAATGAGGTTAATCATCTCATAGAAGAGGCAAGGGATAATTGTTACAATGGAGGGGAAGAAAAGGAAGGCAAAAGGGAATGGGTCAATCTTACTCTCATTGAATTTGGGTTAGAGAAGGAATGATGTACACTCTAAATTGGGTATCTTGCCCTACAGGAGAGTAAAGTGGATGGGGATGAGAGGGAGAATTATGGAGGGGAGGGAATGTTGGGGGGAGGGTTGTTAGAAGCACACACTTCTGTAAAGGGACAGGGACAAAGTAGAAAACAGAACAAGTGGGGGGGGCAGGATAGGAAGGCGGGAAATATAGTCAGTCTTTCACCATATGTCCATTGTGGAGATGTTCAACGTAACTACGCATGTACAGACTGTATTGAATTGCTTGTCTTTCCAGTGGGGATGGGTGATGAGGGAGGTTGGGAAAGAATCTAGAATTTAAAGTTCTATAATCAAATGTTAAAATATATAAATATATATGTATACATTATTATTTTTAATTATCATTATCATTATTATTATTTACATGTAACTGGGAATTAAGATATACAGACAATGGGGTAAGGAGATCCATCTTGCTCTACTGGAAAGTCAGAGGAGTGATGGGGGAGCTTATAGGAGACAGCAGATTGGGGGAGGGGGTAAACATGGGATCACTCTTTTGGGGTGGTGGGTATTGGAAAGGTGGGGAGAAAATTTGTAACTCAAAACCTCATGGAAACAAATGATGTAAACTAAAAGTAAATAAAAGTTAATTTTAAAAAAAGGATATAAGGGGGGCACAGGGAAGGGCATGAAGGAAATCAGCATTTATTAGGTGACTATCATAAATCTGGCATTATATTAAATGAAAAATACTCTGACTCCTTTATTCAGAGTTGGATACTCCTAGGATTGAATTCTGGCTATAATAAACCCAGACCTTAGATCCATTAGGTGGGAAAAAATTATGCCCTTTTGATCATGGAGAGCTTATTGCTAAAAAGCAAGCATTAGAAACAATTGAATAAACCTAAGTCTGATAAAATCAAGAACATAAACTACTTGGAGAAAAAATGTGTGTGTATATATGTATATATATATATATATATATATATATATATATATATATATATATTTGACAAGGACTTCTGGGGAAATTTAAAATCAATTTAACCAAAAATTATTTTTAAAGAAACATCTTATGAAACATAACACAGTAAGTTTATGATGGATATGTGATTTGAACATTAAATATCAAAGTATTTTTTAAAAGCAGAGAGAATAAGATCAGATACTTTTTGCAGTAATGGATTGGGAGAGATTTTTTAATGTTAAAAGTAAATTTTATTGACATACTTGTTTTAAAATAAACTCCATTTCCCAGTATATCCACTTCCTAACTAGAGTTTGAATTTGTAAACAAAAATAGAGGCAAATATGATATGAAATAGATAAAATATCAAATTAAAAACTTTTTGACAACCAAAATTAAAGTGGAAAGGATAAGGTGGGAAAGTGTTGATTTACAAAAAAGTTATCATCAAATTTCTCTAAGGTTCTGAAATCCAAAACATTATGGAAACTGTTAGCACAAATGTGTAACACCAAGATGACCCTTGACAGTAAGCTAGACTTAGAGTCAGGAAGATTTGAGTTCAAAACCAGCTTCAGATATGGTGTCTGTGTGTTGCACAGCAGTGTGACCCTAGATGCATAATTTAACCTTTGTCTCAGTCTCCTCAACTGTAAAATAGGGACAACAGTGGACATAGTGGGATACTCTTGGTGGAGCTGGGGAATGGTTAACTATTCTGGATAGCAATATGTCATAGAGAAATAAATAGATAAATATATGAGAGAGACAGAACACTTATTAAGCACTTACAATTTGCCAAGCACCTGGCTAAACACTGGAAATATAAATACAAGGGATAAAAAAGATAACCTGCATCCTCAAGAAGCTTATCTCCTAATGAGAGAAAGTAATACATAAAAAGGAAGTATAAAAAAGAGTGATACATTGGAAAAATAATTTTTAAAATTCTAGGAAGGAAGGAAGGAAAGAAGGAAACAAACACTTTTTATGCTTCAGGAACTATGCTCATTGCTGGTGATACAAACAGAAGGAAAACAATAATTGTTGCTCCCAAGGAGCTTATTTGTAGTAATTTGTTGAAAATTGTGTTTTAATCAGTCAAAATCTGCATTCTAATACTCCCACTCCATCCTCAACCCCAGATGAGAAAACAAGCCAAACAAAACTCTCTACAAACTTGCATAGTCAACTGAAACATCTTTTCATATTGTGCATCTCTCCTACAACACCCTACCTAAAAAGCCTTATTCTGTATTCTAAATCCTTCACTTCTTTATGAGAAGATGGATTACATGATTGGAACTTTGGAACTGTGGTTAAACATTATGTTGATTGAAAGTTCAGCTCAATCTTCTATCACAGTTATATAACTTATTCATTCATGCCATGATTTATGGATACTCCCTCAAAGTCCCATTGTTTGCCACCTCAAAAAAGAACTATAAATATATCCTTAGAGTTTGTTTTATTTAGAATCATCCTATTAATCTAACTTTGCACTTATTCCCTTTCACTACTTCTTCCTTCTCCCTCCTATTACCAAATTGAATTAAATGTGTTTCTATATTCAATTATGTATATGCATGTTCTTTCTTCTTACGACTAATTCAGATGGATGAAAATGAGGTTCAAATGTCAGCCATTCCCTGAACTACTTCTTTTTTATATAAATGTCTACTTTCACATCCTGATTAAGCATGATAATTTCTCCTATGCTTCTCTTCTCTTCTCTTCAATTTTTTTCTCAAGGTCATCAAGAAAGAACTGCATGGGGGGCAGAGCCAAGATGGCGGCATAAGAGCAGCAACATATTACAACTCTCACATAGCCACCCCAAAATACCCATAAAATATGACTCTAAACTAATTCCAGAACTCCAAAACGCACACAAATATATTTCCACTAAAGTCAGCTTGGCTACGAGGAACCATATCAGCACTGTGAACCAAAACCAGCTTGGCCGGAAACCGCAGCTGTGTCCCAGAGGTGGCTGGACCAGAGGAGTCAAGTACTGGCTGGAGCTTTGGGTGAGCGGATTGGCAGCAGCTGTGGCAGTATCCAGAATTAGGTCAGTGGAGCTTGCGAGGTCATGGGAGAAAAGCGGTCCAGCCAAACTGCCTCCAGGGCTGAGAAGTGGAAGCGGAGCTCTTGCACCTGCCTCCACATTGCTGCTTCAGAGCTCTTGGTCTGCAGACTACAGGAGGACCAAGCAATCATTCAGAGGCCAAGTGCTCTTGCATTGAGTGGCCTGGGTCTGGATTGCGGTCTTGGGCTTTGGTCCTGCGGTTCTTTTTTTTCAGTGAGGTGGAAGTGGGGGAGGGAACCAGCAACTTCCGAAGAGCTCTGGCAGCTGGGAGGACCCCAGCAATTTGGGACAGAGCTTTCCCCTCTGGAAGCAGAGCTCCACAGGGATAAAAAAAAAATCACAGACTGACCAACCATGAATAAGAATAAGCATAAGAAGCAGGGTAAGAACAGCAACGAAACCCTAGATTCCTTCTTTGGGGAAAAGAAGGACAAAGGCAGAGAGCTGCAGGAGGACAGCACAGCCAGAGCTCCCCCACCAAAAGCTTCCAATAAACATGCAGATTACCTTAAAGCTAGAGATCAGCTGAAGAAGGATTTTGAAAATCAAATGAGAGAAGTGGAAGAAAAATTGGGAAGAGAAATAAGAATGTTGCAAGAAAATCATGAAAAGAGAGTCAGCAATCTGACTGAAGTAATTAACACCCTAAAAATAGATTAACTCAAATGACAATAGAGGCCCAAAAAGCCAATGAGGAGAAGAAGGCCTTAAAAAGGCAACTTTGCCAGATGGAAAAAGAATC
>CM053583.1:254475612-254494735 GCA_028627135.1 Pseudochirops cupreus | reverse complement strand
CTGCCCTACCAAAAAGTGACATAGGAGAGAATAGACTGGGGGCGGGGGAAACACTGGGATGGCTGTTTTGGGGAGGTGGGCGGGGGAAATACAGGGAGAAAATATGTAACTCAAAAAAAAATTTATAAAATAAATTAAAAAAAAGAAATTGCTTTTAGAGTGGAAGGGAAGAGGGGTAGGGTATGGTGGAGTTCATACAGAACTGCAAATGAGAGTCCAACTTCTTGTGTTCAGAGTTTTGTATAATCTTGGCATAATCCATATCCTTCTGAATTGGGAAGTGCCTGGTAGAGCTCTTGGAGAAATCTGGCCTTTTCCTGCTTGAATAGACCAAGGAGTACTTCACCTGTGCAATCCAGTTAGGATCAGAGGTGACAATATTTCACCAGATGTGGGATAGGATGAAGCTCTGACTGTGTCTTATTTTTACAAATTATAATCAGATCCTTTACTTCCATTTTGGCTATCAGAAAGGAGGTACCTTCTCTGCAGTTGGTGGTGGTGGTGCTAGCAGCAAATGTCAGGCTGCTTCTCCATGATAGCAGCTCCCCTCAATCATGGTAGCAATGGCTGCCTTTCAGTGCAGGATCAAAGAACACTCATATAATATTATAGATGAAGGTGATCTTGGTTTTGATTCTGTTCCTCATGGCTGTATTCTTCAGGGAGGACAGGAATTGCCTCTTTGTTTTTCAATCTTTGCTCTCATCCTCAATGCCCCTCTAAATCAATGTTTTTCAAGAAGTAAGGGATTAATCAATTTCTCTGAAGGAGTTAACATATTGAATGGGTTGCCTGTGATCCCTTAACTGGGAGTCTACAAGTTAATGCTTGAGGGCCAAAGCTGAGGGATACTGAGATGCGCATTCAGCTACTGGGTGGGCTGGGTGGCCTCTGTCGTCATTTTCTAGCTCCAAAGGTGGGTAATCCTTAGAATGAGAAAATTACAGGAGTTATTGTGAGTTGTTGACAGAAAAACAAGAAAACTTTACAAGATTCTTTGACCAGGCAGCATCTGTGACATTGGATGCAAGGTAGGGAGGAGAGAGAGAGAGAGAGAGGAGAGGGAAAAAAAATGAGAGAAGAGACAAAGACAGAGAGAAACAGACAGAGACACAGCTAATAAGTTTATGAGAGCAGATTTAAACTTAGATTTTCCTAATTCATGCAATTTATTAGTACACTGCCTTAATGCCGAATATCAAATGGATTTTGCATTTTAATAATAGAAGAAATCTCATCTTTATTTTTTATCTCTAAACACTTTTTATATATTTAGTTTTATTTTCCCCAGTTACATGTTAAAAACAATAGTTATAATTCATTTTTAAAACTGAATTTTAAATTCTCTCCTGCCATTTCTCTCCACCACACCCCCTGCCTCTGTTGAGAAGGCAAGCAATTTGATATAGGTTATACAAGTTCAGTCATGCAAAACATATCTGTAATAGTCATGTTGTGAAAGAAAACAGCCAAAAAACTCAAGAAAAATCAAGTAAGTGAAAAAAATAAGTATGCTTCCATCTGTATTCAGACACCATAAGTTCTTTCTCTGCAGATGGATAGCATTTTTTATCATAAGTTCTTCACAGTTGTCTTGGACCATAGTATTGCTGAGAATTGCTAAGTCATTCACAGCTTATTGTCTGACAATGTTGCTATTACTTTGCACACAGTACATTTCACTTTTCATCAGTCCATGAAAGTCTTTCCAGGATTTTATGAGAGCATCTTCCTCATAATTTCTTATGGTACAATAGTATTTATACAACAGAACTTATTCAGCCATTCTCCAAATGATTTGCATCCTTTCATTTTCTAATTATTTGCTCCCAGAAAAGAGCTCCTATAAACATTTTTGTACATATAAGTCCTTTTCTTTTTTTTTTTTTAATCTCTTTGGGGATATAGACCTAATAGTGGTATTGTTAGGTCAAAGAATATGCATGGTTTTATAGCCCTTTGCACATAGTTCCAAGTTGCTCTACAGAATGGTTTGAATCAGTTCACAACTTCACCCATAAATGGTGCATTAATGTCTTATTTTCCCTCATTTCCATCAACATTTGTCATTTCCTTTTCTGTTTTACTAGCTAATCTAAGAAGTATGAGATAGTACCTTAGGAGAGTTTTAATTTAAATTTCTCCAGTCAACAGTGAGTTAGATTATTTTTTTCACATGTCTATAAACAGCATCAATAACTTCGTCTTAAAACTGATCATACATTTTGATCATTTATTGGTTAATGGTTCTCATATAAATTTGGCTCAGTTCTCTATCTATATGTTTGAGAAATGAGACCTTTATCAGAAAAACTTTTTTCAAATTTTTTTCACTGTCACTATGGCTAACTGTATTTTCCTCAGTCTGATGATCTCCCTCCCCTTTATTCCATTCTCTCCTTTTACCCTAACCCTTCTTAAAAGGTTTTTTAGTTCCGACTAGCACCTCACTCAATCTGTCCTAATTTCTATCACCCACTTTTCCTTTATCCCCTTGCCCTACTACTTTCCTCTAGAGTAAGATTTCTATAGCCAACTAAGTTATTCCTTCTTTGAGTCAATTCTGATGAGAGTAAGAATCACTCACTCCACCACACCTTCCCTCTCTTCGCCTCCACTCTAAAAGCTATTTCTTGCCTCTTTAACATTAAATATTTTACTCCTTTCTACCTCTCCCTTTCTCTTTCTTCCTGTACATTCCTCTCCCACCCCTTAGTTTTATTTTTGGACATCATCCCTCCATATTCAACTCATACCTCTTTCCTTTGTCCATACAAGACTCCTTCCAACAACACTGATGAGAAAGTTCTTATGAGTTGCAAAGATCATCACCCCATGTAAGAAAACTTACTAAGTTAAAATTTAGTAAGTCTCATGATTTCTGTTTCCTGTTAATATTTTTATGCCTCTCTTAAGTCTTGTATTTGAAAGTAAAATTTTCTATTCAGTTATGGTCTTTTCATCAAGACAGCTTGAATATCAGAGGTTTATTGGAAGATGTGAGAGTAAGTTAGAAACATTCAAGCTCTCAAGATTTTCCTCCACAAAAGAGATGAATAGCACCTCTGGGTGAACATAGAGCTGTGAAAACAAATAAGAATAGTAACAGAACAGGAGTTCTGTTGGGAAAATCAGAGAAGACCTGAAGAAAAATCCCAGGATGATATTTCTTCCCATGAAGAGTAAACACTTCCAGGTGAGGCTCTGCTTTAATAGCTAGTGACAAAATGTTCAAACAAAAAATAACAAGCCCTGGGGTTATTTGGTTGGAGAGGCTCCCTTGGCCTCAATCATAGGAACTTTTACCCCCAGAACAGGGACAGGAAGCCCTGAGCCCAGGAAGACTGAGGGAACATCTGCTGACAGGGAACACCAAACCCAAATGTACTGAAGCAAATGGTGAGGGATAATAAGGATACTAAGTGCACCCCAAGGGAATGCAGAAGTCGTGGGATTGGTACATTGTTGGCTGTGGGCACTTACAGGAGACTGGAGGTCTTGGTTTTAGTTCAGCATCATAGAGGACCACTGAAGAGGATCAGAGGTCAGAGGCACCTTTCCCCAGGACTAGATGCTAACATAAAAACTAAACTATTATGCCCAGAATGTGCACATGCAAAGGAGAAATAATCCAACCATAGAGAGCTACTATGGGAATAGAGGAGACTAGGGTTCATTTTTAGAGAGGATACTGAAGCAAAGAAATCTTATTCTACTCCTGAGAGTAATGTCAAATGTTCACCTGCCTAAAAATAATTCATTGAAGAACTTAGAAAAGACTTTAAAAATGAAATGAGAATGAGGAAAAATTAAAAAGAAAAAATAAGAATAATACAAGAAAAACAAGATTATCACAAAAAAGTAAACCAATTAGAAAAGGAGATCCAGAATCTTAAGGAAGAAATGAGTCCTTGAAAATCAGAATTGGGCAAGGGGAGGTGAGTGAAATTTTCAGAGATGAAGAAAATTTTTTACAAATGACAAAATATAAGGAATGAAAAAATAAAAGACAATATGAAACATCTCATAAGAAAAACAATGAATCTAGAGAAGAAATCAAGAAGAGAAAACATAAGAATAAATGGACTACCTGAAAGTTATGATCAAAAAAAGAATCTTGACGCAAAAATACAAGAATAAAGAAAATTGTCTGGAAGCATTATAAGAGAAAAAAGTAGAAATTGAAAAAAATACACTGCTCACCAATTTCCTATGAGTAAAACTCACAGATATATTGTCCTTAAATTCCAAACCCCCCAGATCAAGGACAAATATTATGAACAACAAGAAAAAAAAAACAATTTACACATAACAATAGCAAGTTAGAATCACACAAGACCTAGCATTGGCAACACTAAAAGATCACAGGGCTTGGAATACCATATATCAAAGAGTAAAAGAAGTGGGCCTCTGTAATGTTAATGGAATCTGAAGCTCTTCCATGCCCCTTTGTATTGGCAAGTAAGCAGGTACTTAGCACCTTGTTTCAAGTTAACACATTATTTAAGCTATTTAATTAACACAGAAGTAGTTAACACCTTGGGAGGAAGTTGCTGAGGTAACAGGAAAGGGAAGAATGGGGAGGAGCTTTACTGTATATAAGGAAGAGCACCAGCAGGAGAGTCAGAATTTCTCTCAGTGAGCATCTGGAGGCTGCAACTTCTGCTCCAACCTTTCTTCTGGGAACTTCTGCTGAGACTTTCCTTCTGGTAACTTCTGAAGAGACTTTTCTTCTGGGAAATTCTGCTGGGACCTTTCCTTTGGGAATTTCTGCTAAGAATTTCCAAGAACAAGGCAGAGGAGCTACCATGAGTGAGAGAGAGGATCCCTGTTTGAGGGAGCCTGTTCTATTGTGAAGACTTGGGAATATGGGTGTTTGCTGCTTTCTGGTTCTGGTACTCAGTTTTCTGGTATTTGAATAAAGACTTTGGTTCTGCCCTCCATGTGGAGAGTGTGCTACATTTTGTGATTCACAACTAGTCCAGCATATTCATAACCACTGTGGGTGTTGTGAATATTGCATTATTTTTACAGCCTCTGACTGAAAATATCATACCCAGAAATGCTAAGCATTATTTTGAATGAAAAAAATGGACATTTTATCAACTGACAGACTTTCAGGGTTATGTTAAAAAATAGTCTGAACTCAATCAATGTTTTGACATATTAGAGTCAAAAGAAATTTAAGGTATGTGACTTATATTTACTATATAAAATGTGAACTCAATAGAAGTTTTGACATACAAGAGCCAAAAGAAATATAAAGTATGTACCTTATAGTATATATATGGTACCAATGACCAATTACAAGGAACTAAATAAGGATAGAATGTTTACTTTTTTGTATAGAAAATGTAAAACCTATGTCTAAGATTGTTACTAGTAACTAAGTAGCTTACAAGAAAGATCAAGTTAGACCTGAGTATGATATGGCTTCAAAAAGTAAAACTGTTCAAGAACAGCTAAAAGACTAATTATCTTATACAAATGAGTTTCAAGAGGAAGAACTGGTACAGATGAACTAGATGGGGTAGGGGGGCTGTTAGTTCTGGAAACCTACTTTCATTGGGCATGGGATTAAGGGAGGAAAACACATAGACATATAGAAGGGTATAAAAGTCTGCTAAATTTAGAAAGAAATTAAACTCTAAGAGGAGAGGGAGGGGAGAGAGGATAAAGGAGGGATCTTTAGAGAGGAGGGTGACAGGGTAGGTTAAAAGGGGTATATAGAAGAGTCTTTAGATTTAGGGGAATGGAAGAATAAGGGAAAAAGTTTTAGAGGGGAGGAGGCAGAATAGGTCAAAGGGGTGTGTAAAGGAGTGTTTAGATTTAGAGGAATAGGAGGATAAAGGATGGATTGCTGGAGTGGGGGTAGGTTAAGCAATAGGAAGGCAAGGTAGAAGGTAGAAGTAATGTAGAGGAGGTAGGAGAGTTAGGAAAAAAGAGATAGGCACAAACATAGAAACAAGATTAAGAGTAGAAGGTCTTAGGAAAAGTTTGTGTGTATGTGTGTGTGTGTGTGTGTGTGTGTGTGTGTGTGTGTGTGTGCATGTGTGTATACTTTTATGTATATATCGGTATCTCTACATAAATATATCCATGCTCAATTGTAGATTTGGGCTGGTGGGTAGGGAGGAGGAAGATGGAAAAAAAGACTAAAGTAAATAGTGTACAGCAGAGAGCAAAAGAAAACCTACAAAGAAGCAAAGATGGACAGCTTTCAACATAACACACAATATTTAATATACAGGTTTTCTTGAAATGATAAATTATTGTAATATATTTTGAATCCTCTCCTGTGTTCTTTTGTACACATGCCATGTTTTTCTTTTTGTTTTTGATGTTTGATTTTATAATGTTTCTTTTTCTTTGCTTACTATGTGTTTAAGTTTTAGTATTTGTCTAAAATTTTTTTTTAAAAAGGTACTAAAAAATAAAATTGGAAAAAAAGAGTGCTTGCAAAACCTCTATCTTATTGAGCATCATTTTCCCCACTGAGGTATTATACTCAGTTTTTCTGGGTATGTGATTCTTAGTTGCAATGCTATCCCCTTTGCTGTCTAGAATATCATATTCCATACCTTCTGATCCTTTAATGTAGAAGATGTTAAATCATTTGTCATGCTGACTGTGGCTCCATGATACTCGAATTGTTTCTTTCTGGCCATTTGCAATATTTTTGCCTTGACCTGGGAAATCTGGGAACTCTGTAATTTGGCTATAATATTCCTGGAAGTTTTCATTTTGGGATCACTTTCACGTGGTGATTGGTGGATTCTTGCAATTTCTATCTTCTGGTTCTAGAATACAAGGGCAGTTTTTCTTAATAATTTCTTCAAAGATGACGTATAGGTTTTTTTTTTCATGACTTTCAAGTAGTCCAATAATTTTAAAATTATCTCTCCTATCTTCCATATCTGTAGTTTTTCCAATGAGATTTCTTGAATTGTCTTCTATTTTTTCATTCTTTTGGTTTTGTTTTATTGTTTCTTTATTTCTAATAAAGTCATTAGCTTCTATTTGCTCCATTCTAATTTTTAAGGAATTATTTTCTTCAGTAAACTTTTGGCCCTCCATTTCCATTTAACCAATTCTGCTTTTAAAGGCATTCTCCTTATTGACTTTTTGTTGTAAGATATTGGTCTAATTGTACTTACTGACAAACTATTTTTCAGTTTTACCAATAGTTTTTGTCAAATAGTGAGTTTTTAACCTAGAATCTGCTGTCTTTGGGTTTATGAAACAGCTGATACTATAGTCATTTACTGCTGTATCTTGGGTACCTAACCTATTCCTCTGATCCACCACTCTATTTCTTAGTCAGTACCAAATAATTTTGAGGATTGTTGCTTTATAGTAGGCTTTAGATCTTGTATGGCTAGACTAACTTCCTTTGCATTTTTTTCCCATTATTTCCCTTGATATTCCAGACCCTTTGCTCTTCCAGATGAATTTTTTGTTATTTTTTCTAGCTCTATAAGATAATTTTTTGGTAGTTTGATAGGCAATTGATTAAGTAAATTAATTTAGGTAAAATTGTCATTTTTATTATATTAGTCTCTTTTGGGAATCTCCAGAGGATTCTACCAATTTGTGTGTGTGTGTGTGTGTGTGTGTGTGTAGGATTATACTGGATAGAATTTATAGATGTTTATCTTTGCTTTTCTTTATCATTTTTTTCTGATTCATTTTTAGAGATTTCTTATTTTATTTCCTTTGGAGGTGGAGGGATTTATGTTCCTCTAGGACACAATATGCCATTATCTTTCCATAATTTCTGACTACAGACATTGTTAAAGAAGCATGTAATTTGCAGAATATTTTGGAAATTAAAACATTTAAGAAAAGCAGAAATATTCTTAAAGCAAGGATTTTAAAATTTTTTTATTGTCAAAGTCTATATAAATGGACCATGGTATATATCTTATAGTCTCCATAGATTTAAAAGGAAGTATTTATCATGTGAAGAGCACTTAGGTGAGGAAGTAGATAGAGTGCCAGACCTGGAGTCAGGAAGACCTGAATTCAAATTTGGTCACAGATACTTACTAGTTATATAACACTGGGCAAGTCGCTTAAACCTGTTTGCCTCAGTTTATTCATCCATACAAGGAGCTAGAAAAGGAAATGGCAAATTGCTCCACTATCTGGGTCATGAAGGATTAAACATGACTGAAATGGCTGGAAAACAATAACAACCTATTTCATGTGATATGCATTATGGGGCAGGGTTGGTTGGTTGGTTGGTTGGTTATTGCCCTTTATTCTCAAAGAGGACCAAAATGACATTATTATGCTAAAGTACAGTTTCAATGTGTCCAACTGTGGCTGATCAGACCAATACAAAATCGGATTGCTCTACCACAGGTTAGGCACAAATGGTCTGTGTGAACATTTAGGGTGGATTCTCCAAATTTGTGCATCACGCATCTCCTTTGAGCGGTTTCAATTCTGTTTTACTCATAGAATACAGCACTTTCTCTGAGATGTGGGCACGTGTTGAACAGTTCTGTGCCAGTGTCTCCCATGTCATACAATCAATTCCAAAGTTCTTGAGAGAGAACTTGAGAGTGTCCTTGTATTGGTTCTTCTGACCACTGTGCTAACACTTGCTCTTTGTGATTTCTCTTTGTGCATTTGAACAACATGGTCAGCCCATAGAAGCTGTGATCTCTGAAGTAGAGTTTGAATGCTTGGCATTTAGTTCAAGTAAGGACCTCAGTGTCTGGTACCTAATCCTGCCAGGTGATCTTCAGAATCTTCCTAAGACAATTCAAATGGAAGTGATTCAGTTTCCTGGCATGGCATTGGTAGACTGTCCAGATTTCACAGGCATACAACAATGAAGTCTGCACAATGGCTCTGTAGACCTTCAGTTTGGTAGTCAGTCTAATATCTTTTCTCACCCTTGCTTTCCTTTGGATCCTCGCAAACACTGAGCTAGCTCTGACAAAGTATGTGACAACCTCATTATCAATGTGTACAACCCTAGAAAGTACAATACCAGGGTAAGCAAACTCATCCGTAGCATCCAAACTTTTCCATTTGCCTTAAGGAATATTCCGTATATGAATGATGTGGTGCTGGCTGATGGAGCATCTGTGATTTTGGTATTAATTATTAGTTCAAAATTAGCACAAGCATGAGATAATTGATCCATACTTTGGTTTATATCACCTTCAGAGGTTATATTGAGTGCACCACAATCATCTGCAAACAGAAAGTCATGCACCAATACTCCTCCATTTTTGTCTTGGCTTGTATCCTTTTCAAATTGAAGAATTTACCATTGGTGTGGTAGCTGACTCTGATGCTGTATTCATCCTCATTGCAAACATTTGACAACATGACTGAAAACATCATGCAAAAAAGCATGGGAGAAAGCACGCCTTGTTTCACTCCATCGTTGACTGGGAAGGCACAAGAGCATTGCCCATTATCTAGAACCCAGGCAAGCATGATGTCATGCAATTGATGTACAATGCTAATGAACTTCTAGCAACCTAATTGTGATATAATTTTCCATAAGATCTCATTACTAACAGTTTCAAAGGCTTTGGTTAGATCTACAAATGTGTACAGACTTCTGCTCTGCTCCTAGCATTTGTCCTGGAGTTGTCTGGCAGCAAACACCATATTGACTGTTACTTGGCCCTTTCTCAAGACACACTAGCTCTTAGGTAGATTATCATCTAGATTCCTGGGGAAGGATCAGCCTATTAAGGAGGACTCTGGCAAGAATATTGACAGCAATGACTGAGAGAAAGAGAGAGAGAGAGAGAGAGAGAGATAGACCCCTCTGTGAATGTCACAAGACAATCTATTTCCTTTACCTTTACAGAGATGGACAATGGTGGCATCCTTGAACTCCTGGGGAATAGCCTCCTCTTGCCATATAACCTGTAAAATTTCAGTCAGTTTTTGTGTGAGCAATGAATTTTCTACCTCATCTCAGCTGGAATAGAATCAGTACCAGGTGCTTTGTCACATGAAAGGAGACTAATGACATTCAAAATCTCTTCTTCAATTTGAACTTCAGCTAGGAAGAGATTGACTTCAACCTGAGGTAAATGGACAATTGCCTCAGTTTTGATTGAAGATGGTCTGTTGAGAACACTATGGAAGTATTCAACCCATCTCTCCAGGATCATACCCTTATATAATGCCAATGTGATATTCACAGCACCCATAGCAGCTATGAATATGCTGGTATAGTCTGGAATCACAAAATGTAGCAGACTCTCCATATGGAAGACAAAACCAAAACATTTATTCAAACACCAGAAAGCTGAATCCCCAAACCAGAAAGCAAAATCCATCATAGTAACAAAGAAGTTGGTACACATAACCAATGCAGCAAACACCAACATCCCCAAGCCTTCCCTCCATCAGGCCTTCAAAACAAAACAGCCTCTGTTAAAAGCAAAAATGCCCTCCTCTCACTCACCATAGCTGTTCTACCTTGGTGCTACTTGCTCCCAGCTCTACTAGTTCTCTCCCTTGCTTCTTCCTGCTCCACCCTTCCTGTTTCACCCTTTCAGCAAATTCCTCCCACCATGGGCTCCATGTTATTACATTTGGTCTATTAAGGGCAAGGAAGATCTTTAGATTCCCATTACCATTACACCTTATCACTAATCAAAGTGGCTCTATCAGCACTGAGTAGTTGGAATGCACCATAGGTCTTTGGTCCATAAATAGCCTTCAGGGCATCATAAAAACACTTTTGACTGTTACTATCAGCATAAAACTGAATTTCATCCTCCTTCTTACTGATCCAGTAATCTTGCATCTCTAGAGAGGTTTACTTGTACTTTACTTTTAATGGAATTAAATGTGTCTTCTTAGAGATAGATGCACTATCCTGCTGGCAAATCTTGTGGAGTTCTCATTTTTCATTTAGCAGCTTCTGAATTTCCAAATCATTTTCATCCAACCAGTCTTGGAGTTAGTGAGTGTTCTGACCCAGATGAGCAAATGCAGTACTATACACCAAATCTCTGAAAGCTGCCTACTCCTTTTCTGCTTCACTGTTGCCAACTGTATGTTGGCTCAACTTTCTCTCCAAGTTAGCAACAAATTTTTCCTGCTCAAAGAAGAGCTCTAATTTTTTGACATTAATTGTTCTGGTAGTCATTTTGCCTTGGGAGTGCCACTTTTGATGAATGTGAATATTTAGCTTGGAAAGGATGTCCGTGATCAGTCCAGCACTCTGTACCACACATTGCCTTTGTCACTCTCACATCTTGTCTTTCTCTTCTCCTTATAATCACATAGTCTATTAGATGCCAGTTTTTGCTGTGAGGGTACATCCATGAAGTTTTATTGTGTTTAAGCAAATGGAAGAGAGTGTTAGTGATGAGAAGGTCATGAGATGCACAAGTCTTCAGGAGTAAGTGAACATTGCTGTTGCTGTTTCCAACTCCATTCCTCCCTAGGACTCCCTGCCAAGTCTGGTAGTCTGAGCTCACTCTAGCACTAAAATCACCCAGAATTATAAGCTTCTCCTCTTTCTGCGCATTGATTATAAGGGTCTCTAGGTCTTCATAAAATTTTTCTTTAACCTCATCAGAGTTCATCATTGTGGAAGCATAGGCACTGATGATGGTGACATGACACATTCCTGAAATTGGTAATTGCATTGTCATGAGCCTGTCATTCACTCCTTTTTGCAAGACATACCAGCTTGTTGACTATATTAGTTTTGATTGAAAAACCTACAACAGCTTCATGATGCTCCCCTTCACTGCAGCCACTCCAGAAAAATGTGTATCCAGCTCTGACTTCAGTAAGTTGGCCTTTATTTGTCAGTCCTTTTTCACTCAGGGTAGCTATTTGTATGCAATAACTGCTTAGGTCTCTTGCAACAAGAACTGTTTGTCTTTCAGGTCTACTGAATTTTGTGTCATCTATAAGCGTGTGCACATTCCATGTTCTGATGGTGAGCAAAATCATCTTTGCAGATATTTTTGTACATTTTTTGTGTGTGTGTTCCATCCTCATAGTGGGATTCCCCACCTCCCACAGTAATTAGGCCAGAGTTGGGTAAGCAGACAATTTTTAGGACACTTTTTCTAACCCCTTCCTCATACCAGGAGGTAAGCAGTATAATCCTTAAAAGGATGTTCACACAGGCTGCTGAATCCCACTACTGCTTCCAATGAGAAACAACCCTATGTCTTGGGCCACCTGTGTACAGGGTTGTGACTACAACTCCCTGTGTATCCACACCTGCTGCTTCATCACTTGCCTGTCACCACAGAACTTTGAGATAGGTATAAGGGCAAAATGGTATGGGTGATGTCATTTGATTCATATGTAAATTGGATTTAAGAAGTCATAACAGTCCCATGGAAGGACATAATCAAGACAACTGGTGATGGCTCAAGATACAATTGATGATCTTGGTGTCTTCGATGTCTAACCAAGCTAAGTGCTCCAAAGTGCCTGCTTCAGCTGCCTTCATGGTTGTTGGAACAAGTTGTTCTCATCTGCCCATTCCACCAGGGGAAGTCTTCACAAGCTTGAGGTAGACACCCTTCTAATCACCAGTGGGTTTGAGAACCCTTGATCACCCTCAAACTAATTTAGCCCATCTGATGAAACAGTTTACCAAGCTGTAGCCACCAATATCAGGACTGAAATTTGGGGTTTTCCTAATGTCCTTGAACTACCCTCTTGGTCCTGTATCTTATGCAGGATATCTATCAGTGCCAAAATTACTGCCATCTCATGAGCTAAGCAAATCCATTTTTGGATCTTTCGTTTCATGATACTTGAACGTACATGTACCTTCCCCCCAAAGCTGTAGTTTACAGTTCCTGGGTGAAGGGAGATTATATGTTTCCCTCCCCCTTGGAACCATCTTGCTCTGTTGCCTGTTATTCTGTCTTATGAAGAGAGGAAGGGAAAAAATAAAGAAAACTAGAAGAAAGCTAAATGATCAGATAGATGACTTTCACAGATCACAGAGAAGGGCTCTTCCCTTGATAAGAAAGACTCTGGCCTCCTGAGTCTCTATCAGCCAATCAATTTGGAGGGATTGCTCTTATCTCTGGGAATGAATAAGGAGTTATTTGTATCCTTTCTACAAGGTAGAAGTGCACTTACAACTTCTGTATGGGAAAGCTGACTGGGAAACTCATCAAACTGATTGGAGACTCCCTTGATCAATTCTTCTTACTCTTCTACTGGCTAAATATTTGTTATCCAAGAAAAGCAAGCTGGGGTGTTGTAAGAAAGATTAACCCATAATCTAGTTCTATATACCTCTATGCCTTGACATGCAAATTAATTTGAGTTTCAATGAAAATGTGATAAGAAAACTAGGCTATTTTTTCCACCTGGAATATCCTGCTTTTACTATGTATTATTATCAACAGCAAACTGCCTTCTCTAGCTTTGGTGCAAGATTTTGGCAGGAGAGAAAACAATTATCTCCCTATAGTAAAAAAAAAAATCTTTCTTTATTTTGATGTCTCCCTACATTAAAATTCTGCATATGTATGCATATTTATTATTAATGTGATATAGATATAAATATATTTGTAACAATTAGCACTGATATAATATCATGGTTATGAGAACATTGGGTCTTGACTGCTAAACTTTGAAAATCACTGTTGACACAGCACTGTACATAGGTTGACATAGCACTGTACAGGGAAAACTACTCAAAAAGGGAAGTCCAATGACCTTTATCTCACCAATCTTATATATATAAATAGATAAATAGATAGATAGATAGATAGATAGATAAATATAGATAAAGATATAGATATAGATGATCTAGATAAAGATATGTCTAGTTTAAGGATACCCCTTAGAATGGTTTATAGATGAAGAAAACAATAATTCACCTTAAGGTATGAAAACCTATTAAATTTGTTTGAAATGGAAAAACCCATAACCTCCTGTAATGGTAATTAATTTAAATTTGAAGACCTCTTTTTGTTATGTCAAGTAAGCAGATTCTTAGCCCTTAGTAACTGATCAAACCTTTGTGGCTAAGAGGCAGAGCGTGTGAACTCTGTCTCCTGTTGCTGACATAACAGGAAGGGTTTGGCTGAAACAGGAACCTAAGGCTTTGTGTGCATATAAGAAAAATCCCAGAGAGAGACAGTCAGAATTATAATTTTTCTCCTAGTGGGCTCCTGGTAGAGGAGAGAGAGAGAGTTTCTCTCAGTGAGCATCTGGAAGCTGACTGAGAACTGAGAGAGGATTTCCTTGAGACCAGAATCTGGTGAAGGCTGAAGTTGCTGTTGAGAAGGCTACCTGGAAGGCTGAAATTTCTTCTGGGTCCTAGGACCAGACAAACTGCTGAAGGACTGAAGAAGCATGAGCACCATAAGACTTTGTTTGCTTGTGGCTTGGTTGATCCTGGATTTCTCGGGAACAGAAATCATGAAGGTTTTGAGATGTGCTGGACCCTGTGAACTTCAGTGTGTAGCAGGAACTGCCCAGAGGACTAGACAAGGACCTGGGAACTCTCTGCCTCTGAATCCAGGTGACTATTTGGTGGATTCAGGTAGGAGCTGGGACCATGGAAGGGGATCCAGGGAATCTGAGAGATCACCCTGAGTCAAGATGAAGAAAAGACCTCGCCTTGGATATTGAATGTGTGATGAAATTGAAGTTTATTAGAGACTGAGGGGTGGAGGTTTGTGTAATTTAATTATGATTGCACTTAGTAATTAATGACATTTAGTAATTGTGCATCTGAATAAGTGACTGATTAAGTTAACCAAAAGAGGGTTTGTGCAATTTTCTAATGATTGTATTTAGTGATTAATGGTACTTAGTGACTGATTGCTGGATAAGTGGCTGATTAAGTTAACCTATGATTGTTCCATGAGTGGAAGACTGACTATTGTATTTTGAGATACTAAATGACTGGATAAGGAAGCAAACTTCTTAGGGATACCAGATGATTGTCCTTTTGTTCTTTGTTCTAAATACTGTGACCACTTTGGTGAAAATTATGTGGCCATTTTAATGATAAGCTGTTGTGAACACAATATTGAATTTTCTGTGATAAGATGTAATGTTGTGAATATTGTGTTGTGATTTGTTGTGAATGTTTGCCTTGATTTGTTATGAAATAATACTATACGTTATACTATGTAATCAGAACCTTAAAAGTCATTTACAGTAGCATTCTTTTGGGAAGCTGCTCATGCATGGTGTTACACCTCCATGTATTTGTGCATCATGGAATGACTTTTCTCCTTAAAACCCACAAAATTTTTATTGATATGAAGCAAGGGAAAAGTAATTTTTTTTTGTTTTACCTTTAATATCACTTTAAGAGAAACATGAGTATATTGATCTTCTCAAATGGTAAAAGTCTCTCTTGGCTATGTCCTTAATGTTATCCTTTAACAAATTTATATGGTCTTAACATGGTAATTGAAAATGCATTTAATGAAAATAAGAGAGCTCAATCTTTATTGTGTAATCAATGAGAGCTCAGTATTTAGCATTCAAAATTTAAATATTCCAGAATTCAAATGAAAGCATACATTCCCTTTAATTTTACTAATTCCAATATGTGCATCCAATTTATATTTTTACCATTACAATGAACACAAAGTACACAAAAAATATAAACATAATGGAGAACCAGGAATTGAGAGTCTAGTTTTTATGAAAATATGTATGCATTCTATGCATATTTCCAACCTGAATACTATATGCTATTTTGATTGATTGCTGAGCCAGCATTGGGCATGCATAGAAAAGACTCCCAGGACATTAATTCAACTTTTTTTTTTCCTTCAGGGTTCTGTTGGAGTGAAAAGACTTGCTCTAAACCTTTACATAGGAATAAAGGTAGTAGTAGTGGTATCAGGATCATCTTGCTGCCATCTGCCTATCTCCTCACAGGTTAACTTGGCTGTTTCTTTGCCTTTTTGTTCTTTCTAGCTTCTAGGTGAAAAACAGAACAAACTTCTGAATTCAAAAAAGTCAAAGGACAAAAAATTTAGGAATGAGAATCTATACTACAAATATTAGCAGCCAATCCAGGTTAGGTACTAGTATAATCCTTAAGGAGTGACCTGTTTGACCCAGTCCAGTAGTGAATTGAACCTTGGCAGCCAAGATACTGTATTCTGCAAGTAAGGTGTGTGCATGTGTGTGTGCGTGTGCTTTACCCATTAGTAATGCAAAATTTGAAAGCGAAATTAATGGAGTGAATGCCTTGTAACAATCATTTTAAATTTGAGCCCACTCTCCTTAGGAACCAATATAATATAGAGGATATTGTGATGCAACTTCAACAAAAGAGCAATAAATAGTTCCCTACTCCCATTTTTGCTATATCTTCTCAGAAAATGTTCCTTTGTAAAAGTCAATTTTTGTTAATTAGTTGAAGGTTACTGAGGTGTTAATCATTACCTTTGATGAAACTGAGGACACACTGATACTGGTTAGATAGAAGAACTTTCTGGTGACTGATACTAGAATGGGAAATTATGATGATAGCATCAAAAGAATGACTCTGCCCCTCAACAGCAATCAGTACTTCAAGAAGTCAGATGTCAATTTATTTTCCTGGGAACCTTACTTTCCACTGAGAATGAAAATTGTGATAAGGATTGCTAGAGTTATATAGACTAGACAAATAACTAAAAATAACTTGTGGGGCATTTTATCAACCCACCATATGAGTTTTTAGGCAACAATTGGGAAGAAAATCAGTGTGGCAGGTTGAAGTAGGCGAAAGACTGGATATAGAAAATATAAAGAACAAAAATGTGAGAATTCAGTTACTTTAGGAAATACTCAAACTATGTTTAGAAATTATTTTCCAGTAGTTAGGAAATAATATGAATAGCTTGTCTCTAAATATAACAACCTAAAATATAAGAGCAATGAATTGATGATGAAATATTTCTTTAAACAAAGCATTTGCATGGCTCTTTACAGACACTTAACTCCTACAACCAGCATTTCCAAAAGTTGGATATTAATTTCTATTTGTTATCCACCAGAAAAATAGATGAATAGACAAGCGTTTGCTTAAATAAAATATATTTTTAAAAATATCGATTTGAGGTGTCCTTAGGCAATAAAATGAATGGAGAAAGAGAAATGTGTATTTTTTTAAAAAAGAGAAACTTGTTCAAATAGATGGCATAGTAACTAAATTCCCTAGATGAAAGATTATATCTACATTGGTGAAATATAACCTTGGTATTTGGGCAATTTCTGCCCTTTTAGCTCTATTGATATTATTATGCAGGAGAATCACTGATAATATGTCTAAAGCTAGAGAAGAACTTACTGGCACTTTATCTTCTGTTGCCAAGGATTTCATGCTGAATTCTAGAATGACCTAAATTCTTTGTGGAATAGTGCTCACTGCTGCTATCCTTAATATTTGATTGCAATTAGAGCACATTATACAGAGAAGAGAATCTTAAGGGCAAATGTTTAGTCTTTTAAATAGGCAGTAGAAAAGTCATGTAGATGGACAATGTATAATATATGTGAATGTATATCTGATAAGCTTCCTAATTTTGTCCAGAAAATGCTTTAATTATATATGCTGGTTATAGTGTCCTCACTTAGTTATTTTTTTAATTGAAGACCATGTTTTCTTCACATTACCAACATTCCTGAATCTTGCTAGAGGAAAGAGTGAATGGTATAAAATATGCAGACAAATAATTTTTATGTGTGAGTTTTTCTTCCTCCCAATCTCTACATTTTCCTCTATTGCTAATTTGTTTTCTTCTAGTCTCACCTGCTTTTATTTTTTTCTAGAAGGGATAAAGATTCCTCTAAATTTTTCAGAGGACAAAGGATGTAGGCTCTCTTGGACTTTATTATTAGCATTCCGAATGTCTGAGGAAAACCAAGTAACAAAATGTAAAGGACACATTTTAATATTTAGTGAAGATTGCTTCAAAAACATAGTGATATTTCATATTAGTGACATGCTGTAACGAATAGAGGAAGATGTATATCAACCCAAGATTTGGAATGTCAAATTCTAGGCAAAAATCAGAGTTCTTTCCAAATAATTTTCTAAAGTATTTTCAAAAGTAAGGTTTAAATGAGAAGTTTGAATTATACATTGATTGAACTGAGATCAAGTTTTTTTTTAACTGAAAACAAATATAAACAAAAAAACCCTTCAGAGAAACTAATTATGTTCTTGCATCAGACTGGAGATTGACTCCCTGAACCAAGAATAGAAAGGAATGATCAAAAAGCCAGGATTGCAGGGTCATTTATTGGGAACTATATGGCCTTGACAAAGGAGAGGAAGCCCTTAAAACACTTCAACCTTACTGCATAGTATATGAGAAAGAATCTCCTCTACTCTCAGACATAAATCTTTCAAAAACCCCAGCTGGTACTGACAAGCTATTTCAATAGTTCTAGTCATTAAGCCAATGGAACAAGGTTCCTCTTAATGATGTTGTAGGCTGATAGAAAACGTCTACATATGCTCCATTCTTCAAGGAATTATCTCAAAAATATATCCAAATCTTTTGATATGGAGAGATGACATCACAGGAAGCTTGAATGTTCCAGAAGTCCATTACTGTTGGGAGCCAGTACCTTGTGCTGAGCCCCACTCCCTCTGAGAAAAACACGTCCTGACCACCCAGTTTCGAAAAACAACAACAGGATGTTCCAGACAGCAGATGTCCTGACCACAAGATGTTCCAACAACATGTTTTCTTCCTCATGTTTTTCTCCTCACGTTTTCCTCCTCACGTTTTCCTCCTCACGTTTTCCTCCTTATGTTTTCTAACCCTCCCCTCCCTGAAGAGCCCTATAAAAACACGGCTCTGAACTGAATAAACCAGACCTTGCTTAACATACATCTTGGTCTCACTCCTTCTTTCAGCCCATTCCTTTTCAGGCTAGGTCCACCTCGAATCCCACGTAAACTGGCCCTGCTGGACAGGGCAAGTGGCACCCAACGTGCGGCTCGAGGAGCGGATCTTTGCCGGACGGACCAGTGAGGAGAGAACGAGTCGTCGCGACCCCCATTCTGATCGCTCGGAAGAGCCCCCTGTGTTTCGGTAAGTAGAGATTCATCCGTCCCATTTCACCCATGGGTTCCAAGCTTTCCAAGGAAGAGGCCTTTATTCAAGACCTC
>CM053583.1:254463809-254475512 GCA_028627135.1 Pseudochirops cupreus | reverse complement strand
TGACTTTTTAAGAAGCAAATACATACACTTTGTCAAAAATACCTGCTATAACATGTGCATATTTGCATCTTGAAAAACACATACCAAAGACAAATAATTCTGGTTGCACTCTTGACACTTTTTAATAATCAATTCATTTGCAGAGTGGGGGACCTGAACTAATCATTTTATATCATGAACTTTTTGATTTATATTACTTTCATAAGTTCACATATAAACAAATAAATAATATATCTGCTCACAAATATCCAGCCTTATAAAACCTGTTTGGGTTCATCATCTATTACAATTATTGCTGCAGATTCCCATTTTCTCCTCTCAAACTTTGTATTAGTTGATAATAGTAATATAATATAACACTATTATAAAAGGGATAATTTATTTGAAAGATTAATGTAGAGGAATGCTTTAAGCAGCAAACAGGCTCAACATTTCTTTCCCAAAGTAAATCACTTAGCCTCTGTACACAATGAAAGAAAGATTAGGTAAAATATAAGCAGTTTCTACACCTCCCAAATAATCCTTTTTATTCCCCTAACACAGTTCAACAAGGAAAAACCTCCATCACTCAAGGGAAGACAGGGATGCATTGCTACAGCTTTTTTGCAATGCGCATTAGTAATAAAACACTTTAACACAATGTCACCAATGTAGTTATAGTCAGTCAACGAGCATTATCAAGTATCAATATCAAACAATATCAAACACTGCAGTAAGCACTGAGCATGCTAAAAGAGATAAAAGACAGCTCTTGCCCTCAAGGATCTCACAACCTAAGGAGAGAGATGACAAGAAAACATATCCAAACATGGTATATACAGAATAAATAAGGAATAATTAACAGACAGAAAACAATAGAATTTAGAGGGGTTGGGAAAGACTTGCTCTAAAAGATGAGATTTTAGCTGAGACTTGAAGGAATCAAGTGAAGTCAAGAGATAGATAGGAAGGAGAGCATTTCAGGAATGGGGGACACTAGGGGACAGCTCAGTTCAGAGCTGAAAGATGGAATGACTTATTCATGAAATGGCATTGATGTTAGTGTCACTGGGTTGAAGATATAAGTGTCAGAGATTAAGGTGTAAAAAGACTGGAAGGAAGAAGTGGGGGCAAAGTTGTGAAATGCTTTGAATTTTTGTTATTGTTCACTCATTTACAGCCATTTCCAACTCTTGTTGATCCCATTTGGACTTTTCTTGGCAAAGATACTAGAGTGTTTTGTTATTTCTTTCTCCAGATCATTTTACAAATGAGGAAACTAAAAGGAATGTGATTAAGTGACCTGCTCAGAGTCACATAGCTAGTAAGTGTCATAAGACAAATTTGAACCCAGGAAGATAAGTCTTCCTCACTCTGGGCCCAGCACTCTATCTATTGCACTATCTAACTGTCCCTAATATCAACTTGAAAAAAAAATTGATTCTGGAGAGGATAGGGAATTACTGTAGTTTATTGAGTAAGGGAAGGATAGGGCCAGAATTTCACTTCATGATAATTACTTTGATAGCTGAAAGGAAAATGGATTGAAGTGGGAAGCTATTGAGAAAGACTCATCCACCAACAGGCTATTGCAATAGGCTGAGCATGACATGATGAGAGTCTGCATCAGGGTGGTGGAAATAGAGGAAAAAAGGTGGCATGTTCAAAAGTTATTGTCAAGGTGAAATTGACCAATTTTGGCAACAGATTAGGTGTGGGGTGAGTGATAGTGAAGAGTCAAAGGTGACAGAGATTGTGGGTACTATGATCTGGAAGGATGATGGTTCCCTCAATAGAAATAAATTTGGAAGGCAGGTGAGTTTAGAGAGAAGGATAAAAAAAATGATTAGTTTAATTTTGGACACATTGACTCAAACTGGACACCCAGTTTGAGATATCTGAATAGCAGTTGGAGATGTGAGAATAGAAGTGAGCAAGGAGGTTAGGACAGGAAAAAGTAGATTTGAGAATCATTAGCATAGAGCTGATAATTAAATTCATGGGAGATAATATTATCAAGTGACATAGACAAAAAAGAGAAGAGGAGCCAGAACAGAACCCTATGAAACCTCTAAATTAGTGGGAGTGATCTGGATGAGGACCCAGCAAAGAAAACTGGGGAGTATGATAGGTAGGAAGACCAGAAAAGAGTGATAGAACAAAAATCTAGGGGGAAGAGAGTGGCAAGGAAAATAAGGTGATCAACAGCATCAAAGGCTTATATTCCAAAACCATTATTTCTATATTGGCATAGGTTTTTTTTTAGTAATTGAACTTTATCTTTTTCAATAAAAATATATCTTTTCTCTCTGACATCCTCTTCCTCCCTATTTGAGAAAGCAGGAAAAAAAACAACAAAATTCTGCTGTAGGTAGACTGCTGTATGTTTGTTCATCATGAATCCTATGAAATTATAATTGGTCATTGTGTTGATTAGAGTTCCAAAGACTTTCAAAGTTGACTGTTATAATAATAAAAATGGTATTATTATTGTATATATTCCTCTACTGAGACAGCTAGATAGTACATTGGATAGAGTAGTAGGCCCTGATTTAAAAAGACCTAAGCTCAAATCTGGCCCCAAAACACCAGTTGTGGAACCATGAGCAAGTCACTTCTGTTTGCTTCATTTCATTGCTTTAATAGTAAAATGGAAACAATGATAGAATTTATTTCTACTGTTGTTGTGAATACTATATTTGCATACACAAGCATATATGCATACATGCACATACATATATATATATATATATATATAGCAATTCTTGGCATATAGTAGGCACTTAATAAATGTTTGCTTCCTCCATCTTTCCTTCCCTCCTTCTGGATGATATAGATGATTCAGATGTAAATTTTAAATTTGAATCCTTTTCCTCTTTCATCCTTTTGAGATATTCACCTAGTAGTGAGTGGTATAGCTGAGTATGCAGTTTTATAGCATTTAGAACATAATTCCAAATTGTTTTCCACAATGACTGGGTCAGTTCAATCTACAATGTGTTAATGTACTTTTCCCTCAGGTCATCCATAATTTGTCATTTCCTTTCCTTGTTAACCTTTCACAACTGATGAGTGTTAGGCAGAACCTCAGAATTATTTTAATGTGCATTCCTCTGATTATTAGAGATTCAGAGCACTTTTATGTGACTGTCAGTAGTTTGGATTTCTTCCTCTGAAGATTACCCATTTGTATTCTCTGACCATTTTTCAATTGGGAAATGGCTTATTCTTATAAATTTCAACCAATTACTTCTCTTAAAAATGAAAACTTAAACTACTTCCACTTATTTTTTCCTTCATTTAAATACTTTTCATCTTGAGTATATTACTTTTTTTTGCAAAAACTTTGATTTTATGTAATCAATCAAAATTTTCCGTTTTACCTTCCTTTAATCTTTATCTTTTCATTTAGTCATGACATATTTTTCTATCCAAAGATCCTATGGTTATTTCTTCCTCCAATATGTTCATGATGTTGCCATTTATTTGTAAATCTATAAGCACTCTCTTAACTTAGAATACAATTAATCAGCAGTTCTTAAAGCTTTTACAGAAGAACACAAGCATGCCATGATTTTCTCCAGGAGTACCACTAAATTTTACTTTTCATAAATCAATTTGATACTTCATAAATTAAAAACTACATGCCATGACCTCTAAGATGAAGTCAAGTCAGAGCAAAGCACTTATTAAATGTGTACTATGTGCCTGACACTCTGCTAATATTTGAGGATATAGATAAAGGTAAAAATAGTTTCTGTCATCAAGGAACTTACAATTTAATGAGGAGGGAGAGGACAATAGGCAAACAACCATCCAAAAAAGATATTTATGGGTTAAATTGTAAATCATTTCAGAGGATTACACATAAAGGATAAGTTAGAGATAATCAGTTGTGGAAGGCATTAGCATTTGGGGAGATTGTGAAAGGATATTTGCAGAAGGTATGGTTTTTAGCCCAGAACTGAAGGAAGCCAGGGAAGCCAGAAAGAAAAGGAGCATAATGATTCTAAATATGGGGGACAGCCAGTAAAAATACAGAGATGTAACAACTTGTGCTGGGAAAACAAGGAGGCTACTGTCACTGGACCACAACGTACATGGAAAGGAGAAGTGTATAACAACACTAGAAAGGTAGGAGTTGGCCATATTATCAAGAGTTTTAAAAGTCTCAAATATAATTTAAGGTATCTTCCTAAAGATTGTAGGCAACTACTTGTTTGCCAAATATAATTTGTGGTTGGTTTCCCCTCCAATTTTTATTATCTCCTCTTATGCTATCTTTTAGTGTTTTTTTTTTATTTTTAGACTTTATTTTTTGAAATGTATATATAGTTCATTAAAATTCTCCACTAATAACGTATTAACATATGTCTTATTGAGCATCATTTTTGCCCTATAAACTGCTTTAACTATATCACATAAATATTGGCATTATTTTTTTCATATACTTATTAATTGTTTCTTCTGATTTGTTCTTTAACTAATTCATTATTCAGGGCCAACTCCTTGATGCATTGGATAGAGCAGCAGGCATAGAGTCAGGAAGACCTTAATTCTAAACTGGACTTAGACACTCACTAGCTATGTGACCTGGGCAAAACATTTAACACTGCCTCAGTTCCCCACCTGTAGAATGAGATGAAGAAGGAAATAGCAAATAATTTCAAAATCTTTGCCAAAGAAACCACAAATGGAAACACAAAGGAACAGACATGACTGAAATGATGAAAAAGCAGCATTGTTAAGTCTCCATTTGTCTCCCTGAAATGATTACTATTTTTTTGCTCCCTGGACTGATTACTATTTATAATGTATTGTGGTCTCTACGTTTACTATTTCTGTCTTTTTTGCACTTATTTCCAATATCTTTGTGTCATAATGTATGGGTAATTTTCATAAAATTTCCATGCGACTGATACACACACACACACACACACACACACACACACACCCCTTCTTTAGTACTCTTCATTTAGAAGATGTTGCCTTTTATTCCTAATTTTGCCAGCAATTTCTTCATTTCCATATTGTTCTCTTTGTTATTCTTAGGTTTGTCCAAAACAGAGAGAAGAAAATTAAAGTTTCCTGCTACTATTGGATTATTGTCCATGCCTTCTTTAACTGTAATCCAGTTAATTTTTCCATTATGAATTTAAATGTTATAGTACTTGGAGCATATAGGTTCAATATGAATTTTTTTGTGTGTTGTCTATGGTCCCTATCAACACAATGCAATTTCCTTTTTTATCTCCTTTTATGTTGTTCCTTTTTGCTTTTTCTGGAAGGATGATTGAAACATTTTTTTGGATTTACCTGATGCATATTAAATTTTATTCAAGTGCCTGTATTTAATTTTGTGTTCCCCTTTAGTTTTTGAGCATGTTTCTTTCAAGCAACAGATTGAAGCATTTGTTTTCTTATCCAATCTGTCACTCTTTTAAGCCTCTCCCTCCTATCCTCTCCTGCAAACACCCTGCTTTTTAACCCCTTTTCTTAGCGTTGGAGTTTTGCTTAACATATTAATTATTTTTCATTTTATCCTAATTTTCATTCTTTTCCAACCCTCACTTAAGTGGTCAAGTAAAATTCCCCCCTCTTTTCTATCCCTTGAATATGTTTCATTAATTTTGCATTTCATTTTCTGTGGCTTTTTCCAAGAAAGGCTTTCTTATCCTCATTAGATTCATCTATAGCCCCTATCTCTACAAGACTTCCATTCTTTAATTCATTACCATTATACTTATTCTTTGTGTCTCCATAGTTTCTAAGGTACTAATTTTCAGTTCTTTCACCTAATACAGTATTTCTGCTATTGTCTCATAAATATTTAACCTTGTTCCCCTATTTTCAATTGTGTCTCAATATAAATACCTGTATGGAGTAGAGAGGATAGAAATATTGTACAAGGCAGGAATTATCCTATGTCGTTGATTACATAGTTCATTACTACCTTTTGCTCCTTCCATGATTATTTTTACATTTTTCCTGAAACTTGTGGGTCCGTGCCCTCCTAATTTTTGCAATTGCATCCTCTCCAGGAGCTGTGACTCTCCTTTTCCTGAGGCTGTACAGGGATACAACATGTACAAAGCACTCTTTTAAAGAGTGTTTCAAAGTCTCTAACAACAAAATTTTTGAAGAATATAGCCATTGTGTGTGCTTCTAAATACCTTCCCTCCCAACCTGCCCTCTACTCCATCATCCCCCCCTCCCTCATCCCCTTCTCCCCTACTCCCCTGTTGGGCAAGATACCCAATATAGTGTGTACATCATTGCCTCCCTAAGCCAAATTCAATAAGAGTAAGGTTGACCCATTCCCTTTTGCCTTCCTGTTCTTCCCCTCCACTGTAACAGTTATCCCTTGCCTCTTCTATATAAGATAATTTACTCTATTCTGTCTCTCCCCATTTCCTCTTGTTATATTCCTCTCTCATATCTCAATTTCACCTTTTAAATATCATCCCTTTCTATTCAATTGATCCTGTGCCCTCTGTCTATGTACACCTATACATATATATATACACACACACTCACATATGTATCCATACACACATATACCTTCCAATATAGACACATATGTATGTATACATATTTCATGTATGTATATATATATATATATATACACACACACACACACAAACACACACATATACATACATAATTTCTTTTTCCTGTTTACCTTCTCATCATTTTCTTACTTTTTGTATTTGAGTCAAATTTTCTATTCAACTCTGCTTTTTTCATCAAGAATGCTTGAAAGTCCTCTATTTCATTGACTGAGCATATTTTCCCCTGAAATATATACTCAATTTTGCTAGTTAGGAGATTCTTGGTTTTAATCCTAGCTCCTTTGACCTCTGGAATATCATATTCCAAGCCCTTCAATCCCTTAATGTAGAAGTTGCTAGATCCTGTGTTATGCTGATTGTGTTTCCACAATATTTGAATTGTTTCTTCTTGGCTGCTTGTAATATTTTCTCCTTGATATGGCAACTCTGGAACCTGGCTATAATATTCCTAGGAGTTTTCTTTTTGAAATCTTTTTCAAGAGATGATCACTGAATTCTTTCAAGTTCTATTTTGCCCTCTGGTTCTAAAATATCAGGGGAATTTTCCTTGAGAATTTCTTGAAGGATGATTTCTAGGTTCTTTTTTTGATCATGGCTTTTAGGTAGTTCAATAATTTTTAAATTTTCTCCCCTGGATCTATTTTGCAGGTCAGTGCTTTTTCCAATGAGATATTTCACATTGCATATTTCACATTCACATATATCACATTCTATTTTTCCATTGGTTTGGATCTGTTTAATAGTATCTTGATTTCTCATAAAGTCATTAGCTTCCATTTGCTCCTATAAAAGTAGAGAATAGAACAAGTGGGGGGTGGGATAGGATGGAGGGAAATATATTCAGTCTTTCACAATATATCCATTATGGAAATGTTTCACATAATCACACATGCACAAATTATATTAAATTGCTTATCTTCCTATTAAGGTTGGTTGACAAGGGAGGAAGGGAAAGACTCTGGAATTCAAAGTTGTAAAATCAAATATTTATAAAAATTATTGTTATTATTATTATTATTATTATTATTATTATTATTTACATGCAACTGGGAAATAAGATATACAGGCACTGGGGTATGGAGATCCATCTTGCCCTACCAGAAAGTGGGAGGAGGGATGTGGGAGAGAACAGATTGGGAGAGGGGGTATACAGTGGGATTGCTGTTTTGGGGTGGTGGATAGGCAAAAGATGGGGAGAAAATTTGTAACTCAAAATCTTTTGGAAATAAACATAAAATTTAATTTAAAAAAAAGAAATAAAAAAAGAAGAATATAGCGATTGTAAAGTATCTATCTCCTATCATAGAATCTCTCACCCCATTAAGCCATTATTCAGGAAGATTCCCTCCACCCATGGAAATGCTATTTCCCCTTTAATTTCTTCCTGTTTAAATCCCTCTCTTGCCTATACCACTTGTTTTTCTTTAGGCCTTCTTCCTAAAAGACTACAGAAATTATTTTCCCTTTATCACTGATGATATAGTTACATCACACATTCCTCTCTGTCTTCTTTCATCTTTCTATTCTATAATTGAGGAAATCGATGGATTAGGACATCAAATGCTTAATTATGGGAATTAGGTGAGCCATACTGATTTCATCTTGTGACTCAATTCTGGACCTAGCTTAGTTCCTATTTAATTATGGATATAGTCCAATTTCTGTGTTTTGAGAAGACTTTATTCAGTTGTGGGAGTTGGGGGTGAAGAGCTTATTGCTTTGCTTGAACATAGATCTGTTTGGCTGGGAAGCTGCACACTCCTCTACTTGCTGCTTAGAAACACTTAATGAAATAAGGACCTACCTTATACTGACCAGAAACCCAGTCAGATCCAAAGACTGATGAAAGGAATTTCTCACAATTGTGCATCTCAAGCAAATCATATGTGTTATCTGAAACCTGGTCTCATGCTGATCAGTCAGTTATTGTTTTTATGTCTCCACAATTGTTTACAAATACTTGAGAAATGGAACACTTCTGTTTTTGAATTCAAGAAACTGTATACGTTTACACTCCCTCTCCAAAGTTGGTAAACCCCTAATCTGTTGTCCAATTGGAAATAAGATCACCTAGTGTATTGTTTGCTGTTAATTAATTGGTCTTAATGATTAATTATTTTTAATGTATAAAGTTGGTCTTCCCCTGTATTTGGTCCTAAGCTGAGAAGGTATGATCCCAGTTTTGTGAGCAATTTTCATGTACTGCCTAATAAATCAAGATACTTAAAAGGTCAAATATTTGTTTTCCTTATTCATTGTATCTTTCACCTATAACATAGTCCCCCCCCCCCAGACACACACAAATAATTCACCTGTAAATAGAATGTTGTGAAGTACATTTTCTCTCTGTCTCCAAATTTCTTTTCTCTCTGTCTCCTGATTGAAAAGGCAAGAAATTGAATATAGTTTGTACATGTGCAGTCATGCAGATCATACTGCCACATTAGGTTGTGAAAGAAAATAGATCAAAAAATTTTTTTAAAGTGCATTCAGACTCCATCAATTCCTTCTCTGAAAGACTGATAGTATTTTTCATCATAACTCCTTTAGAACTGCCTTGGATTATTTCATTGTGGAGAACATCTAGGTCATTCACAGATGATCATTATATAATACTGCTATTACTGTGTACAACGGTCTCCTGGTTCTTCTCATTTCACTTTGCAAGTAAGTCTTATACTACAATAGCATTCTACATAGTCATAGGCTTCAATCGGTCAGTTATTTCCCAACTAATGGAGGTCACTTCAAATTTTCAATTTTTTGCCACCACCAAAAGAGATGATATAAAAATTTTTGTACATATTGCTCATTTTTTTCCTTAAAATCTCTTCAGAATAAAGACCTAGTAGTGGTTTATCTGGATCAACATGTATTCATAGTTTTATAGTCCTTTGAACATAGTTCAAAATTGCCCTATGTAATGATTGAATCGGTTCACAACACCACCAACAGTCTATTAGTGTTTCAATTTTCCCACATCCCCTTTAATATTTGTTATTTTCCTTTTCCATCTTATTAGTCAATCTGATAGTATGAATTGGTACCTGAGAGTTGTTTTAATTTGTATCTCTCTAATCGGTAGTAAGTTAGAGCATTTTTCTTACACGACTATAGATGGTTTTCATTACTTTCTGTGAAAACTGCCTGTTTGTGATTCTTCTGTGTCTTGTATTTGAAAAGTCAAATTTGCTATTTAGCTGGATTTTTCATCAACACTTGAAGTCCTCTGTTTCATAGAATATCCATTTTTCCCTGAAGAATTATATTCAGTTTTGCTGCAAAGGCAATTCCTGGCTGTAATTCTAGCTGTTTTGCCCTGTGAAATATCATATCCCAAGTGCTCTAACCTTTAATGTAGAAGCTGCTAAATCTTGTGTTATCCAGATGGTGGATCCATGATACTTGAATTATTTCTTCCTGGCTGCTTACAGTATTTTCTCTAACTGGGAGTTCTGGATTTGGCTTATAATATTCCTGGGAGTTTTCACATTGGGATGTCTTTCAGGAGGTGATGAGTAGATTCTTTCAATTTGCATTTTGTCTTCTGGTTCTAGAACAATAGGGCAGTTGTTCCTTGATAATTTCTTGAAAGATGATGTCTAGGCTCTGATTTTGTTTTGTTTTTGTTTTGTTTTCTTTTGTATCATGGCTTTCAGATAGTCCAATTATTTTTAAATGATCTCTTCTGGATCTATTTTGCAGTTCTTTCCAGTCTCAGTTACTATTCCAATAAGATAATTCACATTTTCTTCAGTTTTATCATTCTTTTGATTTTACTTTACTGCTTCTTGGTGTCTAATGGAATCATTAGCTTCCTCTTGTTCAATTCTAATTTTTAAGTAATTATTATTTTTAAAAAATTTATCTATTGTTTTTAGTTTTCAACATTTGCTTCTATAAGAATTTCAGTTTTGAATTTTCTCCACCTCCCTCCCATCCTCTGTCTCCTTTCCCCAAGATTGTGTGCAATCTGATATAGGCTATACATGTACAATCATATTAAACATTTTTCCACATTATATATGTTGTAAAGAAGGGTTAGAACCAATGGGAGGAAACACAAGAAAGAAGAGACAAAACAAAAAAAGAAAGCAAACAATATGGTTCTAACTGGATTTGGATTCCATAGCTTTTTTTTTTCTGGATATGCATAGCATTTTCTATCATCAGTCTTTTAGAATTGTCTTAGATCCTTATATTGTTGAGAAAACGCTATCACAACAGGTCATCACACAATGTTGCTGTTACTGTGTACAATGCTCCCCTTGTTCTGCTCATTTAACTCAGAATCAGTTCATGAAGTCTTTCCAGATTTTTCTGAAATCTTCCTGTTCATCATTTCTTATGGAACAAATGTATTGCTTTACATTCTTATACCACAACTTGTTCAGTCATTCCCCAGTTGATGGGAATCCTTTGGCCACCACAAATAGAACTACTATAAATATTTTTGTACATAAGGGTCCTTCCCCCTTTTTAATGATCTCTTTGGGATACCAATCTAATAGTGTCATTGCTGGGTCAAAGGGCACGCACAATTTTATAGCCCTTTGGGCATAATTCCAAAACTGCTCTCCAGAATGGTTGGATCAGTTCAAAATTCCACCAAAAATATATTAGTGTTCAAAGTTTCACACATCTTCTACAATATGCATCATTTTTCCTGTTTTGATGTGTTAACTAATCTGAATTATTTTCTTCAGTAAGCTTTGGTACCTCTTTTTCCATTCAGCCAATTTTACTTTTTAAGGATGTTTTTCCTTCAGAGAATTTTTGCACATATTTTTGTATTTGGTCAGCTCTGTCTTTTAAGGCATTCTTCTCTTTATTGGTTTTGTGACTTTTTTTTTTAACCATTTAGCCTATTCTGTTTTAGAGGTGTTATTTTCTTCAGTATTGTTTGTGCCTCCTTTACTAACATAATGACTCTTTCTTCATGATAGTCTTACTTCACTCTCATTTCCTTTCAGTTTATTATCCCCAAAGGTCATGAAACCATGATGCTTTCTTTAATATTGTCCTTTAAAGCAAGCTCTTTGGAATTGGGCAAGCTCCTTGGAATTTCCTTTTTTTTTTTTTTTTAATTAAATTCTTTATTAAATTTTTTTGAGTTACATCTTTTCTCCCTGTCTTTCCCCCGCCCACCACC
>CM053583.1:254434014-254463309 GCA_028627135.1 Pseudochirops cupreus | reverse complement strand
GGAGAGAATAGACTGGGGGAGGGGGGGACACACTGGGATGGCTGTTTTGGGGTGGTGGGCAGGGGAAAGACTGGGAGAAAATATGTAACTCAAAAAAAATTTTTTAATAAAAACAGCTTATTGGCAAAAAAAAAAGATATTCATCTACATCCCATTTCTACCGTACTGCTTTCCAGCTTTCTCAGTAGCTTTTTTTTTTTTGGCCAGGTAATCAATTCTTGTCCCAAAAGCTCGAATTTTTATATTTGTCAAAAACAATGTTACTATAATAATATAATGGTGGGTATTGTATGTCTACTTTGTTCTACTGCTCCACCTTTGTATTTCTCTTTCAGTACTAGATAGTTTGTTTTTTATATTTCACTTGCTCAGCTGTCAGACCCACACACTGTGAGGTGAAAGCTCCTGAAGCTGAGGCTGCCCACCAGTTTGTTCTTTGTTGATTCACTAGTCTTCCTGGAGGTATTTGTATTTCAATGTGCCCAAACCTCTGCCCCTGGAGTTTAGGTCCTTCCTGAAGTCCTCTTGAGTTGTCTTTCCTGTTTTATTCTACCAACTTCCTAGAATCCTCTGAGCTTTCTGCATCTTGAAAATTTGGTGATTTCCAAGGTTTTTTAAATACAATTCTTAATTATTCCCCATTGCTCACTTTTTGACTTTGTCCCCTTTGAAATCATTTCTTCAATGACTATACTTCCAAATTCTAAGCCTCCACCACACTTTTCCTTGATGTCAGTATCTATACAAAGTAACTTTACATGCCATTCCCCTTTCAATCAGGTATAATGAAATTCTGCATAAATGCTGGTGTCCTGTCCCAGTTCCCTTTGTTTCCTATGTTTTCTCTCTGAAGTCATCTGTGTTCCCTGTGTTCCAGCAAGGTACCAGGCAAAAAAGCTTCTGATCTATCTATACTTTCATTTTCACAACATACCCTGTGTGTCTGTGGGTGGGGTGGGGTGTGGGAATTGAATTTTGGTGCAAGTCATATTGTGCCACTCTCTGTGTGTGGTAGCTTGAAAGACAGAGAATGTTGACTGTATTTGTGTTAGTTATAAGCTTTCTCTGTTGTTTGCTTTTTATGTTATTACATTATTAGTTTTTTTTTTCCATCTTAGACCATTGAGAAACCAGAAATTACTTTATCTCTCATGCATAATTCTTATTTTGGAGAAGTTTGAGAGGTTGCAAGGATCAGGGTAAAATCATGCCCTTCATTTTGTTAGTCAGACAACAAAGAAGACCTCAAGTTGTTTGAATAAATATTAAGGGGATAAATGAACATATCTGACCTTTAGGGACATCACTTTTCCGGCTTACATGAGGATGATCTGAAGTGAGGTAAGATTTGAAGCAGAGAGACTAAGGAGCAGAATGCTGTAACTTTACATGAATGAAATGAGAAAAGGCTGTAATAGGGTGGTGCCAGTGTCAGAGCAGAGAACTGTATGCATTCAAGAGTTATTATGAAATACAAATGATACAACATGGCAAAAGAATTGACTATTTGGGAGGAGAGAATGAAGAAAAGAATGATACCTCGGATATGAGCCTGGGTGACTGCAAGTGTGGTGGTACCATCAACACTAATAAAAAAGCTTGGAAGAAGTTAGTGGTTTTGTGTGTTTGTGTGTGTTTGTGTGTGTGTGTGTTTGTGTGTGCATGCAAGATAATGAGTTTAGTTTTGAACATGTTGAGTTTAGGGTGTCTATGGGACAGTCACTTGAATATGTTCAATAGGGAGTTGAAAATGTGAGAGTGAAGGACAAAAGAGATTTGGGCTAGACATATATATTTTCACACTACCCTAGGGATGATAATTGAATTCATGGGAACAGTAAATAGCACAAAATGAAAAAGCATATATAGAAAAATAGGCTTCACACAGACTGTTGCGGGACACCTATGGTTGACAGTCATGACCTGGATGAAGATACATCAAAGAAGATGGAGAAGGCATAGTCAGACAGATAAGAGGAGAATCAGGAGAGAGTAAGGTTGTGAAAACCTACAGAGAAAAAGTTATCAAGGTGAAGAGGATGATCAACACTGTCAGAGTGCAGAGAGATCAAGGATGAAGACTAAAAAATGGCTATTAGATTTCATAATTAAGAGATCATTAGAAACTTGGGAAATAGTAGTTTTAATTAATGATGTTGAGAGTTGGGATATGAAGACTTAAAAAGAGAGTGATAAGGGCAGCTAGGTGGTATAGTGAATACAGCACCAGCCCTGGAGTCAGGAGGACATGGGTTCAAATCCAGCCTCAGACACTTAACAACAAAATCTAGCCATATGACCTTGGGCAAGTCACTTAACCCCAACTGCCCCACCTTCCCACCTCAAAAAAAAAAAGCAAAAAGAGAGTGACAGGAAAGAAAGCAGAGTTATTGATTGTAGACAGCTTTCTCTAGTTTGGGCAAAAAAGGGAGGAGGCAAAGGATGATAGCTAATGAGGATTAACAAATCAGGTGAAGATTTTTTTTTTGTTACGATAGAGGGAGATATGGGCATACTTTCAGGCAATATAAATGGAAGAAATTGACTATTAGTGAAATGATGAGGATGATAAAGAAGGCATCTGCTGGAGAAAATTGTTTACAATATGGTCATTTGTGTATGTAGAATGATTTACCTTGGATTCATCTCCTCTTGAAGTATAATTAATGTTATTTATCATCAGTACCCAAATAAAATAAAATCTTCCCCTAAATTTCAAAAGTTCCAATCATTTGTATATTTTGAAGTCTTTTCTTAACATCTCTCCACAGGTTCTTTTTCCTACAACCAGAAGATTTCTACATTGCCCAGAACTGACCCTAGCTCCATTTTGCTTCTTGCTTTTAATGGCTATGTGTAAAATAGAACATAAGATTAGCACTATCTGTGGAAGCACGAAGCAACCTCTTCTGTTGTAAGACCTTAGGGAGCATTAAAAGAAGGAAGTTGGAAGGTGGAGGACAAAGATTTGTGACAAGATCTCAATGGCAGGAAAATGGTTTTGAAGTCATGTGTGAGAAATCTTCCTTTGTTTCTAAATAGTTCATTTCCAGTAAGTCTGCTAGGATTCATCATAACAAAGAAAACTATGTGATGAACAAGCTTTTTGAAGCTTGGCTATATAATATACCTTTAAGTTTTAAATTTTTGTTGATGGTAATACACTTTACCCAATGGATAGATTTTATCAAAAATCATACATTGCCAATGTTTTTATCAGGAGAATTCTGTTATGGTAATAGCATTCGTTTTTTTTTTTTTTACTTGATAATGGCTCTTCATAATACTTTAGCCTTTCTGAAGTATTATATAGGTGTACGTACCTATCAGAAAGCTGAGAATTCCACAACTGAAATACATTCCCCGCCTCCCCAGATACTGATGCATAAGAGTTATTTCATTTTTTGTTTTGTTTTGGGAGACAGGGCTATTACAGTAAAAAAAGAGAAAGAAAAAAATTATTAAACACATACATACATATTTTATATACATGCATATGTGTGCACACATACATATGTGAGTATATAAAACTGTGAATAGTCTCTGATGATAGTGAAGTCAAAAGTAATTCAACAATATATCTAAAGGCTTTTCTTGAGGACTATGTTGCTATTTATGAGACAATAAATATTTATTGAGTTACAGTGTGCCAAGCTATGGGCTAAACTTTGGGGATACAAAAGAAAAAGTCCCTGCTCTCAAGAAGCTTACAATCAGTGGATGAAGATAACACATAAAAAGAAGTAGTGTAAAAGGAGAGTAATGGGCATGATAGCATAATAAAAGTGGAGTCAAAACCAAGCAGGGCAGTTGGTTGAAAATGAAGAGTTGGCTGAGATTTTAAGCCTTCTTTAAAGAGAGGATTTGGAAATAATTTTAAGCTTCTGCTTCCAGCTCTCAAATCAGAGGGATAGAGGCAACTGAGGTTACTGACAAAGTGTGAATAACAAAGCTGAAGTAATCTCTGTGACATTTAGTTTTTCCATAACTCTTTCCTCTTGCAAAAAGCTTTAATTTCATTTAATATCCTGCACTCTCTTGTAAAGTCTCTAAATTAGAAAGATGTTTGTCTATATGGTTAAAAGGAGTTTCCTCATCCAGGAATTCCCAATGAAAAGAAGAACAGATCCTGTCCCTGTTCCTATTAATGTGTGTGTGTGTGTGTCTGTGCGCGCGTGCGCGTATGTGTTTGTGTGTGCGTGTGTAGTTCACTTATCAAAAGGCATAAAAGAGCATTATTATTTTTAAGAAAATTGAATTATGTAAGTAGAAAATACAAGTTAATGTGCTCCATAACAAAACCAGAATTTGTAAATCATCCTTTAATTTCAGAGTGTTTCTTTTGAGAATATTTTAAAGTATTTTCTTTTTTAAAAATTTTATTTATTTTTAGTTTTCAACATTCACTTCCATAAGTTTTAAATTTTCTTCCCTTCCCTCTCCTCTCCCTCCCCAAGACAGCATGCAATTTGATATAACTCTATACATACATTCCTATGAAACACATTTTCGTGTTAGTCATGTTGCATTGAAGAAATATAATAAATGGGAGAGATCATGAGAAAGAAAAAAAATAAAATAAAAAAGAAAATAGTCTGCTTCACTTTGCATTCTGACTCCATAGTTCTTTCTCTGGATGTTGATGGCATTTACCACATGAGGCCTTTGGAACTGTTTTAGGTTCTTTTGTTTCTGAGAAAGGCTAAGTCTATCAAAATCAGTATTCTACCCTGTGGCTGTTTCTATGAACAATGTTCCCCTTGTTCTGCTCACTTCACTCAGAATCAGTTCACATAAGTCTTTCCAGATTTTTCTGAAGTCCACCTGTTCATCATTTCTTATACCACAATAGTATTCCATTACATTCATATACCACAATTTGTTCAGCCATTCCCTAATTGATGGGCATCCCCTCAGTTTCCAGTTCTTGGAAATCACAAAAAGAACTGCTATATATATTTGTGTACATGTGGGTACTTTTACCATTTTTATGATCTCTTGGGATACAGTCATAGAAGAGGTTTTTCTGGGTCAAAGGGTATGTACATTTTTATAGACCTCTGGGAATAGTTCCAAGTTGCTCTCTAGAATGGCTGGATCAGCTCACAGCTCCACCAAAAATGAATCAGTGTTCTCACTTTCCCATATTCTTTCCAACATTTATCATTTTCCTGTTTTGTCATGTTAGCCAATATGATCAATATAACTATTTTCAAAATAAATGTTGGGGAATCTCAGAATTTTAGAATTTTACCTAGCATGATCCACTAATGAAAGGAATTTGTACCATAATGTACTCAGTAACTGGTCCTCTACCTCCATGTGATAAAACCAAAATAGGAGGAACACATCTCTTGAGCAAGCACATTCTACTTGTTTTCCCATATTATTTTTTTTTAATTTTAGACAAATACAAAAACTCAAATACATAATAAGAAAAGAAAAAGAAACATTATAAACTTAAATATTAAACTTAAATATAAAAGAAAAAAGCATGCCATGTGCACAGCAGAGCACAGGAGAGGATTCAGAATATATAGCAATAATTTATTATTTCCAGAAAGCCTATATATTTAATACTGTACATTATATTGAAAACTGTCCATCTTTTTTTTTTTTTGCTTCCTTGCAGGTTTTCTTTTGTACTCTACTGTACACTTTTTACTTTGTTCTTTTTCCCCCTACCTCCCCCCTACCTACCATAGTAAAGTTACAATTGAACTGGATATATTTATCAATAGGTATTGATATATACATACTCATATACACAGATACATACACATACATAGATGCATATATACATACACATACACTTTTCCTAAGAGATCCTATTCCTAGTCTTGTTTTTATGTTTTGCATATCTTTTTTCCTCTCCCCTAACTCCTCTATTTTACTTCTACCTTGCCGTCCTACTACTTAACCTGCCCCTGTCCAGCAATCACTCCTTTATCTTCACATTCCTTCAAATCTATACACCTTTTACACACCCCTTTGACCTGTTCTGTCCCCCTCCCCTCTAAAACTCCCTCCCTTATTCTCCCATTTCCCTAAATCTAAAGACTCTTTTATATCCCCTTTCTAATCTATTCCACACCCTCCCCTCAAAAGATCCCTTTTTTATCCTCTCCCCCTGCTCAATCCACTTAGAGTTTTATTTCTTTCTAAATTTAGAAGACTTCTATACTCTTCTACATACTGTATGTGTGTGTGTGTGCGTGTGTGCATGCGTGTGTGTGTGTGTGTGTGTGTGTGTGTGTGTGTGTGTGTATTCCCCTTTTAATCCCATTCCCCATGAAAGTAGGTTTCCAAAAATGGCTTTGCTTTTTGATGTAATGTCATACTCGGGTCTACCCCTATCTTTCTTGTAAGCTACCTAATTACTAGTAACAATCTTAGATGTAGGCTTTATATTTTCCATATGTAAGAAGTAAACATTTTTTCCTTATTTAGTCCCTTGTAATTGGCCATTGGTATCTTATATTTCTCTTGCCTCTTGTACGGTAAATCTTCTATTGAGTTCAGGGTTTTGTTTGTTTGTTTTTAAACAAGAGTTCTGAAAGTCTGACAGTTGACATCAAATGCCCATTTTTGTTTTTTCATTCAGAATTATGCTTAGCTTTGCTGGGTGTGATATTTTCAGCCAGAGGCCCAGTTCTTTTGCTCTTTGACAAATACTGTTCCAAGACCCGCGATCTTTTAGTGTTGCCAGTGCTAGCTCTTCTGTGATTCCAGTTGTGGCACCATCATATGTAAATTGCTTTTTCTTGTTGTTCATAATATTTTGTCCTTGATATTTCTATGAGTTTTCCTCATAAGATACATTTCAAGTGGTGATCAATGGATTTTTTCTATTTCTACTTTCCCCTCTTGTTCTAATGCTTTAGGACAATTTTCTCTAATTATTTCTTTTACTATTGTATCAAGAATTTTTTTTATCATAACTTTCAGGTAGTCCAATTATTCTTATTTTTATCTTCTGGATCTGCCCTCCAGATCCATCATTTTTCTTATGAGATGGTTTACATTGTCCTCTATGTTTGCATGCATTATATATATATATATATATATATATATATATATATATATATATATGTATATACATACACACATATACATATTCATATATATTCATCTCTTATAACTTCACTGGTTTCCCCTTACCCAGTTCTGATTTTCAAGGACTCATTTTCTTCTTTAAGATTCTGGATCTCCTTTCCTAATTGGTTGACTTTTTTGTCATAATTTTCTTGTTTTTCTTGAATTATTCTTATTTTCCTTTTTCTTTTTCCCCCAATCTCATTTGAGTTTTAAATTCTTTTTTTAAAAGTTTTTCAATGAATTCTTTTTGGGCAGGTGACCATTTGACATTACTCTTTGGAGCAGAAATGATTTTCTTTGCTTTGGTATCCTCCTCTGAAAACAAATCCCAATCTTCTCTATGGTTGGATTCTTTCTCCTTTGTCTGTGTATTTTATTTGGAGGTGGATAATAATTTAGTTTTTATAGTCATTTCTAGTCCTGTGGTATGGTGGACAATACCTGTGTCCTCTGATTTTCTTCAGTTCTCCCCTCTGACCTTGAACTCAAACCAAAATCGCAAGTCTCCTGTAAGTGCCCAGAGTCAGTGACATCTCCACCCCACTGCCTCTGCACTCACTGGGCATGTGCTGGTTCCTTCTTACCCCGCACTGCTTTCTGCAGCACAGCTAGGTCTGGCATTCCTTGTCAGGAGAGGTTCCCTGGATCTTCCTGGGTTCAGACTCCCAACTCCTGTCACTGTTCTGGGGCTAAAAGTTCTTGTGGCAGGGGCCATGGCAGTCCCTCAAACCAACTAACCCCAAGGCTTGCTGCTCATTAAAGTAAAGCCTAGCCTGCTGGTGTTTACTCTTCACAGGGAGGAAATTTTATCCTGGGATTTTTCTTCAGGTCTTCTCCACCTGTCCCAAGAAAGCTCCTTTTCTTCCCCTACTCTTATTTGTTTTCACAGTTCTATGTTCACCCTGATGTACTATTTTATCTCTTTTTTTCCTGAGAAACATATTTCTTTTTTTTTTATTTTTAGTTAACATTCATTTCCACAAAATCTTCATTTACAAATTTTCTCCCCATCTTTCCCTTACCCACCACCCCAAAACAGCAATCCAACTGAATACTCCCTCCCCCAACTTGCTCTCTCCTATATCCTTGGCCATTCCCCCTGCAACTTTCCAGTAGAGCAAGATGGATCTCCATAACCCAGTGTCTGTATATCTTATTTCCCAGTTGCATGTAAAATAATAATGATAATGATGATAATAATAGTTTTTTAAACATTTGATTTTAAAACTTTGAATTCCAGATTCTTTCCCTTCTTCCCTATCACCCACCCTTACTGGGAAGATAAGCAGTACAATATAGGTTGTCCATGTATAGTTATGCAAAACATTTCCATAGTGGATATATTGTGAAAGACTGACTATATTTCTCTCCATCCTATCCTGCCCCCACTTGTTCTATTTTCTACTTTGACCCTCTCCTTTTTCAAAAGTGTGTGCTTCTAATTGACCTTCCCCCCTACTTTACCCTCCCATCTATCATCTCCTCTCTTATCCCCTTCTCCCCTACTCTCCTGTAGGGTAAGATACCCAATTTAGTGTGTATGTTGTTCCCTCCTTAAGCCAATTTCAATGACAGTAAGATTGAACCATGACTTTTTACCTTCCTGCTCTTCCCCTCCATTGTAGCAGTCTTCTCTTGCCTCTTTTATATGAGATAATTTATCCTATTCTGTCTCTCCCCATCTACTCCTATTATATTCCTCTTTCACCCTTAATTTTATTTTTTATATATCATCCATTCCTATTCAACCAATCCTGTGCTCTCTATGTATACATGCACACTTATATACACACACTCACATATGTCTTTATATGCACATATACCCTCCTATATAAACATATATATGTATGGATATATATATATATATATATAGCTATAGCTATACACACACACATATACACACATATTTATATTCCCTTCAACTATTCTCATACTGAGAAAAAATTCATAAGTTACAATTATCATTTTTCCATGTAGGAATGTAAGTAGTTCAACTTTGATAAGTTCCTTATGATTTCTTTTCCCTGTTTACCTTCTCATGCTTCTCTTGCTTCTTGAATTTGAATATCAAATTTTCTATTCAGTTCTAGTTTTTTCATCAAGAATGCTTGAAAGTCTTCCACATCATTGAATGACTATATTTTTCCCTGAAACATTATACTCAGTTTTGCTGGCTACGTGAGTCTTGGTTTAATTCTAGCTCTTTTGACCTACTGAATATCATATACCATGTCCTTCATTTCCTTAATGTAGAAGCTGCTAGATCTTGTGTTATCCTGATTGTGTTTCCACAATATTCAAATTATTGGCTGCTTGTAATATTTTCTCTTTGACCTTGGAACTCAGGAATTTGGCTATAATATTCTTAGGAGTTTTCTTTTTGGTATCTTTTTCAAGATCAGTGAATTCTTTCAAGTTCCCTCTGATTCTAAAATATCGAGGCAATTTTCCTTGGGAATTTCTTGAAGGATGATTTCTAGGTTCTTTTTTTGATCATGGCTTTCAGGTAGTCCAATAATTTTTAAATGATTTCTCCTGGATCTATTTTCTAGGTCACATTGCTTTCTATTTTTTCATTTGTTTGGATCTGTTTTATAGTATTTTGATTTCTCATAAAGTCATTAGCTTCTATTTGCTTCAATCTTGTTCTGAAGCAATTATTCTCTTCAGGGAGCTTTTGAAATTCCTTTTCCATCTGGCAAATTTGGCTTTTTAAACATTTTCCTCCTCATTACCTTTTTGGGGCTCGTTTGCCATTTGAATTAGTCTATTTTTTAAGTTGCCATTTTCTTAAATCAGGTTGTTGACTTGCTTTTCATGATTTTCTTGCATCATTCTCATTTTTCTACCCAATTTTTTCCTCCACTTCTCTTACTTGATTTTCAAAATCCTTCTTGAGTCCTCCATGGCCTGTATACAATTCATATTTTTCTTAAAAGCTTTTGATGCAGGAGTTCTGACTTCATTGTTTTCCTCCCATTCCATGATTTGATCCTTTTGTCCCCCAAAAAAGGAATCTAAGGTTTGATTGCTGTGCTTGCTTTGCTTCCTCTGCTTGCTCATGTTGCCACTCAATCACTTGACTTTTGAGCTCTTGCTGTGGTAGAACTCTGCTTCCAGAGAAGAGAGCTTTGTGCCAGCTGATGGAGCTATTAGTTGTGTGCCCTCTCTGAAGCCCCTACAAGATCTGGCCCACTGGCCACACTCCCCAGGACCTCCATCCAAGACAGCAATCCAGATCCAAGAAGGTTAAAGCAATAGTGATTACCCTCTGAATGTTTACTTAGTCTCCCTATGATCTGCAGGCCAGGAGCTCTGGAAGAAGCTATGCCACAGTGCTGCACAGCCACAGTGCCTCTTCTACTTCTTGCCCTCAAGACAGGGGCCAGACCATGCCTTGGTCCCCCCAGTTCCAACAGAGTTCCACAATGACCTTTTACTTTGTCTTTGGTGTTTGTGGGTTGATAAGTCTGGAGACCACCATAGCTGCCAGTGATTCACTCTCCTGAAGTCTGCTCTGGCCACTGCTAGTAGGGGCCACCCTGAAGCTAAAACCATGATGCATGTAGGGCTGCTCTCGGCTCCCAGCAAATTGAGATGGACCCTTCCTGTAGGCCTGCTGGGCTGCCTTTAGAGGGAGATTTGTTTCTCTCTGTCATTTTGTGGGTTCTGTAGTTCTAAAATGTGTTTAGAGTCATATTTTATAGGTATTTAAGGTGGTTGGGCAGGGAGCTCATGAGACTTTCCTGTTTCTATGCCACCATCTTGGCTCTGCCCTAAGTTATATACTTCTTTGATGACATTTGTTGTATTGATTTTCCTATATGCCATCTCTGTATCATATTATACTCTCCTCATAGCCAATATGAACTCCTCCAGTGCATTTTTATAATCCTCAGTTTCAGTTCTTAGAATAGTCCATGACATGAAGCCATGTAACATCATTGGAAGAATAGCAGTGCTAAAAAAAAATTCTTTGTTTCAGAGAGAAATCTAGAAAGGCTTTTATTATGGGTTTAGTACAGTTGTAAGCCAAGAATCACCCTAACTAGTTCACACTGTTTTATCATTAGGTCATCAACATTGCTTTCTCAGTCAGAACAATGCTCAAAGACAAGTTTCCAAGACTTTGAGGGAGCAGGTGAGAGAGCACCTATACCAATAAAATTAGAGACCTTTGTATTATTGAAACATTTCACATTAAACATCATCAATGATTACACATTAAATATCTAATTTGTTCTTCATCTACATAATATCTTAGACATAAGAGTGAATGAAAGGTGGAAAAGAGAGTAACACTCCTAATTTATTTGACTTGGTATGTAAGCACCCAACATTATACATTTTGTGGTGATTATAGGTTAATATTTTGTAAGAGCCTGCTGAGTAATTATACTTAGATGACTGTCACAATTAGAATTAGAATTGGAAACTTCAAGGTCACATAATTAAGTTGGTATGGGACAGATACAGATCACAACTCCCTTAGGATATGAGTTGTAAAAATATGTGCTACTTTGTGACTATACCTGTGGTTGTGAGGCTCTCTGAACTTTTGTACAGAGTTATGGGCAACTCAGCATAAGAAGTAAAACAAAGGATTTTCAAGATGGGAAGACCTACCAAGGAGTCACATAATCACTTATGTTATTATGAAGAGGACTTAGAAACGTCTAGTTCAACTTATACTGAATAGGAATACTCTCTTCAAGCCTCATACTCCAGTTGTTATCTAACATTTGAGTGAAGATATTCAAAGAAACTTACTACCTTGTCAGGAATCCCATTCCAGTTTTGTACCACTATTATAAGATGAAAGTTTACTCTCTGAAACCTCCTTTTGGGAGGTGCTTTTATTCCAGATATTGGATGATTTCAATCCCAAGGTTCTTTTCACTACCTTACATTGTTTCTTCCTAATTCATTTTATTGTAGAAATATATGTGAGATAATCACTTCCATGAGTTACAATAGAAATCAATAGCTTTGGGGTAGGGAACTTGCAATCTCAAGGCTACATGTGGCCCTCTAGGTCCTCAAGTGTGGCCCATTGAACAAAGCTCCAAAAGAAATGTACTGTGAAGTTTGGATTCAGTCAAGGAATTTGAGGACCTAGAGCCACCCCTGAGTAGATCATACACTTTAAATTTGATCAGAAGCAAATTTCTATGGTATTTTAGTTCAATTTTTATGACCCTAGGTTAAATGGTTTTCTTGATTTTTTTCATAAATGTCTGGATGTTGACTTCATATATTAATAATATATTATTAAGATGTGACTAGAATGATCTCTTGAACATATTTTAAGGCTTCAGATATAGCCTTTAATGAGGTAAAATATTTGTCAAAGATAATTTATCTGTAAGCCTTCAATCCAGAAAAAAAACCATACATTTTAAATCCTAAACTTACTGCTGAAAAATAATTCAATCTTTTGTTTAAAAAGATTAAAACCTTACTTACCCTTAAGTTTAAAAAAATCATCATAATGGCAAATGAAAGAAAAATAGAATTTTAGAAAATAAAAAAAAAATGAAGTAGTAATTGTAAAATTTGAGCATTCTCAGTAGAGAATTTTAAAGTTTTAATTTTATAATAAAAATATGACATTGACATTCTCTACATTTTTAATTTTCTAAGGAGTATTTAAACATTCCACTGTCTGATCTTTAAAACTTAAAGTGCCGTTTGTTCCTGAGACAGACTAATAGAAGATATTCTTATGTAAGACTTCTATTCCTGCTATTGCCATTAAGTGAAATCAATCATTGGGTCAGTTATTGAACTATGTATGTATGTGTATGTATATATATATATATATATACACACACACACACACACACACACACACACACACATATATATAGCAAAGTCTTAAAAGAAAAAAAAACACAAGTTAAAAAACACTTCCTTTTCCAAATCCAAAACCAATCAAAAATATAAATGTTGGTGCCAGTGGATTGGCACAGGAAAAAAAAGACACTTTATTACAGTACAACACTCTCTCCTTTCTCTGTGGTATCATTTGAAGTCTAGTTTTTAAAACAGTAGTTGAACAAATGAATCCTTCTGTCCTTGCTTTGAGTTGTCAGCAGTGCTTCAGTGTGAGATGAAATAAATTGCCAAGTTCTTTCATCTTCTATAATCAGCTCTGCACAGCTGAGTACACCCACAACACTGTAAGCTGCCTCTGCCAGCATTAATGCTATGTGGAACAGGAAGGCTTTGTTAATGACATATTTCTAATGTTTTACACAGGAGTGGGATTTATCTTGGTTTCCTCCCTTTCTGTCTCTCCCATCTCCTCCACCTCCCTTCTTCCTTGTTGCCTGCTCAACTAATATGCAATCTATTTTTTGCACAACAGAAGGTTTTAGACAGCATCATTTTAAAACATTAGTCTCTTCTTTTTACAGTGATTGCAATATCACTACTTCACAGTACCCAAAGGCTCACAAATTAAAGTATGTTTAAAGAATTTTGGAATCAGTTCTGTATTAGGTTTCATCTTTAAATGCTTGAAAGCAATAAATTAATTATCATGGCAGGGCATATAGAGATTTCTTTTTATAATTTTTTTTTGGTTGTGTGACACAATCTATGCTGGAGTCTCGAAGGACAGCATGGTAAAATGGGGAAAGCAGTGAACTTAGAGACAGAAAGTTCATTTGGAATCCTCCTTAAATGTCTACTACCTACATGACCTTCTGGAACTCAATTTCCTCATATACATTTGGAATTGATTGTCTTTCAGATCCCTTCCAAATGAAACTCATTACACACACACACACACATAGACACACACACACATAGACACACACACACACACACACACACACACACACACAGAGTTGTATACAGGAATCTGTCTTATCCAATAGGGAACTAGGAGGAGAGGAGAATGATAAAGGAAGGACAAATTAAGGGAGGCAGTAACTAGAAGCAACATAGATTTTTGATCAGAAGCATGATAAAAAGAAAAAGAGAAGAATAAACAGAAGGAAATGGGATGAAGGGACACATATAGCTAGTAATCTTAACTGTGAATGCAAATGTGATGAGCTCATCCACAAAATGAAAGGTAAGAGGAGAAAAGTTTAGAAATTTTAAGGAAGCAAAGAAAAGATAGACAGCTTTCAATATAATGTACAGTATTTAATATATAGGCTTTCTTGAAAGGATAAGTTACTTCTATATATTTAGAATTCTCTCCTATGTTCCACTGTGCCCAAGATATTTTTATTTTATATTTAAATTTATAATTTTTCTTTTTCTTCTCTTATTAGTTATTTAAGTTTTAGTATTTGTCTAAAGTTAAAAACATTAAATAAAAAAAAAACAGAAATCAATAATATGTTGTTTAGAAGAGATACACTAGAAACAGAAAGGAACACACAGAGTTAAAACAAAGGGCTTGAACCTGAAGCTGAAAAGTCAAAGATAGCAATTATGATTTCAGGTAAAGTAAAAGCCAAACTAAGCTTAATTAAAAGACATAATAAGGGAAACTACATTTTACTAAAAGGTACCAGAGAAAATGAAGTCATATCCAAAATTTTCACAGCAAAGTGCTTTGATAAAGGCCTCATTTCTCAAATAAATAGATAATTGAGTCACATTAATAAAAACAAAAGCCATTCTTTAATTGCTAAATGGTCAAATGATATGAAAAGGAAGTTTTCAGAACAAGAAATCAAAGAAATCATAGAAACTATCAATAACTTCATTCAAGAAAATTACAATAATGAGAAAACATACCAGAACTTAAGGGAGGTGGTCAAAGTGGTTTTCAGGTGAAGTATTATATCTCTAATTGATTACATGAATAAAATAGAGAAAGAAGAGCTTGATGAATTGGAAATGCAACTAAAAAAGGCTAGAAAAAAATTGAAAGTCTCAAATTAAAAACCAAATTAGAAATTCTGAAAAGCAAAGGAGAGATCAATAAAATTAAAATTAAAAAAAAACAACTATAGAACTAATAAAACTATGAGCTGGTTTATGAAAAAAGTAAAGTACAAAATCTTTTGGTTAATTTTATTTAGGAAAAAAGAAAGAAACCAAATTACCATGTAAAAATAAAAAGATTGAAGTCAGGATGAATTAAGAAGAAATTAAAACAATAATTAGGAGCAATTTTGCTGAACTATGTGTCAATAAATCTTACAATCTAAATGAAAGGGATGAATATTTATGAAAATATAAAATGGCCAGATTACTAGAAGAGAAAATAAAATACTTAAATAATTGCATTTCCGAAAAAGAAATAGAAAAAAACATCAATGAATTCCCTAAGAAAATTTCCAGGGCTAGATGGATTTACAAGTGAATTCTATCAAACAGTTAAAGAACTTTTAATCCCAATACTGTATAAACTCTTTGGGAAAACAGGCAAAGAAGGAAGCCTGCCAAATTCTTTTTACGATAGAAATATGGTGCTCATACCTAAACCAGGAAGAGCCAAAACAGAGAAAGAAAATTATAGTCCAATTTCCTTAATGAATATCGATGCAAAAATTTAAGTAAAATATTAGCAAAGAGATTGAAGCAACTTATCATTAGGATACTATACTATGACCAGGTAAGATTTATACCAGGAATGCAGGACTGGTTCAACATAAGGAAAACTATCAGTATAACTGACCATATCAACAACAAAACTGACAGAAATCATAGAATTATCTCAATAGATTAAAAAAAAGCATCTGAAAAAATACAACACCAATTCCAATTAAAAATATTGGAGAGAATATGAGTAAATGGAGTGTTCTTTAAAATGATAAGTGGCATCTACCTAAAAGCATAATTCAGCATTATATGTAATAGCAATGAGCTAGAAACATTTGCAATGAGATCAGGGGTGAAACATGGGTGTCCATTATCACCATTCTTATTCAATTTTGTACTAGAAATGTTAGTTTTATCAATAGAGGAGAAAAAGAAATAGAAGGAATTAGAATAGGCAAAGAAGAAACAAGCTACTTCTCTTTGCAGATGATATAATGGCATAGTTAGGAGCATCTTAGAGAATCATGTAAAAAACTACTTGCAATGATTAACAACTTTAGCAAAGTTGGAGGATATAAAATAAACCTACATAAATCATTGACATTTCTATATACTACTAACAAAGCCAAACAGCAAGAGATAAAAAGAGAAATTACATTTAAAGTTAATGTAGACAATTTATAATATTTGGGAGTCTACCTGCCAAGATAGCAACAATAACAACAAAAAACCAGAGGGCAGCTAGATGGTGCAGTGAATAGAGCACTGGCCCTGGATTCAGGAGGACCTGAGTTCAGATGTGACCTCAGACAGTTAACACTAGCCATGTGACCTTCAGCAAGTCACTTAAATGCAATTGCCCAGCCTTACCCCTTCTAAAAAGCAAACAAACAAACAATCAAAAAACCCCAGGAACTATACAAACACAGTTACAAAACACATTTCATACAAATAAGGTCAGATCTAAATAACTAGAAAAATATCAGCTATTCATGGGCAGGTTAAATTCAAAATGACAGTTCTACTTAAATTCATTTACTTTGTACATACCAATCAAACTAACAAAAATTATTTTATAGAGCTGGAAAAAAGGTACAAAATTCATCTGGAAGAACAAAAGGTACAGGATATAATGGGAATTAATGAAAAGAAATGCTAGACAAAGTGGCCTAGTCACACAAGATCTTAAATTGTATTGTAAAGCAGCAATCATTAAAACTGCTTGGTACTGACAAGGAAATGGAGTGGTAGATCAGTGGAATAGATTAGGTACACAAGATTAGTCTATCACTATAGTAATCTACTATTTGATAAATCCAAAGACTCCAGCTTCATGGATAAGACCCCAAAATTTGACAAAAACTGATGGAAAAACTGGAAAACAGTATGGCATAAACTCAACATAGACCAAAATCTTACACTGTACACCAAAATAAAGTAAAAATAGATACACAATATAGATATAAATGCTGATATTATAAGAAAACTAGGAGAGTAAGGAATAGTTCACCCCCCCGCCCCCGATTTATGGGAAGTGGAAGAATTTATGACCAAATAAGAGTTAGACAACATTTCAAAATGCAAAACAGATAATTTTGATTACATTAAAGTGAAAAGGTTTTGCACAAAGAAAGCCAATGCAACAAAAAATAGAAGGTAAGCAGAAAGCTGGGGGAAAATTTACAGCCAGTGTTTCTCAAGAAGTCCTCATTTCTAAAATATATAGAGAACTCAGTCAAATTAATTAGAATACACATCATTCCCCAGCTTATAAATGAACAAAGAATGTGAACAGGCAGTTTTCAGAAGAAGAAATTAAAGCTATCTCCAAACATGTGAAAACATGCTCTACATCTCCATTGAATAGAGAAATTCACATCCAAACAACTTTGAGGTACTAACCCACATCTACCAGATTGGCTAACAAGACAAAACATGAAAATAATAAATGTTGGAGATGTGGGAAAATTGGAATTGCATTGTTGGTGGAGTTGTGAACTGATCCAACCATTCCAGAAAGCATTTTGGAACTTTGTCCAAAGGGTTATACAACTTTGCATGCCCTTTCACCCAGCAACACTGCTTCTAGATCTGTATCCCCAAAAGACCATGAAAATGGGAAAAGAACCTACATCTACAAAAATATAGGAGCTTTTATTGTGTTGGCCAAGAATTGGAAATTGTGGAGATGCCCATCAACTGGGAAATGGTTGAGCAAGTTGTGGTATGTGAATGTAATGGAATGTTTTTCATAAGAAATAATGAGCAGGTGGACTTCAGAAAATCCTGGAAAGATTTAAATGAACTGATGCTGAGTGAAGTGAGTACAACCAAGATAGCATTGTATACAGTAACAGCAACACTGTGTGATGGCTATCTTTGATAGACTTAGCTCTTCTCAGCAATGCAAGGACCTAAGACAACTCCAAAAGACTCATGATGGAACATGCTAACCACATCCAGAAAAAGAATTATGGAGTCTGAATGCAGAGAGTAATATTCTGTTTGTTCTCTCTCCCTTTTTGTCATTTCTTCTTTCTCATGGTTAATCCCATTGTTTCTAATTCTTCTTTAAAACATGGCTAATGTGAAAAATATACATAATATGAATGTATATGTGTAACCTATATCATATTGCACACTGTATGGTGTGGAAAGGTTTAGGAGGGGGAGATAATTTGGAACTGAAAATCGTTTGGAAGGGAATGTTGAAAACTAAAAATTAATATTTTTTAAAAATAACTTCATCATCATTAGGGCAATTAGGAAGAGTCTACATAGACAAATGACATGGTTTTGTGTCAGTTATGTTGGTATGATTCCAAATAGGGTTTAGAAAGAGGGGTGCATTGGGAGAAGATGAAAGGAAAAGGATGAATGGGGAAAATTATCTCACATAAAGGAGGCATGCAAAACCAACCTTTCACAGTAAATGGGAAAATGGAGGCATGGCAGGCTTTGTCTCAATCTCTTTCTCACTGGAATAGGTTCAAAAAGGGAAGAATACATATAGCCATTTAGTTATGCACAGAAATATAAATTACCCAGAAAGGAAACAGAAAAGGAAAGAGTTAAAATAAAGAGAAAGTTGTAATAAAAGATAGGACAGAATAATGGAGGCAATAGTCAAAAGCAAAACTTTTGGGGAGAAATTGGATAAGAAGAGAGGGAAAAGCAGAAAAAATGGATGGAAGAAAATCATTAGTAATCATTACTGTGAATAGGTGTACTCACACATAAAATGGAATCATATAGTAGTATGGATTATAAACCAGAATCCAACAATTTTATTTTTATAAGATACACACTTGAAGCAAAATGGATAATTTTGTTTATATTAAATTGAAAGGCTTCTGTACAAACAAAGCCAATGTTACCAAGATTAGAAAGGAAGTGGAAAATTGGGAAAGAATTTTTACAACCAGTGTCTCTGATAAAGGCCTCACTTCTAAAATATACAAAAAATTGAGTCAGATCTATAAGAATACAAGCCACTCCCCAATTGATAAATGGTCAAAGGATGTGAACAGGCAGTTTTCAGAAGATGAAATTAAAGATATCTATAAGCATACAAAAAATGTTCCAAATCACCAGTGATTAGACAAATGCAATTCAAAACAACTCTGAGGTACCACATCTCCTAGGCCAGATGGGCTAAGATGACAAAACAGCAAAATGATAAATGCTGGAGAGGATGTGGAAAAATCAGAACACTAATGCATTGTTGGTGGAGCTGGGAACTGATCCAGCCATTCTGGAGAGCCATCTGGAACTATGCCCAAAGGGCTATAAATAAGTGCATACCCATTGATCCAGCAATAACACTTCCAGGGTTATATCCCAAAGAGAACAGAGAATTGGGAAGAGGACCCATATGTACAAAAATATTTATAGCAGCCCTTTTTGTGGTGGCAAAAAAATTGGAAAACACAGGGATGCCCATCAATTGGGGAATGGCTGAATAAGTTGTAGTACATGAATGTAATGGAATACCACTGTGCTGTAAGAAATGAGGAGCAGACAGACTTCATAATAACCTGGAAAGACTTATATAAACTGATGCTGAGCAGAGAAGAGCAGAACCAGGAGAAATTTGTACACAATCACAGACACAATGTATGTATGACAACTAACTTCAATAGACTGGGATCCTCTCAGCAATGTAAGGTTATAAGACAACTCCAAAAGACTCATGATTGAAGGAGATATCCACATCCAGAGAAAGAGATACAGAGTCTGAGTGAAGATTGAAATAAACTACTTGCTCTGTTTCTTTTTCTTGTTTTGTTTTGTTTCCTCTTTCTCACTGATCATTCCATCAGTTACAGTCCTTCTTTAGAAACTGACTAATTATTAATGGGAAGATATTTGTAGAGCCTGTATCTGAGTACACGCTGCCATAATGGGGGGGAGAGGGGGGAAGAAGGAGGGGCAGAAAATCTGAAACCCAAGGGATTGTGGAACTGAATGCTGCAAACTAAAAGGAAATAAACCAATTTATTTTTTTTTAAAGATACACACTAGAAACAGAAAGAAACAAACACTCAGAGTTAACATAAGGGGCTGAAGCATGATCAGGTCAAGTAAACACCATGAATGTATTGTAATCATGATCTCAGTTAAAGGGAAAGCAAAAAAATAGGCCTAATTAAAGGAGATAAGCTCACAAGTCAAATTTTGCTAACAGACAATGAAGTAATATAATTTTTCCCTCAGGTTTCTCTCACAAAGGCCTCATATCACAAATATGGAGAACTGAGTAAAATTTAGAAAAGTCCATAATTGATAAACAGTCAAAGGATATGAACAGGCAATTTCCAGAAGAAGAAATCAAACACTTCAAGGTGATATAAAATGCTCTAAAACACTATTGATTTGATAAATGTAAATTAAAGCAACTCTGAGGTACTTCCCCATACTAATTAGATTGGACAGAAAAATGAAATGGGTTTAAATTTTGGTCTTTAAAAAAAAAATCTAGCCAGTAAACCCTAAGTTAATGAGGCACCTTTCAGTCATCAAAATCTACCTTCTTTTGGAGATGAGAGGAAGAGGGAAAGGGAGAGGACAAGATAAGTTACCCAACTGGCTGGGTACTCATTCAGGCATTTTGGATTGCTCACAGGTTGTGAGTCCCTCATTCTCAAAGATGACCATGATATTAGGGAGATGATTACATGTTTACTGAGGAAAAACTCCTTAAGAATTAGCTTTGGTAGCAAAGATGGCAGAGTAAAAGCAGGAACTTGCTTCAGTTCCCCTTCTAACCACCTCTAACACCTATAAAAAATGACTTTAAACAAATTTTAGAGGTATAGAACCCACAAAGTGACAGAGAGAAACAAATCTCCTGTTGAAGGCAGCATGGCAGGCCAAAAGGAAGGGTCTATCCCACCAACATGGGAGCTGACCTCAGTCCCTTGTGCAAGCCCAGATCCAGGCAGCCATGATCAGTGGCAGAGACTGGCCAGAGAAGACTTCAGAGGAGTGAATCACTAGCGGCTGTGACATTTTCCAGACTTCTCAACCTATAAACACCAAAGAGAAAGTAAAAGGTCAGTGGAGAAACTTGCCGATGTAGGGTGAGAGTAGAGTGTGGTCCAGCCCCTGCACCTGGGGTGAGAGGTGTGCAGCACGGTGGCAGCCGCAGCTACTGCTGCATGGCTACCTCCAGAGCTCCTGGCCTACATATTTTAAGGGGACCAACTGACCATAGAGAGAGTAATTGCTCTTGCTTTGACCATCTTGAATCTGGGTTGCAGTATTGGGTGGTGGTCCTGGGGTGAGGAATGCTAGTGTGCCAGAGATCGTGGTAGCTATAGAGAGGGCACCCTCCTTATAGCTCTGACAACCACTTTGGCAGCAGATGCAAAACCCCCAGCAATTAGGGACACAGCTCTCTCCACTCTGGAATCAGAGCTCTGATGGGACAAAGAGCTCAAAAGTCAAGTAACTGGCTGGCAAGATGAACAAACAGAGGAAGTGCAATCAGACTATGGAATCCTTTTTGGGGGACAAAGACCATCAAAATATGGAACCAGAAGAAGACAACAAAGTCAAAACACCAGTATCAAAAGCTTCCAAGAAGAATACGAACTGGTCACAGGGCAGGTAGCTGTTCAAGAAGGAGTTTGAAAATCAAGTAAGAGAAGTGGAGGAAAAATTGGGAAGAGAAATTAGAATGATGCAAGAAAATCATAAAAAGTGAATCAACAGCTTGACTGAAGGAAATAACACCTTAAAAAATAGACAAAGGCAATGTGAAATATCTCCTTGAAAAAACCACTGACCTGAAAAATAGATGCAGGAGAGATAATTTAAAAATTATTGGACTACCTGAAAACCATGATAAAAAATAGAGTCTAGAAATCATCCTTCAAGAAATTCTCAATGAAAATGGCACTAATATTGTAGAAGCAGAGGGCAAAACAGAAATTGAAAGCAGTCACTGATAGTCACTTGAAAAAGATCCCAAAAAGAAAACTACTAGGAATATTATAGCCCAATTCCAGAGGTCCCAGTTCAAGGAGACAATATTACAAGCTGTCAGGAAGAAACAATTTGAGTATTGTAGAAATAAAATCAGGATAACACAAGATCTAGCAACTTCTACATTAAGTGATTAAAGGGCTTGGAATATGATATTCTGGAGGTCAAATGGATTAGGATTAAAACCAAGAAATACCTACCAAGCAAAACTGAATATAAGGCTTCAGAAGAAAATAAGGTCATTCAATGAAATAGAGGACTTTCAAGATTCTTGATTAAAAAAAAAAACAGCTGAACAGAAAATTTGACTTTCAAACACAAGACCCAAGAGAAGCACAAGAAGGTAAACAGAAAAAGAAAAACCATAAAGAATGTATTAAAGTTGAACTATTTACATTCCTACATAGAAAAATGATCATTGTAACTCATGAGGTTTTTCTCAGTGTGAGGGTAGTTGAAGGGAATATATTTGTTTGTGTTTGTTGTATATATTCAACTTTTTAAGGCATTCTCCTCGTTGGATTTTTGGGTCTCTTTTGCCATTTGAGTTAGCCTATTTTTTAGCTGTTATTTTCTTCAGTATTTTTGTGGGTTTCCTTTAGAAGGCTTTTTTCATGGTTTTCTTACATCATTCTCATTTCTCTTGCCAGTTTTTGCTGCACTTCTATTACTTGAATTTTAAAATCCTTCTTGAGCTCCTCCATGGTCTGTAACCAGTTCATATTTTTCTTGGATGCTTTTGATGCAGTAGTTCTGACTTCTTTGTCTTCCTCCCATTCCATGCTTTGATCATTTTTGTCTCCCAGAAAGGATTCTATGTTCTGTTTGTGCTTCCTCTGCTTGCTTATATTGCCAGCCAATTACTTGACTTTTGAGCTCTTTGCTATGGTAGAACTCTGGTTAGAATGGAGAGAGTTTTGTCCCAAATTTCTGGGGGGTTTGCAGCTGCCAGAGCTATTAGGAGGGTGCCCTCTCTACAGACACCACAAGCTCTGGCACACTGTCCACATTCCTCAGGACTAGCACCCAAGAGCCCAATCCACTTCCAAGCAGGTTAAAGCAAGAGTGATTACCCTCTGAATGGTAGCTTGGTTCCCACTATGATTTGTAGGCCAGGAGCTATGGAGGTATCCACATGGCAGCAGCTGCAGCTGGCTCACCTCTGCCATTTCTCACCATGGAGGCAGAGGCCAGATTGTGCTCTTCTGTCCCCTTGTTTTGATAGAGTTCCCCACTGACTCTTTACTTTGTCTTTGGCATTTCTGGGTTGAGAATTCTGGAAACTGCCAGAGTTGCTGGTGATTTACTCTCTTGAAGTCTGCTCTGGAACCCACTAGTCAGGGCTGCCCTGGGGCCAAAACCATGCAGATTATGCAGGACTGTGCTCAGCTCCCATTTTGGTGTGATAGACACTTCTGGTTGGCCTGCCAGGATGCCTTCAGCAGGGGATTTGTTCCTCTCTGTCACTTTGTGGGTTCTGTAGCTCTAAAATTTGTTTAATTATTTTTTATATGTATTGGAGGTCATTGGAACTGGAGCCACATATAGGTCTTGTTTTTATTCCACCATCTTGTCTCCACTCACCCCCACCCCCACCCCAATATAGTTAGTCTTTCACAATATAACTACTGTGGAAATGTTTTGTGTAACTACATATATACAACGTATGTTGAATTGCTTGTCTTCCTAGAGGGGTTGGGTGAGAAGGGAAGAAGGGAAAAATCTGGAAATCAAAGTTTTAAAAACTAAATGTTAAAAAATTTTAATTTGTTTTTTGTTGTTGTTGTTTTTTTACATGCAACTGGGAAATAAGATATACAGGTACTGGGGTATAGAAATCCATCTTGCCCTTCTAGAAAGTTAGGGGAGTGATGTGGGAAGTTGTAAGAGAGAACAGATCAGGGGAAGGGGTATTCAGTAGGCTTGCTATCTTGGGGTGGGGGTAGGGGAACAACAGGGAGAAAATGCGTAATTCAAAATCTTGTGGAAATGAATGTTGAAAACTAAAAATAAATAAATAACTTGAGAAAAAAATATTAGAATCGATCAAATGGAAAAGAAGGGACAAAAACTCATTGAAGATAAAAACTCTTTAAAAAACATATCAAGGAAAACTACCCTGATACTTTAGAACCAGAATGCAAGATAGAAATTGAAAGATTACACTGATCACCTCCAAACTCCTAGAAATGCAACTGACATGTAAAATAGAATGAAGAGAAATAATTAAGAATTTTTGGATTACCTGAAAGCCATGATTTAAAAAAAAAAGAGCACAGGGGCAGTTAGGAGGCCCAGTGAATAAAGCACCAGCCCTGGAATAAGGAGGACCTGAGTTTAAATCTGACCTCAGACACTTGACACAAAATTAGCCGTGTGACTTTGGACAAGTCTCTTAAATCCAGTTGCCCTACCTTCACCCCTCCAAAAAGCAATAAAAAAAAAGGGCACAATCATAATCAAGAAATTATCAAGAAAAACTGATACTTTAGAGCTGTGGTTTTCAACCTTCCTAATGCCTGACCCTTTAATACAGTTCCTCGTGTTGTGGTGACCCCCAACCACAAAATTATTTTCATTGCTAATTCAGAACTGTAATTTTGCTACTGTTATGAATTATAATGTAAATATCTGATATACAGGATGTATTTTCATTGTTACAAATTGAACATAACCCACAGGTTGAGAACCACTGCTTTAGAATCAGAATGTAAGATAGAAATTTAAGAAGTCCACTGATCACCTCCAAAGTCTTAGAAATATTATATCTAAATTCCAGAACTCCCATTTCAAAGAGAAAAAAAAACTTTCAAATAGCAAGAAAGAAACAATTCAAATATCATGGATATACAATCAAGATCATTTAAGATTTAATGGATTTCCATGTAAACAGAGTAGAAGGCTTTTGGAGTATGATATTCTGGAAGGCAATGAGCTAGCATTACAGAAAAGAATCATCTATTAAGGAAAATTGAGTGTAATTCTTTCAGCAGGAAATAGAAATTTAATTGAATAAATGATTTTTTAAGCATTCCTGATGAACATACTACAGCCGAACAGAAAATTTAGCTTTCAAGTACAAAACTCAATAAATGAAATAACAATTGAAAGAATTTTTAGATCACTTTCATAAAACAAAATGAAACAAATAACAGTAAAACAGGTTTTCACATCCCAAGATACATAGTGGCTAAATTCAATAATTTACTTGTGAGGCCAAGAAGTTGTAACATGTCCAGTGGCCACCATGATGAAAAACTGTGTGAAGTAAACTTAGATCTCTCTATCAGAGCCAATCTACTTACCAAGACTGTATACTTTCCAAAATGATTAAATGATATTATTGTGACAATGAGGCTGCCACTTGCAGGAAAGTGCTATGGTACCGTTATTAGTACATATGTCCCCACTATGACTAATCCTGATGAGGCTGAAAAAAAAATTATATGAAAACTTGGAGAATCTCATCATCAGTGTGACAAAAGAGGATAACCTTATAATTCTAAGTGAATTTAATGCTAGAGTAGGCACAGAATAGTAGACATGGAAGCCAGTCTTGGGGAGGAAAGGAGTCACAAATGGCAACAGCAACAGTCACTTGTCACTGAAGAATTATACATCTTATAACATTCTCATCACCAACACTGTCTATTGCCTATCTAACTGTTAAAAATGTGGTGGATGCATCCTTGCAGCAAACACTGACATTTAATAGACTACATCATATTTGGGAGAAGAGACAGGGAGAATGTGAGTGAGACTGAGGCATTGTGTGGTGCAGAGTGCTGGACCAACGACAGACTAATCCTCTCCAAGCTAAAAATTCACATTCAGCAGTGCCAGGACAAGATGACTATTAGGAGACTCAAAATCAACAGTCTGGAGTGCCACAGAAAAGGAGTTGTCAGTTTACAGAGACTTGGTGAGCAGCACCACATTTGCTCATCTGGGCAGAACACTCTCAAACATCAAGGTTGCTTTGATGAAAATTATAGGAAAATTCTGAAGCTGCCAAACAAGAAATGAGAACTGCACAGGCTTTATGAGTGGAATAACTCATCTGTCTCCAAGAAAATAGCATTTAAGTTCCATCAAAAGCAAAGTACAAGTGAAGAATAGAAAGATATAAAATACATGACTCAGCAAGAAGAGATGGGATTCAAAATTTGTTGATAACAGCAACTCAAAGTGCTTCTATGATACTCTGAATACTATTTATAAGCCAAAGACCCCTGGTGCCACTCAACTACTCAGCTTTGATGGAGCCAAAATGAACAGTGACAGGGACATGACCCTGGAGAGATGGAATGAACAGTTCCAGTGTTATTTTATTTTATCTTATTTTTTAATTTGTGGGATAAAATAAGCATTTCCATACCAAAGTACAATAAAAATATTTTACATGAAAGTGCAAATCTACAATTCACAACTTGCTATTTCTTAAAAATCTAAAATGAGGGAGATGGAGTCAGGAGGGCAGAAAGGAAGTAGTAACTTTTCTAATCTCCTCCAAGAATTCTGTTGCTAAACTTTAAAAAGTGAATTTGAATGGATTTTAGAGTGACAGAAGCCATTGGGAGAAACAGCATGGCAGATTCCCAGCCCAGGAAAGTACCCATGTAGGTCTGGGCAGGGCGAACATGGAGCACATAGGGGCTGCACCAGCACAGATATGAGAGCAGGCTATAGCAGAATGAGATGGAGCCCCAGCCAGTGGGCTCACTTACCCCAAGGACAATTTGCAGCTGTCTCACCTCAAGACAGAGGATTGTCAGAGCTGGGTAAGAGAAAACACAGGGCCCACAGCAGGGGCAGCAGCTTGTCCTGGGGCTACCAGCCTGCAGCCTGGATGTTTAAAAATCACAAATATGAACTTCCAGTACTCAAAATGACTGAATAAAACCTAGTTGCTCTGATTCCCCCTCCCTGACCCAGAAAACCCAGAGATAAATGTCCCATCCAGAGTAAAATCCTGAATTACTGGAAACAGCTTCAGGCCTGGGAGTCACTGAGGAAGGGGGAGGTAAGGCAGTACAGAGTCTAAGGCCAGGGAAGTGTAGCCAGCATGTACTAACAACACAAGCCCAGTTGTGCCTTAGCTGCACCAGGGAAATCTGCAGACACGAGTCCGGCTGGCCTCCAGCTGCTGAACCTACCTGAGCTACTGTAGCCCAGGGACACACAGGTGGAAACCTGAAATGGCTAGGCCACCACTCACCAACAGGTTACTCTGTGAGCATCAGGGTAACTCAGGGAAAACACTCAGAGTCCTGGCCTTGGCCTCAGTCAATACACTCAGAGTCTACAGCTCACAAAGTTAACAACCAAACCCCTACCTGCCAGATTTAGAAGCACAATACATCTGTACCCCAGAAGCAGATATCCACTCAAAAAATCCAGGACATAGGCAATCACAATGGGGAAGAAGGAATATGTGAGATCTAGAACAATACAATCCTTCTATAGTGAGTGAGAACAACCAAATTCAGAGGACAACATGGACTCTATACCCACACTGGAGACCACAGAAGAAAAGATGAATTGGTGTCAAGCCCAAAAACCATTCTTGGAGGACCTCAGGAAAATTTTTAAAAACCAAATTTGACAGGTAGGAGATAAATTTAAATCTACAGTGAACAAACTGGAAAAAAATCTCACTGAAGAAAACAAATCCTTAAAAAGTAAAATTGGAGAACTAGGATGGGAGGTGCAAAATCTAACTGGAGAAAATACCTCCCTAAGAATGATAACTGAAGATATGGAAAAGGAGCTTCAAAAACTAATTTAGGAAAATAATTCCCTAAAAATCAGAATCAGTAAAATTGAAGCTAAGGACTCTATGATGCATCAAGAGTCATTCAAACAAAACATAAAGATTGAAAAATTAAAAGAAAGTATAAAACATCTCACTGGAAAACCAACTGACCTGGAGAACAGATCCAGGAGAGATAACCTAAGAACTATCAGTCTACTGGAAAGCCATGATGAAAGAAGCAGCCTGGACTATATCCTCCAAAAGATTGTCAAAGAAAACTGTCCTGAGGTCCTAGAATGAGAGGGTAAAATAGTTATCAAAAGAATTTACCAGACTCCTCCTGAAAGAGATCCCAAATTTAAAACTCCAAGAAATATAATAGCCAAATTCTGGAGCTACAAGGTCAAGGAGAAAATACTGCAAGCAGCTAAAAAGAAACAATTCAAATATCATGGAACTGTAGTCAGGATTACACAGGACTTAGCAGCTTCTACATTAAAAGATCAGAGGGATTGGAATTTGACATTCTGTAAGGGAAAAGAGATAAGACTGCAACTGAAGATCAATGACTCAGCAAAACTGAGCATAATCTTTCAGGCAAGGAGATGGTCATTTAATGAAATAAAGGACTTCCAGATTTTCCTGATGACACAGCCAGAGCTCAATGGAAAATTCAATCTCCATTTATAAGACCAAGAAGAGATATAAAAAGGTAAACAATGAAAACACAGACTCATACAGACTTACACACACATATGTACGCAATGCACACATGTACACACATACATATAACCTGGGACTCAATAAAATCAAACTGTTTACATCCCTATATGAGAAGCTAATACCTGTCAATATTGAAATTTGTATAATTGTTGTGACACTTAAAAAGGATGTACACAGATAAAGGGTGTGTGTATAAATGAACTAATCAGAATATTAAAAAAAAACCTATTAAGGGAAGCAAAGGGATTGAACTGGGAGAAAAGGAAAGGATGAGGCAGAAAATGGTAAATTGTGTCACATGTTAAACATATTAAAGTACAGGGGAAGGAAGGAGAGAGTTAAGCATCATATGAACGTTATTCTCTTTGGTTCCGATTCAAAAAGGGATCAATATAATCAGTTAAGTTTAGGAACTTAACATGAAAAGAAACAAAAACTCATTATAATAGAGGGAAAGGAGGGAGGGAGAGGAGCACTGTATGAAATTTACTCTCATTGGTTTGGGTTCAAGGAAGGAATAACATACCCCTTTATTTTTTTTTTTTTTTTAAATATGAGATTCTTTATTAAATTTTTTGAGTTACATCTTTTCTCCCCGTCTTTCCCCCGCCCACCACCCCAAAACAGCCATCCCAGTATTTCCCCCCTCCCCCAGTCTATTCTCTCCTATGTCACTTTTTGGTAGGGCAGGATGGATCTCCCAACTGCAGTGCCTGTGT
>CM053583.1:254411319-254433914 GCA_028627135.1 Pseudochirops cupreus | reverse complement strand
ACATACCCCTTTAAATATAAAAATCCATTGTACGCTAAAGGCCATAGGAAGGGTAAGGGGAGGTGTAAAAAGGGGGAGGGTGGTTAGAAGAGAGGGAAAGAATAGCAAGGGGAAAGAGTAGGTAAAGAGAGGGGTAAAGAGGGAGGGAATACTCAGGGAGGCAGGGGTCAAAAGGAAAACTCTTAAGGAAGGAAAGGGAAAAGGAAGATACAAAAATTTAAATGGGGAGGGAATGGGATGGAGGGAAAGTCACAGATAGTAATCATAACTGTGAATGTGAATGGGATAAACTCTCCCATAAAACAGGGGCAGATAGCAGAATGGATTAAAAACCACAATCCTACAATATGCTGTCTACAAGAAACACATTTGAAACAAGTGGATATGCACATGGTAAAGGTAAAAGGATGGAGCAGAATATACTATGCCTCAGCAAAAGTAAAAAAAAGCAGAGGTAGCAATCCTTATCAAAGATGAATTAAAAGCAAAAATAGATCTAATTAAAAGAGATAAGGAAGGAAACTGCATCGTACTAAAAGGCACCATTGAGAATGCAGCAATATCATTACTTAACATATATGCACCAAGTGGTATACCATCCAAATTTCTAGAGGAAAAGTCAAGGGAATTAGAGGGAGAAATAGATAGCAAAACAATACTACTGGGGGACCTCAACCCCCCCACTCTGAACTTGATAAAACTAACCTCAAAATAGACAAGAAAGAAGTTAAGGAGGCAAATAAAATTTTAGAGAGGCTAGACATGATAGATCTCTGGAGAAAACTGAATGGGGATAAAAACGAATATACCTTCTTTTCAGTGGTACATGGCACATATGCAAAAATTGACTATGTACTAGGGCATAAAACCCTCACAATTCAGTGCAGAAAGGCAGAAATATTAAATGCATCATTTTCAGATCATGATGAAATAAAAATTATATGCAATAAGGGGCCATGGAAAGATAGACAAAAAAGCTAATTGGAAACAAAATAATTTAATCCTAAAGAATGAGTGGGTCAAACAAGAAATTATAGAAACAATCAATGACTTCATTCAAGAGAATGACAACAATGAGACATCATACCAAAACTTGTGGGATGCAGCAGAGTTGGTTCTCAGGGGAAGTTTTATATCCCTGAATGCATAAACAAATAAAGTAGAGAAAATGGATGTCAATGAATTGGTCATGCTAGAGAAAGAACGAATTGAAAATCCCCAATTAAATATTAAATTACAAATAATGAAAACCAAAGGAGATATTAAGAAAATTGAAATCACAAAAACTATTGAACTTATAAATAAAACTAAGAGCTGGTTTTATGGAAAAACCAATATAATTGATAGGCCCTTAGTTGACAAAATTTTAAAAAAGAAGAAAATCAAATTTTGAGTATCAAAAATGAAAAGGGTGAATGTTCCTCCAATGAAGAGGAAATTAAAACAATAATTAGGAATTATTTTGCCCAATTGTATGCACATAAATTTGACTATCTTAGGGAAATGGATGAATATTTACAAAAATATAAATTGCCTAAATTAACTGAAGAGGAGGTAACTTATTTAAATAACCCAATCTCAGAAAAAGAAATTGAACAAGTCACCAGCAAACTAGTAAAAAGTCTCCAGGGCCAGATGGATTTACTAGTGAATTCTAACATTTAAATAACAATTTATCCCAATACTCTACAAACTATTTGGGAAAATTGATGAAGATGGAGTCCTACCAAATTCTTTTTATGACACAAATATGGTACTGATACCTAAATCATGAAGAGACAAAGCAGATAAAGAAAACTATAGACCAATCTCCCTCATGAATATAGATGCAAAAATTTTAAATAAAATATTAGCAAAAAGACTACAGCAACTTATCACAAGAATAGTGCATTGTGATCAGGTAGGATTTATTCCAGCAATGCAGGGATGGTTCAATATTAGGAAAACCATCAGTATCATTGATCAAATCAACAATAAAATTAGGAGAAACCATATGATCATTTCAATAGATGCAGAAAAAGCTTTTGACAAAATACAACACCCATTCCTATTAAAAACACTAGAAAGTATAGGAATAAATGGAGTTTTCCTTAGAATAATAAGTAGCATCTATTTAAAGCCATTGGCAAGTATTATATGTAATGTGGATAAAGTAGAAGCATAACCAATAAGATCAGGGGTGAAACAAGGATGTCCACTATCACCCCTCTTATGCAATCTGTTACTAGAAATGTTAGCAGTAGCAATTAGAGAAGAAAAATAAATCAAAGGAATCATATTAGGCAAAGAAGAGACTAAACTATCACTCTTTGCAGACGATATACTTGGAGAATCTTAGAGAGTCAAGTAAAAAACTTCTTGAGACAATAAATAAATTTGGCAAAGTTATAGGATATAAAATAAACCCACATAAATCCTCAGCATTCCTATATATTTCTAACAAAATCCAGCAGCGAGAGATAGCAAGAGAAATCACATTTAAAGTTACTATACACATTATAAATTATTTGGGAATCTACTTGCCAAAACAAACCCCAGTCCTATATAAACACAACTACAAAACACTTTTCACACAAATAAATTCAGATCTAATTAATTGGAGAAAACATCAATTGCTCATGGCTGGGCTGAGCTAATATAATAAAAATTACAATTTTATCTAATTTAAATTACATATTTAGTGCCATACCAATAAATCTACCAAAAAATCAATTAATAGAGCTAGAAAAAAGCAGTAACAAAATTCATTTGGCAGAAGAAAAGGTCCAGAATATCAACGGAATTAATGAAAAGAAATGCTAGGGAAGGTGGTCTAGCCATACCAGATGTTAATCTGTATTATAAAGCAGCAGTCACTTGGTATGTGCTGAGGAATAGAGTAGTGGATCAATGGAATAGATTGAGTACACAAGTCTCAGTAGTTAATGACTGTAGTAATCTATTGTTTGATAAACCCAAAGACACCAGTTTTTAGGATAAGAACTTACTATTTGACAGAAACTGCTGGGAAAATTGCAATATAGTATGGCAGTAACTGGGCATAGACCATCATCTAATGCCATATACTGAAATCAAGTCTAAATGGGTGCACCATCTAGGTATAAAGGCTGATACTGTAAGCAATCTGGGAAAGCAAGGAATAATTTACCTGTCAGATTTATGGAAAAGGGAAGACTTTATGATCAAACAAGAGTTAGAGAGCATTACACAATGCAAAATGGATAATCTTGATTACATTAAATTGAAAAGTTTCTATACAAACAAAGCCAATGTAACCAAGATTAAAAGGGAAGTGGGAAACTGGGAAAGAATTTTTATAACCAGTGTCTCTGATAAAGTACTCATTTCTAAAATATGCAGGGAATTGAGTCAAATATGTAAGAATACAAGTCATTTCCCAAATGATAAATGGTCAAAGGATATGAACAGGCAATTTTCAGAGGAAAAAATTAAAGATATCTATAAGCATATGAAAAAATGCTCTAAATCACTGTTGATTAAAGAAATGCAAATCAAAACAACTCTGAGGTACCACATCTCACCTGTCAGAATGGCTAAGATAACAAAACAGGAAAATGACAAATGTTGAAGAGGATGTGGAAAAATTGGAACACTAATGCATTGTTGGTGGAGTTGTGAACTGATTCAACTATTCTGGAGAGCAATCTAGAACTATGTCTAAAGGGCTATAAATAATTGCATGTCCTTGGATTCAGTAACACCACTTCTGGGGCTGTATCCCAAAGAGATCATAGAAGTGGGAGGAAGACCCATAAGTACAAAAATATTCACAACAGCTCTTCTTGTGGCAAAAAAATTGGAAATTTAGAGGATGCCCTTCAATTGGGAAATGGCTAAACAATTTGTGGTACATGATGGAATGGTAATGGAATACTATTGTGCTATAAGAAATGAGGAACAGATGGACTTTATATTTACCTGGAGAGGCTTATACAAACTGATGCTAAGTGAAAAGAGCAGAACCAGGAGAAATTTTTATACAATTACAGAAACAATGTATGTGTAATGACCAACTTTGATGTACTAGACTTTTCTCAGTAATGCAAGGTTATAAGACAACTCCAAAGACTCATGATGGAAAGAGATGTCTACATTTAGAGAAAGATCTAGAAAGAACAGTGTTTAAATGTAAACTGAAGCAAACTACCTGCTCTCTTTCTTTTCCATGTTTGGTTTTGTTTCCTCTTTCCCATTTTTCATTCCATTAGTTACAACCCTTCTTTACAACCAGACTAATGTCTAATCTGAAAGTATTTGCAGATTGTATACGTGATTGCATGCTGCCATGGTTAGGGGGAGAGGGGAGAAAATTCGAAACTCAAGGGATTGTGGAACTTAATCTTGTAGACTAAAAGTAAACGAACAAATCAATAAAAAAAATTTTAATAATCTAAAATGAAATTATATTAATTTCTTTTTTTCTAACCTCCCTAACTGCCTTAGAGATGGCTACCATAAGATGTACATACACACATACATGCATAGATACATACATACATGTAAAATTATTATGTACATACTTCTATTTATCAGTTCTTTCACTGGATGCAGATAGCACCTTTCTTCATATGTCCTTTATAGTTAATTTGGTTTTTTGTTGCAGTCAAAATTATTTAGTTACTTGATGTTGTTTTTAAAACAATATTGTTACTGTATACAATGTTCTCTCATTTCATTCTTCACTATTTTACGCAGGTATTTCCATATTTTTTTTCTAAAATCATCGAGCTCATCATTTCTTATAGTATATTTGTATTCCATCACAATCATAAACCACAAGTTATTCAGGTATTCCCTAACTGATGGGCATGTTTGCAATTTCCAGGTCTTTACCACCACAAAGAGAAATGGTATAGACATTGTAGAATATATAGGTTCTTTCCCTTTCTTCCTAATCATCTTTGGAAATACATCTGGTAGTGGTATTGCTCAGTCAAAGGATGTAGACAATTTAACAACTCTTTGGGCATCATTCCAGAATGCTCTGCAAAATCATTGAATCATTTCATAATTCCTCCAAAAATGAATTAGTGTCCCAGTTTTTCAAGACTCTCTCCAACATTTTTCATTTTCCCCTTCAATCATTTTAGTGACTGATCATGATCAATCAGTGCTGGAGCCATTGATTATTTACTTCAGTTTGCAATCAGTTCCTCTCTATCCAAACCACCATGTAAAAAGATGAACACCATCAAGTTCCTCTTGGGGGTGGGAGTGGGGAGCCAAGATTACAAATTAATTGGAAACTTAGTAATTTAACCCTAAAGAATGAATGAGAAAAATAAAAGTGAGAGAAACATTCAATAATGTCATATGATAATTACAGTTACTGTCTTTATTGTAATTGTGGGTGCCATAAATATTGCATTGAAGCTACATAGAGCTAGAAAAAATAATGAAATTCACCTGGAAGAGCATAAGGGCAGAATTTCAAGGGAATTAATGAAAATAAATTCAAGGGAATGTGGCCTAACTGTACTAGATCTAAAATTGTATCATAAAGCAGCAATCATCAAAACTTTTTTACTGCCTGTGAAACAGAATGGTACATCAGGGGAATAGTTTAGGTAAGCAAGACACAAAAGTCATTGACTATTGTAATCTACTGTTTTATAAACCCAAAGACTCCAGCTTCTGGGATAAGAACTTATTTGATATAAAAAAAAAACCTGCTGAGAAAACTGGAAAATGGTATGGAAGAAATTAGGCATAGACCAGCATTTTATACCATATGCCAAGATAAGGTCAAAATGGGTACATGATTTAGACATAAAGGATGATACCCTAAGAAAATTAGGAGAGCAAGGAAGAGTTTACTTGTCAGATCTATGGACAATGGAAGAATTTGTGACCAAATAATAGATATAGAACAATATGAAATGCAAAATAGATAATTTTGATTACATTAAATTAAAATGCTTATGCACAAAGCCAATGCAACCAAGATTTGAAGGGAATCAAAAAGCTGAGAAACAATTTTTACAGCCAGTGTCTTAGACAGTGTTCATTTCTAAAATATATAGAGAATTGGGTCAAATTCAAAAGAATACAAGACATTCTGCAATTGAGAAATGGTTAAAGGATTTGAAAAGGCAATTTTCAGATGAAGAAATTTAAGCAATCTATAGTCATATGAAAAAAATGCTCTAAATCAATATTGATTAGAGCAGTGGTTCTCAATCTTCCTAATGCCTCAACCCTTTAATACTCATATGTGGGTGTATCTGCATGTGGGCAGACCTGCCTGGAGATGAATAGAGGAGAGGTGTCTTGGTTCCTAAGACCATTGGAAATATGTGTTTTCCAATGGTTTTAGGTGACCCCTGTGACACCTGTGAAAACGTTGTTCGACCCCCAAAGGGGTCGCGACCCAAAGGTTGAGAACTGCTGCATTAGAGAAATAACTCAGAGGCACCACATCACATCTATTAGATTGGCTAACATGACAAAACAGGACAATGATAAATGTTTCAGAAGATGTGAGAAAATTGAAACACTAGTGCATTGTTGGTGGAGTTGTGAAGTGATCTGACCATTCTGAAGAGCAATTTGGAACTGTGCCCAAAAGACTGTAAAACTCTATGTACCTTTTGATCCAGGAATATCATTTCTAAATCTGTATCCCAAAGACATTATAAAAATGGGAAAAGGACCCACATGTAAAAAATATTGATAGCAGTTCTTTTCATAGTGGCAAAATATTAGAAATTGAGGGAATGCCCATAAATTGGGCAATGGGTGGACGAGTTGTGGTATATGAATGTAACGGAATTCTATTCTTCCAGAGGAAATGATAAGGAGATAGATTTCAGAAGAATCTGGAAAGACTTACATGAACTGATCCTGAAGGAAGTGAGCACAATCAAGAAAAAAATTATACACAGTAATAATAACACTGTGAGATGCCCAACTTAGCTCTTCTCAGCAATACTATGATCAAAGACAATTACAAAAGACTCATGATAGAAAATGCTATCCACATCTGGAAACTGATCTATGGAGTCTGAATGTAGATCAAATCACACTATTTTCTCTCTTTTTTCCCTTCTTAAGGTTTTTCCCTTTTGTTCTGATTTTTACTTCACAAAATGACTAATGTGGAAATAAGTCTAATAAAATTTGTACATGTACAGCCTATATGAGTTTGCATTACATCTTGGGGAGGGGTATGGGAAGGAGTAAGAAAAAAAGTGAAACTCAAAATCTTATAAATGTTTATGTCAGAAATTCTCTTTACATGTAATTGGGAAAATAAAATACTATTAAATAGAGAAAATGGAGAGAACAAAATATTTGACAGTAAAAATATAGAATTCTACAGTTTAGGATACCCTACAGTTCCAAAAGACTATTGTGGAAATCATCTTCAGCTAGGCTTTAGCACTTAATTCTGGTGGTCTTGATTTCTTGAATTTATGGAGAACCCAACAAAATTATTAATGTCTGTCAAGTTTGTCATTTAATCATTTATGCTTGGGAAACAGAGAGAGAGAGACAGAGAGAGACAGAGACAGAGAGAGACAGAGAGAGAGAGACAGAGAGACAGAGACAGAGACAGAGAGACAGAGAGAGGCAGAGACAGAGACAGAGAAAGAGAAAGATAGAGAAATATCTTGCTTTGATTTGACTAGCTGTCATTTATGCTGGGATGTGAGTGGGAGGGTCAGAGGGAAACCATACCTTACCCTTTTTGAAAATTGCAATGAGAACTGGCATTGGCTGTGTCACAACCAAAAGATTTTCTTGAAAGAAGAAAGAAGTCATCTTTCCTTGTGTAGATTTCCTGGCTCACTTGCCAATCACCTTTGAAATAGTTTGCAGGCATGAAAAAAACACAGAAACCACTGAAGAACTGATGTCCATGCATGTTTTTGAACAAGGGACCAAAGCATGTGGCCCACTGAAAGACACTATCTTCCTTGTTATGTTACTATTAAATATAGAAGTGTTATTCCTACCAGGTGCAAAACTTAAATCTTATCTTCAGATTGCAAAGTGACTGAAAGAATTTCATTACATTCCTTCTATATAATTAAAACCCCAAAATAGCCTGTATTGGTTCAACTATTATTGCAACTGACACGGAAACTTGCTTTAAATAATACATTATCATGATTCATGGGTGAGTGTGGAAGGGCAGACAGTAGTTTTCTCTTCTAGAAACATAACCTTGACATGTTGCTCATTAATTTTATATTACACTCAGCAGTCAAGGAGAAATCAAAGCTACTGTCATTATCAATCCTTTCCCATTTCCTGGTGGTGAAAACCTACTATCTGATTGCTCATGAATCCTATGCTGCATATACTATATCTATCTCATAATGATCTCTTAACCAAGTTGCCAGCACTCAAGGATGAAAAAGAACTGGGGCTTTCATCATTCTTGCTTTTATTTAAATAAACATGTATTTATCCCTAAGTGAGAAAACATTTCATTAAGGAGATCTCTGAAATACTACCCTAACAAAAACCTTATCTTATTGAGATGCAATTTCTCATTTATTTGGATTTAGTCTTGATCTGGAAAAATATAAAGAAGTCAGAAAATCCAGAGGATCTCATCTGCAGTGGTTATTGAAATAAAATTTAATACATCAATACATGATATAAATAAATCAGGTAATGCATATTCCAGTGATTAAACAAAACTCAAAATCTGTGCAGTTAGAAATGTAAAATATAAGTGAATTGGTTGCTCTTTTCTAAGCTCAAATATTTGATGAAAGATATTAGACACATATTTTTAGAGAAATGACTATATTCCTACAAACTAACTTATTTTTATGCACACTTAAAATTATAACATTATATAGCCAGAACCACATTTTTTCCATAAAAGGAGTTGGTAGAATTCCTTTTTTGCCTATTATCCCAAATAATTTATTTAATATTAGAATTAGTTGATCTTTCAATGTTTGATAGAATTCACTTGCAAATCCATCAGTCTTGGTACTTTTCTCTTAGGAAGTTTACTAATGGTCTCTTAAATTTTTTTTTCCTAAAATAGTTCTATTTAGGTGTTCAATTTCTTCTGCTAATCTAGGCAATTTGCATTTTTGTAAATATTCTTTCATATCACTTAAATTGCCAAATTTATTGGCATGTAATTGGGCAAAATAACTCCCTTGTATTTGTTTTGATTTCATCTTCACTAGTGCTATATTCATTCTTTTCATTTTGACACTAGTGATTTGGTTTCTTCTTTTTTTAAAAAAATCAAAATAACCATTTATTTATTTATTTTACTTTTATTTTCATAAAACCAACTGCTTGTGTCATTTATTAATTCAATGGCTTTTATAGTCCATTTTAAAAATTTAACCTCTAATTTTGGGGTCTCCAATTTAGTGGTTAATTGGAAATTTTTAGTTTGTTCTTTTGCTATTTAAAAAAAATTGCATATCCAATTCATTATTCTGCTCTTTTCTTCTATTATTCATGTAAGCATTTAGATATATGTTGCCCAATGATCACTGTTTTTGCAGTGATCCAAGATTTTGATACGTCACTTCATTACTGTCATTCTCTTTAATTAAATTATTGATTACTTCTATGATTTGTTCTTTAACCTACTCATTCTTTAAGATTAAGCTGTTATATCTCCAATTAGTTTTTAATGTATGCTTCTATGGTCTCTTATTAAATATAACTTTTATTACATTGTGATCTGTAAGGGATTCTTTTGATACTTCTGCTTTTCTATTTATTAACTATAAAATTTTCATATACAAATACACGGGCAATCTCAAAGGTACCATGGACCTTTGATAAAAAGGTGTATTACTTTCTATTTCTATGCATTCCTCTCCAGATATCTATCTTATTTAACTTATCCAAAATTATATTCACTTCTTTGATGTCTTTTTAAAAAATTGTTAGATTTATCTAGTTCTGAGAGGGGAAAATAAAAATCCTACCCTATTACAGTACAACTACCTCCACCTGTAACTCATTTAACTTTTCTTTTAAAAATTTAGAAGCAGAGCTCAGACACATAACACAAAACTAGCTGTGACCTTGGGAAAGACACTTAACACCAACTGACCTGCTTTCCTGTCTCCAAAACGCAAACAAAAAAAAAATTTAGATGCCACCATATTTGGTGCATATAAGTTCAGTACTGACATAGCTTCATTATGTATAATACTTTAGTATAATTTGTACTATTGTATTTTATCACAACATAGTTACTCTGTTAATCTTTGTTAATTAAATCTATTTAAGCTATACCTTTGTCTGAGATCATAACTGTTACCCTGCTTTTTTTGCATCAACTGAGGAATAATAAACTCTACTCAAACCCTCCATTTTAACCTTATACATTTCATTCTTACATGTGTTTCTTGTAAACAACATTGTGTTGGATTCTGATTTTTAATTCATTCTGCTATCCATTTCCATTTTATGGGTGATTTCATACTATTCACATTCAAAGATATAATTATTATTTGTGAAATTCCCTCCATCTTATTTCTCATTCCCTCTTTTTACCCTATCTCTGTTACATTATTTTCTCCCTTTAACCTCCTATTCCTTATTTTACCTATCCCTCTAAGAAACCCTCCATTATCTTCTACACCCAAACTCTTCATCTTAATCTACACTACCCTCCAAAAGCCCCTTCCTTATCTTTCCTTACACCAGTCTCCATATATATAAATACATACATACATGCATACATACATGTATATATATTTATATACTCTTCTAAAAGTCTCTCCTCAATTCTTTCATACAGTTCTTTTTTACCTCTCAACCGGTTTAAACCAGAAAGCTTCTATACTCCTACAGATGTACATGCTCCTTTCTCTTTAACAAAGATGAGAGTACAGTTCCTATTTTACCAGCCTTGTACTTCTACCTGCTTCCTCTGTTTTAGTTCTTCCTTTCATGTCCCATTTTATGAGATAATTGCTCCATTTTAACTTTTTCTACCTTATTTTGTTTTTTAGAATCATTCCTATCATATACATCTGAAACTCAACATTTCTTTCAGAATATCTTATTAATGATGACAGTTTTAGAATATTGATAACATCAATATGTATAATAGGTAAACAGTTTATCCTCAATAAAGCCTTATAATTGGTTTTTAAAGTTGTTATATTTCTTCTGGATCTTTTATATGGAATTTTTCATTGAGTGCTGATTTGTTTTTGCAAATATCTGAAAGTCTTTCAATTTACCAAATGTCCTTTTTTTTACCGTTCAGAATTATACTTAACTTTACTGGATAAGTTATTCTTGGATGCAACTCCAACTCTTTTGCTCTTCAAAATGTAGTGTTTCAAGATCTATTTCTATACTACAAGTGTCTTATGAAATCATCACTGTATTTCAGCAATACTTAAATTTTATTTTTCTTGTTGCTTTCAATATTTTCTTCTTAACCTGAGAGTTTTGAAACTTTGCTATGACATTCCTGTAGGTTTTTCTCCTGAGATCACTTTCTGATGATGAATGGTAGATTTCTTTTCTATTTCTATTTACTCTCTGTTTTGAAAACTTTAAGGTATTTTACCTTAATATTTTTTATAATATTGTATCAAAATTCTTCCTTTGATCATAACTTTTAGCTAGTCCTAGAATTTTTATAATGTCCCTCCTTAATCTGTTCTACAGATCAGTTGTTTTTTTCTGGTGAGATGTTTCAGATTACCTTTTATTTTTTCTAGTTTTATTATTTCTTGGTGCCTTATAATGTCATTCAATTCCTCTTGCCAAAATCTTGTTTTCAAGGAGTTATTTTCTTCATTAATATTTCGTACCTCTTTTTCCAATTGGTTAACTTTCTTTTCATAATTTTATTGAATTGCTTTTTTTCCCCATTTTTTCTGCTTGATCTGCCTTATTTGATTACTGAATTCCTTTTTAGATTGTCCCAAGAGCTCTTTTCGGGCTTATGACCAAATAGGATACCAATACCTAATTACACATACTAAGAAGAAAAACAGAGAAAGAAAATTATAGACTAATTTCATTCATGAATATGGATGCGAAAATCCTAAATAAAATGCTAACTAAAAAAAACCACAATAATATATTGAAAAGATTATACATTATGACCCAGAGAGATTTGTAACAGGAATTCAGGTATGATTTAACATAAGGAAAACTATTAACATAATTGATATATATATACAAAATCTTAAGATTATATCAATGAGGTTAACAAGGAACCCTTTGCCCTGGCCAAACAGGCTGGCCAATAAAATGATGATGTGTCTAAACAGTATATACACAGAACTCTGAACTACTACCCCTGGCCTGAATATTCCTGATTACCTCATCTCCCTGCACACATGGCATGTTTTCTCTATTAAGACCCCTAGCTCTTCCTGACTGCTGTTGCTGTTTTCCATAAGGAGAAGACCCTGCTAGGTTTGTCACCCTAAATAAATTCCCTTGCTTGGTTTGCAGACAGTGTAAATCTGAATTCTTTTGAAATAACACCATGACACACATCTTGCACCTCAACATTTTTCTGGCCTATTCAGTGATTGTTTTCAAATCAGCTTCTCTCCAACCCAAGGGAAGCCCATTCCCTTTATACCTAGCACCCCAGTAGCTGGCCAGCTGTGGGTAGTTTGTGGATCTCTCCACCCTATGGTGGGTTTCTGCACCATGTCTGCAGATTCTCTCTAAGTAGAGGATGCCCTGCCTGAAAACCTGGCATTTTTTCCACTCCCTGAGGAATGCTCTATGTGGAGGTGGGTGGTTTAAAAGGTGGGTGAATTGATCTAGGCTTACAGCACAATGGGGCAGTAACCATCTACACCACTGGACTTGTCAAACTGCCTTTTGCAGAACTGGAAGAAACGTGGTGCTCCGGGCTTAAAAAAATAAGATGCCTTGAATTCTTTTGTAATATTGCCTAGCCTCCATATAAATTAGTGGACCAAGAAAAATGACCTGTTTTCAGGTCCCTCAACTATAACATCTTTCTGCAATATGATCTCTTTTGCCATGTAAAGGAAAGTAGACTGAAGTTTCATGTATCCAGGCCCACATGGCTCTTTTGCAGGACTCTACCCTGTGGCAACAATGAAGAATACTTTTGGCTAAATTTAAGCTGGGAAAGAAGGAAGAAAAAGAACTGGACCTCCTGGATGATCACCTTATTTACACTCCTAGAGTCCTAGAGTTTCCACTGTCTGCCTCTGGGAGCAGTCCTTAACAGGAAGCTTCTCCAGAATCCCCCTCCCTACCTAAGCAAGTTTCCACACCCCCTACCTCCCCTCTTTGGCCCTTCAGTCATCAGCACCTCAAATATGAGGAGTGGAACCCCCTACCTTCCCCTGCTCCAACTCTTTGAATTGATGGATGCTCCCTTGAAACTCTGCTCTTTGAGGGAGGTAACCAGTGAGTAGGGAGGAACCACAAAAGTCCATGTTCCCTTCTCCATGTCCAATCTTTCTCAAATCAAAGAAAAACTCAGTCATTACTCTGAGGACCCCAACAAATTCACTGAGGGTTTTATAAAGCCATAGTCCTCCAATTTAATCTAACATGGAGAGACATTAACATCATTATTTCTTCTTCTTGCACAATAGGATACCAATAGAAAATCTCTTTCTCTTTCTCTCCCATTCTCCCTCTGTCCCTAATTGCAGCAGCTTCAGAGGAGCAAATTGACTAGAGAGAGAGAGAAAGAAAAATACTTTATTATTTAGTTTATGATTGGTAAAGGCAAATAGAAGAGGATAAGAGAAGTATTGGATCAGAATAAGAAAGAAATAAGACATGTGCAAATTTTAAATGGGCTTTAATCAAAATCTACCAGAGGGATAAATAGAAAAGAAAGTTTAAATATGTAGGAATGAGAGGAATATGGGTAGAAATAAAGTCATAATCTGTTTGCATTAACAGTGTGAATAGAGGGTTTGAGAGTAAATGGTTTTGAAACTTTTGGAAAGAAAAAGTTGTTGGTAAAAAATTTTCTTTCTCTCCTCTACATTTGAGAATTTTGGCCAGGTTCTGGGGTGTAAAAAAACAGATAATAAAAAATAGGAAGGGGGAACCTTTCCCCTTCATATCTAAGAGAAGGTCACATCACTGATTATAGAGATCTATAGGTTCCTTGTGAGATTGTGGAACTAAATTAAAACAGTCTGTTAAGTGTGATAATTGGGGCTGATTAAATCTCAACATCAGACTGCCACTTTTAAAGTCTTTGACAGTGAATTAGCTGGAAACAGTGGACCCCATAATGTAAAATGTGTGGAAGGTTGTTAAGTTATTTGGGGTTATTGTCTTAATGGTAAAACCTAAAATTCATAATTAATTACTGTGTGTGAAAAGGAGGGGATAAGGTAAAGCCTTATTCAGATTGGTTCTTCCCATTCAGAGAACTTCTCAGGGTTAGTCTATTCCACCTTGCAGGAGGGGTGATGGTGTCAAAGAACACAGCCCACAGCAGCTCTAAGGGTAGATGGGGTAGATATCCCCACTCCTCTCACTTTTAAAGAGGATGACTAATGTTTTCTCCAATGTAGGGCTAGAGGGGTTGACTGCAGGCCCCATGCACCAGCTACCATATACTGGTGCCCTAACAATAAATAAACTATGTCTGCTCTGGTAGATACCAGTGCAAAATGCATTATGCTATAGGGGAACCCTGAAAGACATCCTGGCAAGTAGGCAGCCATAGAACGGTAAAGGGGAAATTCAGTCAGAGAAAAATGAAATAAATTAAGACTGAAAATAGAGACTTGCCTCCCATAAAATATGTGCTTTACATCAGTCTAGAGGAAGAATATCATGGGATAGATAGGCAGGGGCATCAAGATCAACCCTTTTTATGGTGTCCCTGTTAATTCCCTTTATTTTAAAAACTTGCCATGTTCCTGGAAATCATTTATGTGGACAAGACCATCAGTCCTGGGAAAAGAGCTTGTTTGGGCTAGGGAGTTCCTCAATTAGTTCTGAAACAAAGGACTTAAAATGCTGAGAATTTGCAAGATCACACATAATACAGAAATGATTTCTAATGATTGGTCTTTACATGAGGATAAATTTAAAATCAAGAAGAAAAGAAAAAAAAAAGATGTTATGTGAAATCTCTTATATGTGTGAGTCCTGATAAGTTTTTATGGCTTATTGCAATTCTATGAGAGTAAAAATAAATATATCTAGCTTAAAGCTGTGATTAGTGAAACTTGCCTTTGTAAGTAAAAGCTCTTGGGACTGTAAATGATTCTGTTTTGAGGTTTGAATTTAGGTATAGTTGTCTGATGAATCAGCAATCTACCATTCAAGAGGAATGCCACAAGCTACACAGAGGAAATGTGATCCTGAATTGTTATAGGCAGAGGTTTGCATCTGAGAAAATCTGCATCATCCTAAAGTGAAGAATTAACCTCCAGTGAAGAGCAAATTAAAACAATAATTAGGAATTATTTTGTCCAATTGTATGTCCATAAATTTGACAATGTTAGTCAAAAACATTAGAAAGTATAGGAATAAAATGAGTCTTCCTTAAAATAATAAGTAGCATCTATCTAAAACCATCAGCAAGTACTATATATAATGGGAATAAGTTAGAAGCATTTCAAATAAGATCAGAGGTGAAACAAGGATGTCCACTATCACCCCTCTAATTCCTTTAGTACTAGAAATGTTAGCTGTAGCAATAAGAGAAGAAAAAGAAATCAAAAGAATTAGGTTAGGCAAAGAAGAGACTAAGCTAATACTTTTTACAGATGATATGATGATATACTTAGAGAATCCTAGAGAATCAAGTAAAAACTACTTGAGATTATAAATAAATTTAACATAGTTGCAAGATGTAAAAAAAAAAAAACAACAAAAAACAAACAAACAAAAAAAGAAACCCAGACAAATCGTTGGCATTCCTAAATATTTCTAAAAAGTCCAACAAGAAATAGAAAGAGATATTCCACTTAAAGTTACTGTAGACATTATAAAATATTTGGGAATGTACCTGCCAAAACAAACCCAGGAACTATAGGAACACAATTATGAAACACTTTTCACACAAGTAAAGTCAGATCCAAAATAATTGGAAAATCATCAGTTTCTCATGGCTAGGTCAAGGTAATATAATAAAAATCACAATTTTGCCTAAGTTAATTCACCTATTTAGTGCCATATGAATAAATCTGACAGAAAATTATTTTATACAGCTAGAAAAATACCAACAAAATTCCTTTGGAAAAACAAAAGGTCCAGAACATCAAGGGAATTAATGAAAAAAAATGCTAGGGAAGGTGGCCTAGCCATACCAGATTTTAAACTGTATTATAAAGCAGCAGTCATCAAAACTACTTGGTACTGGCTGAGGAATAGAGTGGTGGATCAGTGGAATAGGTTAGGTACACAAGACACAGTAGTCAATGACTATGGTAATCTACTGTTTGACAAACCCAAAGACCCTAGCTTCTGGGATAAGAATTCACTATTTGACAAAAACTTCTGGGAAAACCAGTAAATAGTATGGTAGAAACTGGGCATAGACCAATATCTTAGACCGTATACCAAAATAAAGTCTAGATGGGTACGTGATCTAGAAATAAAGGCTGATACTGCAAGCAATCTGGGAGAGCAAGGAAAAGTTTATCTGTCAGATTTATGGAGGAGGGAGCAATTTATGACCAAACAAGAGATAGCATTACAAAATGCAAAACTGACAATTTTGATTACATTAAATTGAAAAGATTTTGTATAAATAAAGTCAATGTAACCAAGATTAGGAGGGAAGTGGAAAATTGGGAAAGAATTTTTACAACCCATGTATCTGATAAAGGCCTCATTTCTAAAATGTACTAAAAATTGAGTCAAATTTTTAAAAATACAAGTCATCCCCCAATTGATAAATGGTCAAAGAATATGAACAGGCAGTTTTCAGAGGAAGAAATTAAAGATACCTATACACATATGAAAAAAAATGCTTTAAATCACTATTGACAAGAGAAATGTAAGTCAAAACAGCTCTGAGATACCACACCTTGATGTTCAGACTGCCTAAGATAACAAAACAGGACAATGATAAATGCCACAGAGGATGTGGAAAAATTAGAATACTAATGCATTGTTGGTGGAGTTGTGAACTGATCCAATCAATCTAAAGAGCCATTTGGAACTATGCCCAAACGGCTATCAAAAAGTGCTTATTCTTTGATCCAGCAATACCACTGCTAGGGCTATATCCTAAAGAGACCATAAAAGTGAGAGAAAGACCCATTTGCACAGAAATATTTATAGCAGCTCTTTTTGCGGTGGCAAAGAATTGGAAATCGAAGGGATGCCCATCAATTGGGGAATGGATAAACAAATTGTGGTACATGAATGAAATGTAATACTATTGTGCTATAAGAAATGAGGAGCAGACAGACTTCATAATATCCTAGAGAGACTTATATGATTTGATGCTGAGTGAGGAGAGCAGAACCAGGAAACTTTGTACACAATTACAGACACATCATATCTGTGACTACTAACTTTAATGGACTGAGTTTCTCTCAGCAATGCAAGGTTATAAAACAACTCCAAAAGACTCATGATAGAAAAGATATCCACATCCAGAGAAAAGAACTATGAAGTTTGAATGCAGATCGAAACACCTACTTGCTCTCTCTTTTGTGTTTAGTTTTGTTTCGTTCCTTCTTTCTTGTTGTTCACTTCATTAGTTATAATTCTTCTTTCCAACCTGACTAATATTTAATGAGAAGGTATTTGTAGAACCTATATGGGATTGCATGCTGCCATGGAGTGGGGGAGGAGATAGGGAAGGAGGGGAGAAAATTTGGAACTCAAGGGATTGTGGAACTGAATGGTATAAAATGAAAGTAGATAAATTTAATAAAATAAAATTTAAGAAAAAGAAAGAAAAGAAAAGAAAATTATTTAAGGGGAAAGCAACAGATTTTGCAGGGGATGTGGAAAAATTGGGACACTGATTCATTGTTCATTGTTCCACAATAACCTTGAAGAATTGTGAACTAATACAAACATTTTGGAAAGCAATCTTGAATGAGTTATCAACTGCATACTATACCCTTTGACCTAGCAATATCATTATGTGGTCTTACTCCAAAGATGACTAGGCTAAAAGGGAAATAACTTACACGTTTTAAAATGTTTATATTAGCTCTCTTTGTGGTGGCAAAAATTGGAGATGACAGGGATGCCCCTTAATTGGTGAATGGCTGAACAAGTTGTGGTATATGATTGTGGTGGAATACTACTGTGCTAAGAGAAATGATGAACTTAATTATCTTAGAAAAACATGGAAAGACTTGTTTGAAATAACGAAGCCCTGTTCATTAGCAAAACTAAGAGAATATTGCATACATTAACATTATTTTTTTAAGATCAAGTTTGAGGGAATAATTCATTTTGTTTATTATAAATATCTAAATTAACAACAAAGAACATATGAAGAAAGATTCTGCATCTAGAAAAAGAATTGATAAATAGAAATATGTATAACATAATTTTACATATATATGTTATGTATAAAAGTCTTCAAGAAATACAGTTTCTGGTTAATTTAATCACTTTAATAATAAGGCTAGAAGTTTATCATTAAAAGGATATTCATTTGGCAGTTTCTCTCGGACCAAAAATCCTAATTGTAGTGGGGTAACAATTTTTAAGCCCTTCAAAGAGGAGGTGTTGCTAAGTCATGCCTAATCATTTCTGATTGCTTAATCAAATAGGAGGTGGGCTATTTTAGTCTATGTGACTTAGGTCACTCAAATCTTATTCAAAGTCATCAATTTTCAAATCACCTGTCTTGATAATAGGGAGAATCAACTTTCTGCAAGGACCTGTCTGAGTAAACACAGTAAGCAGAAATAAACCCATTAGCCTGAAGTTAGAATTACTGTGTAATTAGATGTTGGCCTGGGTAAATCTTCTTTTTTCTTTGTTAATTAATTTATTTTTAGTTTTCAACATTCATTTTCCCATGATTTTGAGTTCCAAATTTTCTCCTCATCTCTCCCCATGCCCACCCCAAGAAAGCATGCATTGTGATTACCCCTTGCCCCATCTGTCCTCTCTTCTACCATTCCAACCCTGTGCCGCTCTTAGACCCTTCCCCCTTATTTTCTCATGGGTAAGCTACCCAACTGAGTGTGTATGATATTCCCTGCTAAAGCCAAATGAGAGTTAAAGTTCACTCATTCCCTCTCATGTCCTCCCTCTTCCTCTCCTTTGTGAAAATTTTTCTTGTTTCTTTTATGTGAGATTATTTATGCCATTCTACCTCTCCCTTTCTTATTCTCCCAATATATTCCTCTCTCACCCCTTAATTTATTTTTTTTGTTTTTTGGAGGATAATTAGGGTTAAGTGACTTGCCCAAGGTCACACTGCTTGTAAGTCTTAAGTATCTGAGGCTGGATATGAATGCAGGTCCTCCTGACTCCAAGACCAGCATGCTATTCACTGCAGGACCTAGCCACCCCTCTTAATTTTATTTTTTAGGTATTGTTCCTTCATATTCAACTCACCTTGTGCCCCCTCTCCCTCTCCCTCTCCCTCTCTCTCCCTTCCTACCTTTATCCCTCCCTCTTCCCTTCTCTCCTTCTCTCTCTCTCTCTGTCTCTCTCTCTCTGTCTCTCTCTCTCTCTTTCTCTCTCTCTCTACCCTCCACTCACCATAATACTAAAAAGGTCATGAGTTAAAAATACCATCTTTCCATATAGAAATATATAACAGTGCAACTTTAATCAGTCCCTTACAATTTATCTTTCCTGTTTACCTTTTCATGTTTCCCTTGATTCTTGTATTTGAAAGTCAAATTTTCTATTCAGTTCTGGTCTTTGCTTGGAAGTCCTCTCTTTCATTGAATGTCTATTTTTCCCCCTGAGGGATTAAACTCAGTATTCCTGTGTAGGTGAATCATATTCCTAGCCCTCCCATTCATTAATGTAGAAGCTGCTAAATCTTGTATTATCCTGATTATGTTGCCACAATAGTTAAATTGTTTCTTTCTAGCTGCTTGCAAAATTTCCTCCATGACATTGGGAACCTAGACATTAGTTACAATATTCATAGAAGTTTTCCTTTTGAGATCTCTTTCAAAAGGTGATTGGTGGATTTCTTCCATATCTATTTTCCCTTTTGGTTCTGGAATATCAGGGCAGTGTTCCTTGGCAATTTCTTGAAAGCTGATGTATAGGCTCTTTTTTAATCATGGCTCTCAAATTTAACTATAATATTTATTACACTTCCTGTTTTAATATCTGTTTGAGGAAGTGATCAGAAGATTCTTTAAATTTCTATTTGACCCTATGATTCTAGGATTTCAGGTCAGTGTTCCTTGATAATTGCTTTTTTGTTGTTGTTTACTTAATTAATTTATTTTTAGTTTTCAACATTACTTTCCACAAGATTTTGAGTTACAGATTTTCTCTGCGTCTCTCCACTAACCCCCTACCACAAGTTAGCAAGCCTACTAAATACCCCTTCCCCCAATGTGATCTCTCCTATATCCTCCCCCATTCCTTCCAGAACTTTCTAGCAGGACAAGATGAATTTTTATACTCCAATGTTTGTATATCTTATTTCCCAATTGCATGAAAAAAAACATTCTTTAAACATTTGTTTTTAAAATTTTGATTTCCAGATTCTTTCCCTTCTTCCCTCCTCACCCACTCCCACTGGGAAGACAAGCAACTCAATATAGGTCATGCATATGTAGTTGTGTAAAATGTTTCCATAGTAGTTATATTGTGAAAGACTATATTTCTCTCCATCCTATCCCACCCCCTCAACTTATTCTATTTTCTCCTTTGACCCTGCTCATTTTCAAAAGTGTTTGCTTCTAACTACCCTCTCCACCGATCTGTCCTCCCTTCTATCATCTCCCATCTTATCTCTTTGTCCCCTACTTTCCTGTAGGGCAAGATTCTTAGTTGAGGGTATATGTTATACCCTCCTTAAGCCAAATTCAAAGAGAATAAGGCTGACCCATTCACTTTCACCTTCATGCTCTTCTCCTCCATTGTAACAGTTTTCTCTTCCCTCTTTTATATGAGATAATTTACCCTATTCTATCTCTCCCTTTCTTCTTCTCCCAATACATTCTCTCTCACCTCTTAATTTTATTTTTAAAATCTTCTCTTCATATTCAACTCACCCTGTGCCTTCTCTCTATGTATAAATGTACACACATATACACAGATTCTCATATATATTTACACACACCTACACCTCCTATACATAAACACATAAGTATGTATACATATATAAGCATATACGTGTGTATGTGTATTCCCTTGAACTATTCTTGTACTGAAATAATTCCTGAGTTACAATGATCATTTCTCCATGTAAGAATGTAAACAGTTCTACTTTATTTCTTTTTCTTGTTTACTTTATCATGCTTCTCTTGCTTCTTACATTTGACAGTCAAATTGTCTGTTCAGCTTTGTTCTTTTTCATCAAGAATGACAACATTTAGGGACGAGTCAAGATGGCAGCACAGAAGCAGAAAAACTCCATGAGCTCCCCAATGACCATCTCAAATACCTATAAAATATGATTCTAAACAAATTTTAGAGGTCCAGAACCCACAAAATGACAGAGGAACAAGGCTCTCACTAAAGGCAGCCTGGCACGCAGAGAGGAAGGGTTCATCGCAATGCGCCGAGAGCCGCAACCAGGCTGGCCTGAAACTGTGACTGTAGCCCCAAGGCAGACAGGACAAGATGCAGCTGGAGCAATTGAGAGACTGGATCACCAGCAGCTGTGGCAGTTTCCAGAATTATGAACCCATAAGAGGCAAGGACAAAGTGGAAGGTCAGTGGAACTTGGCTAAACTTGTGGGAAAGGAGAGGGTCCAGCCATATGATCCTAGGGCAAGAAAGCAGCAGAAGCAGGGGCCCTGCAGCTGGCTCCATGTGGCTGCTTCAGAGCTCCTGGCCTGCAGATTACAGGAGGGGCCAAGTGATCATTCAGAGGCTAAGCACTCTTGCCTTAAACTGCCTAGATCAGGATCATGGTCTTGGGTTTTGGCCCCGAGATGCATAACCAGTGAGCCAAGCTGATGGCAGCTGCAGAGACAGCATCCTCCTAATACTTCTGGAAGCAGCAAAAAACCCCAGCAATTTGGGACAAAGTGCTCCCCTCTGAAAGCAGAGTTCTACAGAGCCGCAATCAAGTAATTGACTGGCAACATGAGCAAGCAAAGGAAGCAAAGCAAGCTCAGCAATCCAACTTTAGATTCCTTTTTTGGTGACAAAAAGTATCAAAGCATGGAATGGGAGGAAGACATCACAGTCAGAACTCCCACATCAAAAGCTTCCAAGGAAAATGTAAACTGATTATAAGCTATAGAGGAACTTAAGAAGGATTTTGAAAACCAAATAAGAGAAGTGGAGGAAAAACTGGGAAGAGAAATGAGAATGATGCAAGAAAATCATGAAAAGAGAGTCAACAACCTGACTGAAGAAAATAACACCTTAAAAAACAGACTAACTCAAATGGCAAAAGAGGCCCAAAAGCCAATGAGGAGAAGAATGCCTTAAAAAGCCAAATTTGATAGATGGAAAAACAATCTCAAAAGCTTACTGAAGAGAATAATTCCTTCAGAATTAGAGTG
>CM053583.1:254387976-254410819 GCA_028627135.1 Pseudochirops cupreus | reverse complement strand
CTTCAGAGAATACAAACACAAGTTACAAACAGAAGTTACAAGCAGACAAAGAAACAGATAAGCAGACAGGCTTCCAACTGTCTGACCATTACATCCATACCTACTTAGTTACCAGAGAGGGAAGCATCAACATCTGGGTTTTCAAAGCTGGGGGGCTCAACGGCTTCCCAGAGTCTCATCTGGTCAAATCACACAACTCTTTCCAAATTGAGCCCCAAACCAAAACCTCACATCAGGGTATATATAGCCTTCTCCTGGATCAGAGAATGTCACAACCCTCTTGACCCACTGCCTAATCACAAAGTAATAAGGAGTGGGCATTCCTGAAGAACAAGCCTCCTGCCACAGGCTCCATGTGACCACATTCAGCCTATTAGAGGGCAGAGTATACTTTCAAATCATGGAAAGTTCTCAGAGCCACTTAATCCTATCAAAGCGCCTAGAGGCAGGGAAGATCTTCAGATTCCCATAACAGATGCATTCCTCATATTTCCCACAGAAACAGAAGGTGTATTCATGTACTCAACCACAACCACATCCATCTAATCTCAGACAGGACTGCAATAGTCTACCAATCTGAAAGCACCAGGATGTCTAAGAAGGGTGTAGACCTCAAAATAACAGAAGAGACTTTCTCTAAGTATGCGGTAGAACAGTAATAGCAAAAACTGTCATTTAGGCAAACTTATGACATAGAGAGACTTATTATAATATCATCGCCATACATACAACTCCCCCACCATGTGCTTTTCTCTTTGCTTTGTGGATAATCACATGCACAGTTCCACTGAGGATGGGACCCCTCCCCCATTCCTAATCTCTTAACAGACCCCTTTTGCCTTTTTAATATTCATAATTTCTGTTGTGTAATCAGCATCATTACACTATAAGTTTGCCTGTGTTGTCTTAGTAGGTTGCTGGTTACTCTTGGAATTCAGGCTGTTAGACATGTCATTACCAATAAATGCCTAAACTTGGATTAGACATGATCTGACTCTGAATTCTTTGAGATGGTGCCACCACAACATGCCAGGAAACCACAACAATAGAAGAGAGATCAGATTACAAGAGGGGCAGTCAGAAGTAAAACACTTTTGAGGAGGGACAGGGTAAAAGAAAAAGAATAAAGAGGAGGTGAATAATTAGGAAAGAATAATGTCATAATAATAAGGGAAGAATAAAGGGGAGGGAAAATAGGGTGGGAAGAAATACAGTTAGCAATAGTAACTGTGAATCAATTTTCAAACAAGTTTTTCTGATAAAGGCCTCATTTCTGAAGCTTATAGAGAACTAAATCAAATTTATAAAAATAAGAGCCATTTCTCAACTGATAAATGATCAAAAATTATGATCAATTTTCAGATGAAATTGTCAGTTATCTATAGCCATATGAAAAAAAATCATAACTCATTTTTGATAGGAGAAATATAAATTAAAATAATTTAGACTACTATTTCATTATTATATATTGTATATTATAATATATCATATTATTATTATCTCATACCTATTAGGTTGGCTAACAAGACAGAAAAGGTAAATGACAAATGTTGGAGGGGATGTGGGAAAAATGAGACATTAATGCACTATTGGTGGAGTTGTGAACTGTTTCAGCCTTTCTGTAGAGCAATTTGGAAATGTGCAAAAAAAAGTTATCAAACCTTGCATATCCTTTGACCTAGTAATACCACTACTAGATCTGTATTTCCAAAGAGATATAAAAGCTAAAAAGAAAAGGACCTATACATACAAAAATATTTATAGCAGCTCTTTTCTTGTGGCAAAGAATTAAAAATTGAGGGGATGTCCAGCAATTGGGGAATGGTTAAACAAGTTGTGGTATGTGATTATGACGGAATAGTATTGTACTATAAGAAATGATGAGTAGGATGCTCTCAGAAAAACCTGAAAATGCTTGCAAGGGCTAATGCAACGTGAAATGTACTGTGTACAAAGTAATAGCAATACTGTATGATGATCAGCTATGAATGATTTAGTTATTCTTAGCATTGCAATAATCCAAGACAGCTCTGAAGGACTTATGATGAAAAATGTTTTCTATCCCCAGAGAAAGAACTGATGGTGTCTGAATATAGACTGAAACATACTTTTTTTACACTTTATTTTTCTTGAGTTTCTTTTTGTTCATATTTTCTTTCACAACAAGACCATTATGTATATGTTTTGCATGACACAACATACATATATATATATATATATACACACACACATATATGTTGTATAATCTATATCAAACTGCTTGTCTTTTCAATGAGGGGTGTGGGGAGGGAGGAAGGGGGATAATTTGGAAATAAAAATTTTACAAACCAATGTTAAAATTGTTTTTACATGGTACTGAGGAAAATAAAAACTTTTAAAAATAAAAAAAATATATATATATTCAAGTCATAGTGGTCTTGGAGCCAGGCAAGTGGGAGAGTATAGGCAGCTGGTCCAGCAGAGAAGCCTGGAGAGGCCAAGGAATTAAAGACTTAAGCCCAAGGAGGGGCTTTGAACTTGGAAGTGGGACTGTGATATAAAGCATTATACAGGATATACAACATATATATCTTGTGATATACAGGAACTGAGCTAAACTATGAATTTAATTTCCTCCCTAGAGACTAAGGTGATATAACTGAGTGGGCAGATTATGCCCCTGAAGTGTTGCAATAGTAAATTTCTTTGTTTTTTCAAAAACTTTATTTTAGACTCAAACACCAGAACATAAATAAGAATAGAGAAAAGAAACACAAATGTATCACAAATTTAAATACTGGAACATAAAAACAAAGTTAGAAAGAAAAAAAGCATGTCATGTGCATAGCAGAACATAAGAGAGAATTCAAAATATGTAACAATAATTTTCATTTCAAGAAAGTTTATATGATAAATAATACTGTATTAAGAATTGTTCATCTTTGCTTCCTTGTGAGTTTTCTTCTGTTGTCTGCTGTGTAATTTTTTACTTTGTTCTTCCCCCCCCCCACCAACTCCCCCCCACCGAAGGCCACAATAAAATTTAAAGTTTACATAAGTTTCTCTATAGCTATAAATATATGCATAAGCTCCCACACCTCCCCCAGAAGGCTGCAATAAAGTTTAGGTATACTTCCCCATAGCTATAGATACACACACACACACACATATGTATATATACATACATACATACATATATATACATATATGTATAAACATACATTCCCAAACCTATTCTACTCCTGATCTTTGTTTTTATGTACATGAATATCTCTTATTTCCTATCCCTCCTGCCTCCTCTACTTAACTTTTACCCCACTACCTTGACCTCATATGACTTGTCTAACCCGCTCCAAGGATCCCTCCCCTATCTTCCCATTCTCATAAATCTAAACACCGTTTTATACCCTGATTTGCTTATTCTCTCAGCCTCCCCTCTAAAGATCCCTCCCTTGTCCTCTCCTCCCTCCCTATGCCCCTACCATTATTTCTTCTGAATTTAGAAGACTTCTGGGTGTGTGTTTGTGTTTATGTGTGTGTATACACATATAATATATGTATATGTTATATACATTCGTGATGAAAGGAGGTTACCAGAACTACCCGCTCTTTTTCCCGATCTAATTACTATGTATCAGTTCTTCCTCTTGTACTTCATTTGTATAAAATAATTATTCTTTTTAACTGTTCTTAAATGGTTTTACTTTTTAAACTTGTATCATGCCCAAGTTTTCCCAAATCTTTCTTATGTACTACCCAATTATTAATAAGAAGCTCAGACATAAATTTTACATTTTATATACGTAAAAAGTAAACAGTCTTATCGTTTGGATACCTTGTAATCAGTCTTTGTTATGCATCTTATGTTTATATTGCTTCTTATATACGTCTAATCATCTATTAAATTGAGGACTTTTTTTTAACAAAGTATTGAAAATCTGAGAGTTTATCAAATGTCTATTTTTTTTTCATTTGAGATAATAGTTAACTTTACAGGGTATGAGATTTTTGGTCAGAGGCTCAGTTCTTTTGTTCTTTGATATATTGTGTTCCAAGACCTGCAGTCCTTTAATGTTTCTGCTGCTAGGTCTTGTGTATTTCTAATTGCGGCACCATCATATTTAAATTGTTTTAATCTTGATGCTTTTTAATACTTTTTCCTTGAGCTGGGGATTTTGGAATTTGATTATGATCTTCCTATGAGTTTTCCTCAGAGAATCTCTTTTAAGTGGTGATTGATGGTTTTTTTTTTCTATTTCTACTCTCCCCTGACCGCCCTTGTTCTAACACTTCAGGAAAATTTTCTTTAATTATTTCTTGTATTATTGTATCAAGATTTTTTTTTATCATAACTTTCAGTTAGTCCAATAACTTTTATATTTTTTCTTCTTGATCTATTATCTAAATCAGTTTTTTTCTTATAAGATGTTTCACTTTCTCTTCTATTTTTTCATTATTCATATTTTGTTTAATCATTTCTCAGTCTCTTATAATTTCACTGGCTTCACTTTGCCCAGTTCTAATTTTCAAGGTGTTATTTTCTTCCTTAAGATTCTATATCTCTTTTTATAGTTGGTTGATTTTCCTTTCATATCCTTCTTGTTTTTCGTGGATTATTTTTATTTTCTCTTATAGAATTTCCTCCCTCTCATTTGATTTTTAAAATCTTTGTAAAGTCTTCTATAAATTTTTGTTGCTACTCTTTGAGGTTTTCTTTACTTCAATTTCCTTCTCTGAAGATGAACCCCAGTCATATGTATTACCATAATAGGCTTCTATAGTTGGATTCTTTCTCTTTTGCCTGTGAATTTTTTGTGTGCGTGTGGTGATAGCTTAATTATATATAGTCACCTCTAGCCTTGGGCTATGGATAGTGGTGCCCCTTGCCCCAGATCTTCAGTTCTTACCTCTACCCTGAAACCAAAGCCAAATCTCTAACCTCCTGTAAGTGCCCCCAGCCAGGGGCTTTCTGCCCCACTGTGTCTGTGCTCACTAGGCATGTGTTCATTTGTTCTTCCTGCTCTTTGCAGCACAGCCAGGTCTGCTGCTCCTGGTCAGCAGAGGTTCCCTCTTCCCAGGCTCAGACACTTAACTCCCCTCTCTACCCGAGGGGTAAAAATTCCAGGGGCTGTTTTCTCAAACCAACTAACTCCAGGGCTTGATGCTTGTTGTTTAAGAGGCTTGTTGTTTGCTCTTCAAAGGGAACCTAGTCTGGAGGTGTTTACTCTTCATAGGGACCAAACCTAAGCCTGGATTTTTCTTCTGCTCTTCTCAAATTGTCCCAGGAAGACCTAGGTTATGCCCCTATTCTTATTTATCTCCACTCACACTTTGTTTGCCCTAAGGTGCTGTTTTAACTCTTTTGTGGGGGAAGATCTTGAGAGCTTGGAATTTTTTTACTTATTCTGCCATCTTCCCAAGAATTCTCAATAGTAAATTTCTATATGTGTGGTTTTATGTCTCAAAGTAAATAATTCTTTGGGAAAGCTAATCTGATTGTAAGTGGTAAAATGGAACTGGGGTATAGAGGACTCCCCTATAATCTGAACAACAATGTTAGTGAGAAGTTGGAGTCATTTGCAGAGAGCCTTGACACTCCAAACTTCATTAAGGGTACCAGAGAGCCCTGTAGGAAGAGTGAAATACAATCTACCTGACCTTTCATGCAGTAGAACCCAGGATAGTCAGTGTTATACATATAAATAAAATGTAGAATGATGAGTTCAGGAAGCAGCATGTAGACCACATTGGCAGGAGTATGGAATTAATGAAAGGGAACAGTATGAAATAAATCTGGAAAAGCATGACAGATTACAAAGAGCTTTATATGCTAAGCTAAGGAATTGTTTTGTTTCCTGAGAGGGAAAAAACAGCAGTTGAAGATTCTTAAGCAAACAAATGGCAAAGATCTTTGTTTTAAGAATATTATCTGACACTTGTGTGAAGGTCAAATTAGAAAGGAAAAACACTAGATAGATGTGAGAAGAGCAATCATGTAGCAAAAAGCTCAGGTGATAAGAACCTTAGTCAGTAAATCTCATTAGTTCAGAGAACAAGATAGGGACTTCCAGAAACAAAGATGGCAGAGTAAGCAGTAAGTCACTCTCACTCTCCCTTACTGACCTTGAAAAATACAGAAAATACTGCCCTAAGAAAAATCCTGGAAAGTTGAGCCAACAGAAAGGGTACAACAGTTTTTTTTTTTAGTTTGTGAGGAAATTCATGGGAAAGGTCCCTCTTGCTGTGGCTGAAGGGCACCAGTACAGGATGGGAGGCATCCTGGCAAACCAACAATAATCCCTACCTCAGAAAACCAGCAGGATATCCTGAGCACCAGGGTGTTGGAACAGGCAAGCACCAACACCAGCACCCCTGTGTGCCTTCATGCAGACAGGGAAAGAAACAGACACCAGTACAGAGAACCACCTGGCAGACAGGTGTCCACTAGCAGATGACCCTACCCATGCTCTAGCACAACCTCCTGTGAAGAGGTGACTTCCAGGAGCCTGACCACTTCAGCCCACACACCTCAGCCAGTGAGCTTCAGTGTTAACCCAGGGCAAATGCAGTAAAACACCATCTGGCATCTCCACACACTAGCCAACACCACCAACTTTAGCTTAGCACCAGATAAGCTATAGCCTCCTTCTGCCAGAACACGAGACCACAGCACATAAAATCAATAACCAGGTCCCTATCGCCCTGCCCAAGAAGTGTGGCTCAGTGCTCCCTATGCCCAGAAGTAAAGATCAACCTTAAAAGCCAGGAAAAAGGCAAGCACAATGAGAAAGAAAACAACATAAAAAATCAAAGTCTATATATTCTTTTTACAGGGACAGGAAAGATCAAAACATAAATTCAAAAGAGGACAGCATTGTCAGTATACTTACATCTAAAACATCAAAGGAGAATATGAATTGGTCTGAAGCCCAAAAAGCCTTCTTGGAAGACCTCAAGAAGGATTTTAAAAGCCAAATTAGTGAAGTAGAAGAAAAACTGAATAATTCCTTGAAAAATACAATTGACAAGATGGAAAAAAGTACACTGAAGAAAACAACTCCTTAAAAAGTAGAATTGGCTAAATGGAAAAGGAGATACAAAAGCTAATGGAAGAAAACAATGTGTTAAAAATTAGAATTGGGCAAGTGGAAGCTAATGACTCTATGAGACATCAAGAGAACAGGATAGATGTAAGAAGTGGTGTAAAAACCGAATGAGCAGCACTTCCCCAATCTCTCTAAATTGGAAAGCTTTCCCTCTGTTAATTATTTCCTATATATCCCATATATAGCTTGCTTTGTATAGATTTCTTTGCATGTTGTGTCTCCCACCAGGCTGTAAGCTCCTTAAGGGCACAGACTTTCATTTGCCTCTTTTTGCATCTCCAACACTTAGCATAACGCCTTTCAATAGTACGTGCTCAATAAATATTTATTGATTAATTGACTGAGGGGTGAAAGAGAATGAAGAGTTTATAGTGGCTTCCAAATTATGAATATAGGTGGCTACAAAGTATGTTAAAATGGCGAAGCAACAATTGTAGAACATTTAAATGTATAGGTAAGATGTTTGCATTTTATCCTAAGGGCAGGAGGAGTTTGTTGAAGATTCTTGAGCCAACGTATGAAATAGAAGTATGGTGGTATAATCAATAGAAATAAGGAATTTTGAAGGAGAAACAGGATTACTTATGGCAAGAAAACAACTTAGGGTGACTTAGATGGTTTAGTGCTAGATTTGAAATCAGCAATATATGAGTCTTACTAGTTGCATGACCTGATGTACCTCATTATTCTCATCTTTAAAGTGAAAAGGTTAAACTTGATGGCCTCTAAAGCTACTTCTAGCTATAAATATATGATCCTATGAAATATATGTGTATATGTATGTGTGTACTATATGTACATATGCATGTTTATGTCTATATATATGTATGAATGTACACAGATACATATATGTATACATGCAGACATATATATGTGTATATATGTGTATCTCTCTCTCTCTCTCTCTCTCTCTCTTTCTCTCTCTCTTTCTCTCTCTGTATGTATACATTGCAGCCTGGAACTGAAATAAATCATGGATCATGGATATTTACTTGATTGTTTGGTTCTGAACTGGAAAATTCTGACACCCTGATATGATTCTCCCAGGTCTCTTTCTACTGCTAATTCAAGTAACAATTGTCTGAGAATTTTATTATTGATCTAGCTCCGGAGTCCAGGACCACATGCTCACTGTTTCTCCTGCCTTTCTTTTCTTCTTTCCCACAAATAGTGATTAATAGAAGGACAATTAATCCACAGCCGCTGTCTATTAGCTGACTTTTCCCCAAACATTTCTACCCAGTCTATGTAGCTATTGTGTACCATCAGAAAGCACTCCAGTCTCTTGGTAGCCCAAGCTGATAATTAAGCACTCAGATTCTCTCTCCTGTCACCTATTATACTGAAACCCCATCTGTCTTGCCTTATTAAGGCTATGATAACAACGCATGGGGTTCATTGCAAATTAAATGCTACTGCTCAACTGAACTGCCACAGTACAATGTAATAATGTAAACATTGTACAGTATATTACTATTCTAATCACATATTTTATTGGAAGCAGTACACTTCTGAAAGCCTATATTCAATTTTCTCCTTTGCCTTATTGAAATCTTGCTGCTGTGACAATGGCTTACTGCAAAGCTAATGGTCTTTTCCAAATTTATTCAGAGGGAGAAAGAGAGAGAAAGAGACAGACAGACAGACAGATATAAATCACACAACTGTTTTCAGTCATTTGTGTAAAAATGCAAAGAAAACAAGGAACATTCAAAAATGATATGCCTGGCAGCATCCATTAATATGTATTTTGTCATTAATATTGATAAGCAAGTATTTTGTAGCAGTCATTTGTTGTCTTATGTTCTTAAGCTCTCTGTTATTCAAGCTGGTTGCCATTAGCTCACATCTTCCTCTATACCCAAAGCTTCAGAGAGACTTGGCAGACCTCCAAATCACTTACACTTAAATGGACACTCAAGCTCTGATGGACACACAGATAAATAGAGGCCAATAATTCAATACAGTATGACTGTACTGGGGCTGCTAGTAAATCCATCAGGCAGTAAATATCATCTGAAGCCAATGCAAGCTTTTATCTTTTCAATTTTTTGTATGTCTGTGTGAAACCTCAACATTCAGTGAATCATGTAATTTATTCTGCAGTGTAGAGCTTAGTTTGTCTCAGACATCATATTGACTTTTTTCCTCCATCTGTCAGGGGTAGACAGAAATTCTTCTATTGTGAGAGTATATCATGTTTCATTGGTTTATTTCTTTTCTTTATTTCTGCTGCAGCTTTTTAGCACGATTGGGCAAGGACACATTATCTCAGATCAATGAATGCTAAGAACAGCATCTGAACATCATTACAGCTGCATGTTAAACATTTGTACCAGCCAGTTTGTTAAATCAGCAAATACGCTTTCAGCAAATGTTTGTAATTGTTCATAAAGGGCTCCCTACTGCAGTGCTTTATTAAGTGAAAAATATGGCCTGTTGTTTTCTTCAGTTTTTCAGGCCAGCAGAGATTTGCCAATATATTGTAAATAATGCCAAACAGCTGGATAATTGACTCATGCTGGGTGAGTATGGAGTCCTACAGTTATCTATGACCCTGTATTGTGAATAATTAGGATATGCCTACATAAGGTAATACACTTAAGAAGAGAGAATGCAAAATCTATATTGTTTATAGCTAATGTTAATATTATTATAGTTTTTAATGTTTTTTAAAACAGGATCCTTTCATTTGTTAAAATTCATACTAGGAAGAAAAGTGCTGATTTTTTTCCCTACATGCAAAATGAAGAATTTATTAACTATAGACACATAAATTAAAGGATTACAAGAAAGGTTTCCACTATATTTAAAAGAAGTGAATATCCTTGGAGTGTGCTTATTAACTGCTTTGGATTTTAACTGGAACTCTGCTTTCCTTCATTAAGCACCTAGAAGATCCATGCCCACTTTCAAGATTTTTCCACCTCCATGCCATCACCTTTCTAACCCTGGAGATGTCAGTAGCTCCCTCATCTGATTGATGAATTTCTGCCTAGAACCACCATATTACGGAGGTCCCAGACCATCTCCATTCCTGATTCTGAATTTTCCTCCTTGCTCCCTTATAAGTACTTTTACCTCTGCTTTCCAGTGCCTTCTTAATTATCTGTCTGATTAGAATATAAGCACTTTGGTGAAAGATTTTTTTTTTTTGCTTATCTTCAAATGTTAAGTGCCTCACAGAGTGTCTGGAACACAGAAAATTCTTAATAGAACTTCATCTATTCTCAGGCATGGAATGTAGAGAGATGTTATGCATGAGATATATTTATATATGTGATTTATTTTTTGGAAAAGAGGTTTCCTAAGGTACTTTCCCTCTATCTAACCTTCTAGTCATATCCCTGTGATATACAGCTCTAAGGAGAGGATGGATTATTTTTAACTGTAACAAAAGGATCAATCATTTAAAATATTTACATTTGCCTTTTCCCACCCCTCCTCAACAGTAAGAATTTTAGACACTTTGTTACCTATTCTGTAGAAAGACACCAATTTATCAATTAGGAGAGCTTTGGAAAACTGGACTAAGAAACTCATGTATTAGCTATACCTGCAGTTCCCAAAGAAACCTTGATCTATTTACAACTCCAAAACCCCATGTAGACTCTACACTGTGACATTTGATATTCGATTTGGGTGTCTAGGTTGGGGTTAAGGCAGTCAGATGTTTTGCCCACAAAGTCTGGGAGAGATATTAAGGAAAAACACCTCCAAATAAATGAGCTAAAGACCCCATGACAGATAAAGTGATTAATTGATGAAACCATAAAGTACATATAGTGTGTGTATGCATATATTTATGTGTATAGATATAGAAGCACATGCTATAGAAAACTAACTTTCTGATAAGTTTCTTTATCTATTCATAAGCAACTGAATATGTACTTTAAATGTACACCACAGAGGCACAAAAACTGAAAATTATAATTGTAGACATGATGCTAAGAATCGCAGGATTCATTTATCCAATTTATTTTGATATAATAAAATGTACATACTTTTCTACTGATGGTTCTGCATTGGTCCATAGTATGGCAGAATTAATACCATTATGGGAATTTACATCATTAATTATAACTCATATAGTATTGTAAAGTTTGGGAACATTTTTCTTTGCCATCATTCTGTGATAATTATGCATTTTGTCATATTATATTTTTAGTGCCATCATCTCATTCACCTAATGAGCTTTTTCATTCTGTTAAAAGCATATGCATGATTAAGTTTGGTTGGTAGAAGCTATCTCCAGATTGAGGAAGCCATATTCCAAAGAATGGCTTGGTAATTCATGTTCTTTTATTGGTGTCAGAAATCATCAAATTGCTTACTACCTTGAATGAAAGCCTTAAAAAATCTAGTTAGATGCAAATTCTGTTTTTAAAGCATAAACCATTTCTAACCCCACCCCCCCATACCTATTCAGCAATCCCTCTCATACACTGTCCTTTAACACACTGTGCATCTGTACACATGACTTATTTTCTTTTATTAACCTCCAATTAGAAAGGCCTACTCTACACACATTATTTTTAGTATTCTATAGAGCTGCCATACTGCCTTTCCAAAGAGACCCATTAAAAGACAACTCACTGAGCCATTTTGCAGCACCTGACAGCAATTAATGTGAGCAGAGCCAAGAAAAATCATCTATTATTGAAAATAAAATGAATATGTAATACTGACCTTCTCCAACAGCCATCACATTTATGCTTACACCTGAATAATTCCAGAGGGAAAAAATGCATTTGCTCTATAGTCTGTGACAAGGTGGACAAGATTCATAAAAGAGCCTTGTCTGTCTATATAGCTGCTGTTAGCCCAGGGAATAAACTAGTTGTTAAAGACAGTGCATCCAGGATGGATGACCTTCTGTTTCAATAAAATATATTATACTGGTCCAGTAAGCCAATATTTTGACTTTTCTTCTAATTTCTTTCAATTCATTTTTTTATTCCTTTTAACTCAGGGCTATTTTTTTTTCCCTGAGGAAAACTCTCAAAAGATTGTGGACTCTTTTTTCTTTTTGTTTTGTCCTCCTTAAAGTTAACATTCTTTGTCCTTGGGGGAGGAGGGAGGAGGAAGGGAAGAAGTGGAAAATGTAGGTCATACTTATTTGAAAAGCACAGAATAGATGTTTACAAAGCTGTAATGACAAGTTGCTGGGACTAAATGAATCAACTTCTCTTTGCCGAGAGGAATATGTTTTTTTTTAAATCTAAGTCCAACATTCTCAAAGGGCAATGTCATACTTTTGAGAATGGAGTACGGTAGATAAAGGGAATGTGAAGACTATTACCTTCCTACCTAACTAAAATTGCTTTGTATGACATATCATATAACCCAGGTTTTTTGTTGTTTTTTTTTGGCAAAGTAAGCCAACAATTTTCAGAGTAAATCCTATTAGACATAAAGTACAAAAAGCCCTTTGTTACCATTCAAGCTAAACAAGGGTTGAAAGGCATTTATCTATTTTCCCCCAACTTCTATTAATGGTTTCAGCAAAATTTGAAGTGCTTCATACAGAATGACACAAACTTCTACTTGGTTTTCCACCTAACGTTCTCCCTTAGATATTGCAGACTTTGCCTACTTTTTCTCAGTTGCAAATCTCAGTTGTAGAAAAACAAAGTTAATTTAGATTCTCAAAATCAGATTCAATTCAGTGCCATTCCTTGCATCATTATTGAGATATTTCCATATAAATGAATGAATGAAATTACATGTTAAGTGCTTACTCTGTACCCACCACTATGCTAAACACTAAAGAGGAGAACTGTTCTTTCTCTTGAGGGGCTCACTCTTTCTTACTGAGGGAGACAACATATAAAAGAAGGTTCAGTTTCAGGAAAAGCCTAGAAATTCTAAAAATTTAGCAACAGTGCAGATGATGAGGTCCGTGACATGAGTAGGTCAGATAATAGCAGTCAGGGCCTATAGAAGCAGGGAATGTGGTAAGATCTGATAGTCTTCTATCTCACTAGAAGGAATACAGTTGATAACTTCAATCTCATTTAAGTATTTAAACATTGAAGCAGTCTATATGTTTTCTTGGTAGTTCCAGACAGAGGAAGAAAACAAAGGGGATGTGAAAGAGGTAGAGTGCCCCTGATGATGATAATCTTCTGGTTGCCTGGATATTGTGGAAGAGTTTTATGTGTCCTCACTATCTTTTAAGCAATACCTATGTCCATCTGTCTATATACATACCTATATATCTATATACACATCTACACACATATACATGCATATACAAATACATATATGCATACCTATGTGTGTATATGTATCCAGAAATTATAAGCATGAAGAGCAGAGTTTTCAACAGATTCTGTGAATGACTTAGAGAAATGAATTACATGAGACATTCAGAAGTTTAAAGATATTTATTGAAGGCTACATAAAATTAGACTGAGATGAGCACAGGCAGTCCATGCCCACTAGTCCTTAAATTTTAAGCCCCACCTTACATACCAACCTTTAGACTCAAATTCCTTTATTTTGCAGGAATCATTGATAACAAATGTGTTTTTGACATTAAAAATACATATATATATATCATTATAGAAACTGCTGAAAGTCTAACTCAACTAAAAAAAAGAAAAAGAAAAAGGTTTTTTACACCTGAAAGGAGGATTGGATAGAAAAACATTATCAGTGCTACTTTGCATCATATTCATATAAGGAGAAATTAGGGGACGAGGAGAAATTTGTGACATGATGAACATGCCCTATCTCTAGGATGTGTTGAAAGTTTATAGAGTGAATGATAAGTACCTTATACAATGGGGATTATGGGTTAAGTCCTTCTAAACCTGTCAATGGGCTATTTCTTTCGCACTATTAGGTATTTTAACTTGATATTAATTTTTACTAAATGTCACATAGGATGTCAAGCAATCTTTTCAGGTAATGAATCGAAGTCAACAGAGAATAAGATAAGTAGTTCTTTGGCTGAATGTGGAGAAACCATCATGCCAACTAAGATCCTCCTTACGATGTACTTTGTTTATGGCTCTGGAGAAGCAAAGACTATGAACCAAGCAAAAACACTTAAGAGAACACAGACATACTTCATGGATTCCTGGATGCCTTCTCTAAATATGCTATAGTCAAGAATATTAGACATACCAACAAACACACACACACACACAGACACACACACACACCGTGATGCATAGGAAGATGGCAAGTAAAAGCACAAATCATCATAACTAAAACGCTAGAAGTGTCCATAGCCTTATTAGTCAACAAACTCTTGCTCTAGCTCACATTTTCAAACTGAACTTCACAAATGCTGGAATAGGCTAGCAAACGAGCATAATAACAAATGAAATAAAAAACTAACACGTTTTCTGAACTAGAAGCTACCAGTGGTTCCAAATCTCATCACTGAGGGATACTTCCACTTGTGCTCTTCATTTTCACCATCATGACAAACTTCTTATTCACACTATCATTATATTCCCCCCCAAAAAACCATGTTACAATATCACCTTTTAAAATCTTATGTTAAAAATCATTTTAACTTTCATTTTTTCAATTCACAAGGATTTATTTTCTTTCCAACTTAACTATTTCACAATTTAAAAAAAAAGGAAAAGAAAAAACCTTGGAACAAACATGCATAGTTAGGCAAAACAAATACCTTCATTGGCCTTTTCCAAATGTGGAGTCCATCTATTCTCTTTCAATCCTCTGGAATCATGGTGGGACACTGTATTTATCAGGATTATTAGGTCTTTCATGTTGTTAATTTTTTTCCACTTCATAGTATTTTGCTTTTTTCCAATTACATATAAAGAAAGATTTCAGCACTCATTTTTGAAATCCTAATTTTTCTCCCTTCCTCTTCTCCAACTCCCCAAGACATTAATCAGTCTCATATAGATTATACATGTACCATCAGAACAAAAGGCAAAACCACTAGAAAGAAAAAAACAACAACAAAAGTGAAAACAGTATGCTTTGGTCTGCATTCAAATTCCATAGATTTTTCTCTGGATCTGGGAGCAGCAGAGCCAGTAGAAAGACAAGGTGGAGGAATATCTTGGTCTGGGAAATGTGGAGGATCAGCAAGAAAGGTCTGTTTCATTAAGGTTAAAGAATTCCAGGACAGGAAGTAATCCAACAAATCATTGGCAAAGCCCCACATCAGCAAACCAGCAGGAAATCCTGAGTCCCAGGGTGTAGCAGGCAAACACCAATAACAGGATCCCCCATGTGCCTTAATATAGCCAGGAAAACAAGAAGATTCCAGCTCAATGAACCACCATGTGTGCCAACAGAGACCCCAGTGGGCAGGTGTCCTCCAACGTGAACCTCCACATGATTCGGTGTAGCCCTAGGTAGGTAAATGTCCTACAGCTGCTGGACCTCCTTGTGTTCTAGTGCTCCAAATCACAATCTTACCCTATAGGAAGTAGGAGGGGAAAGAGGAAAAAAAGGGAGGGAGGCTGATGGAAGGGAGGGCAGATTGAGGGAGATGGTGGTCAAAAGCAAAACAGTAGTGAGGAGTGAGAGGGGAAAAGTGGAAAGAAAAGCATAAATGGGTGGAGAGGGAAATAGGACAGAGAGAAGATACAGTTATGTAATCCTTACTCTGAATGTTAATGAGATGAACTCTCCCATAAAATGGAAGCAGATAGCAGAATGGATTAAAAATCACAATCCTACAAAATGTTGATCAAAAGAAGCATATTTGCAGTTCTTCTGGTTCTGCTTACTTCATTCAGCATCAGTTCATGTAAGTCTTTCCAGGTTTTCCTAGATTCCAGTTGATTATCATTTTTTTATAGAACAACAGTATTTCATTACGTTCAAAGATCACTTATTCAGCCATTCCCCAACTGATGAGCATCCCCTCAATTTTCAATTCTTTGCCACCACAAAAAGAGCTGCTATAAATATTTTCATACGTTTGTGTCCACTTCCTTTTTTAATGATCTCTTTAGCTTATAGACCTAGAAGTGGCATTGCTGGGTCAAAGGGTATGCATATTTTTATAGCCCTTTGGGCATAGTTCCAAATTGCTCTCCAGAGTGTTTGGATCAGTTCACAACTTCACCAACAATGCATTAATGATCCAATTTTCCCATATCTTCTCTACTACTTATCATTTTCTTGTTTTGTCATGTCAGTCAATCTGGCAGCTGTGATGTGGTATCTCAGAGATGTTTTGATTTGCATTTCTCTGATCAATAGTGATTTAGAGTATTTTTTTCATATGACTATGGATAGCTTTAATTTTTTCATCTGAAAACTGCCTGTTCCAATCTTTTGACCATGTATCAATTAGGGAATGACTTGTTTTCTTATAAATTTGACTCAGTTTTCTATATATTCTGGAAATTAGGAATTTATCAGAGACATTGACTGTAAAAACTGTTTTCCCAGATTTCTGCTTCCTTGCTAATCTTATTTGCATTGGCTTTGTTTGTACAAAAACTTATTGATTTAATGTAATCAAAATTATTCCTTTTTCATTTCATAATGATCTCTGTCTCTTGTTTGGTCATAAATTCTTCTGTTCTCCATAATTCTGACAGGTAAACTATTCCTTGGTCTCCTAATCTTATTATTGTATAAGCCTTTATGTCTAAATCATGTATCTACATCAAATGTGCTTCTTTTAAACAACATATTGTAGGATTATGTTTTTTAATCCATTCTGCTATCTGCTTCCATTTTATGGGAGAGTTCATCTCATTAACATTTACAGTAAGGATTACTAACTGTGTCTTTCTCTCCATCCCATTTCACCCCCTATTTATCCTTTTCTCTCTACTTTTTCCCTCTCACTCCTCACTACTGTCTACTGTCACCACCTCCCTCAATCTGCCCTCCCTTCCATCGGCCCCCCTCCTTTTTTTTCTTCTTTCCCCTCCTACTTCCTATAGGATAAGATAGTGATTTGGAGCACTAGAACACTAGGAGATTCAGCAGCTGTAGGACACTTACCCACCTAGGGCTACACTGAATCATGTGGAGGTTCACTGTTGGAGGACACCTGCCCACTGGGGTCTCTGTTGGCACACATGGTGATTCTTTGAGCTGGAGTCTTCTGGTTTTCTTGGCTATGTTAAGGCACATGGGAGGTTCTGGTATTAGTGTTTGCCTGCTACACCCTGGACTCAGGATTTCCTGCTGGTTTGCTGATGATGGGCTTCACCAATGATTTTGCTGTATTACTTCCCATCGTGGAATGTACTCCCCTTTAACCTTAATGAAACAGACCTTTCTTGCTGATCTTCCACATTTTTCAGACTATCATATTGCTCCATCCCATTCTCCTACTGGCTCCGCTGTTCCAAGATTTTTTTTCTGGGGTGCTATTTTCTGGTTTTTAAGAGGTTAAAAGGAAGTGTGATAGTAATTTACCACTTACTCCACTATGTTGATTCCTGGAAACCAGCAAAATTTATCATAAAGTTCAAAGTCTAGAAATAAACTCAGAAAATGAGCAAATAAGGGAACTTGATCATAAAAGGTTACTATGGTAGCAGGGAAGACCAAGATATAAACACAGAAGAAGAAAATAATGTGAAAACTGCTAAAACAATGGTTTCAAATAAAAATGATAATTGGACATAAGCCCAACAAGAATTCCTGGAAAATACAAAAAAAAATAATAATGGTGGAGGAAAATTTGGGAAAAGAAATAAGAATGATACAAGAAAATAATGAAAAGGAAATAAGAGCTTGGTAAAAAAAAAAAAAGACACAAAAATACAGAAGAAAATAAGACATTAAAAAAACAGAATTGGCCAAATGGAATAGAGGCACAAGAATTCACTGAAGAAAAGAACTACTTAAAAGTTAGAATTGAGTATGCTTAATCACTCAATGATTGAAAAAAAAAACAATAAAATAAAGTGAAAGTAATAAAAAAAAGAGAAGAAAATGTAAAATATCCCATTGGAAAAAACAAAGGGCCTGGAAAATAGATCAAGAAGACATAATTTAAGAATTATTGAACAACTTCAAAGCTTTGATTAAAAACAAAAAGAAACCAGCTTAGACATCACATTTCAAGAAATTATGCAGGAAAACTTTCCCACTATCTTAGATATAGTGGATGAAACAGAAATTGAAAGAATACACTAATCACCTCTTCAAAATGATCCCAAAATGAAAACTCTCAGGAATATTATGGGCAAACTCGAGAGCTCACAGGATGGAGAGAAAATACTACGAGTAGCCAGAAACAAGTCATTCAAATATCATAGAATCACAGTCAGGATTACATAAAATTTAGCAGTTATCCCAATAAAGGACTGGAGGGCTTGAACTATAATATTTCAAAAGGTAAAGGACCTAGTTTTACAATGAAGAATAACTTACCCAGGAAAACTGAGTATAATCCTTCAGGTAGCAACCGTACCTTAAATTGAGAATGCAGCATGCAGCAACTTCTAGGCTTATAGCTAGCAATTTGTTGATAAATATTTTAACAACTAGCTTTCTGGGAGAAAAATAGGGTATATGATACATTTTATTTTAATCCACATTGACATTTTCTTCTTTAGTTGCTTAGGTGTAATAATAAATCAAGACAATTCATAGCATTTGCTGATTTTGTGGTATAAATTTTAACATTGGAATTTTAACTATCCTTTTCCTTAGCTAAATCAAATTGGTTTCAGTATACTCCTATCTATAACCCAAAGAGATTTAAAAAAAGAAAATGTACAGATCTATATATACAAAAATATTTGAAATGTTTGTTATAAAAACCCCCAAATGGAAGCCAACATGGTTTATACCCAGCTAAAAGGTTATTGTGGTTTATAAATATACTGCAATTGTAACAGAAGAAATTATGAAATTGATCTTTTCTGAGGAAACTGGTAAGATACCTATGACTTAATATGAATCAAAGGAGCAAAAACAAGAGGAAATTTATACAATGTTAGGAATATTGCAGAGGTAAAAAAAATCACTATGAATAATTTAGTTAAAAACCATGAGTCCAGAGTATTGAAGATGAATCACAACTAGCGTTTCTCCAGAGAAGCAATGGATTTAAAATCCAGGAAGAAACATACATATGTGCACATAGTCAATATGGGAATTTGTGCATTTATTTTGAATGTTTCGTTTTTAGATTTATTATTTTTGAAGTGGTGTGCATAGTGGAAGAAGGAGATTATCAGTGATTATAATAAAAGTTAAATAAACTTTAAAAAATGAAAAAAATAGCTAGTTTGGTAGCCCTACTTGTTCAAACAACAAAATGAGAATGTGGTAGCCAACACAGGTTCCTATTTTTGCCCTATCCCTAAAATAATTATTACTGGCTAATAGCAAGAGTCTTCAGATTTTTGATATGATGAATTCCATGAATATGCTTTCACAATTGATTAGCATGTCAAATCCTTGACAATCTACTGAATTAAAGAAAAATGGAAATCAGAAAAAAAAAAAGATTGCTTCTCTCCAATCTTATAGTGCCTTGCCGCTTTTTTTATGGTGTTTTAAATAATATTGGCAGTAGCTTAACAATAATATTTGTAAGCTTTTCATTTATTAAACCCAAGGAACCTGAGTTTACTCCTTTCCCTCAATTCTACTCTATAGTATCCCCAGCAGCCTTCTGTCATTCATTTGTTCAAATTAAATTCATTTTTCCAATTAATAAAAATATTTTTTTTCTCCTTATAATTACTACTTCCCACTACCTACTGAAAATGGGGAAAAAACACTTGTAACATATTGACATGAAAAACAAATGCCCACATTACACATGTCCAAAACCTATCACCTGACTATGAGGTAAATAGTTTCTTTCCTCAGCAGTCCTCTGAAATCATATTTGGTTCATTGTACTGGTCAAAGTTCTCAAGTCTTTCAAAGTTGTCTTTACAATATGATTATTATTTTGTAAATTATTTTCCTAATGCTGTTCATTTCATTCAGTATCAATTAATATAGACCTTTCCAGGTTTGTCTAAAACTATTATTTCTTGTAGCACCATAATATTCCATTTCATTTATATACCATAATTTGTTCAGCCATTTCCTAAAGGATGAAAATCTGCCCAACCCTAGATTCAAGCTCTCCTCTGCTACTATAGTTTCTCTAAAATTTCTGGACTTTTGTTTTATAAAATAGTAGGTGCTTAAAAAAAAAACAACTTTCTTTGATCTTTTTACAATATAGCCTAGCAGGGATATAGTAGGATCAAAGCTTATACATAATTTAGTAACTTTGAGGGCATAGTTCTATTTCATTTTCTGAAATGCTTTTAATTCTTTGTTTGATTATAAACCATACCAGCATTCATATATTTGAACGATAATTTCTTATTTGTTCCTCTAATTTTTTTATATGATCTTTCATAGCTGCCACATGTTCAAGAACTAACACTGCCACACAATGTGAGATATTGATCTAAACCTATTATATGCCAGACTACTTTCTAATTTTTCCAGTCATTTTATTTTCCCCCAAGAATTAAACTCTTTGCTCAATATCTAGGATTTTCATTCTTATCAAATACTGGGCTATTGTGTTTACTTGTTTATGCTGCATATGGAATATACCTAGTCTATTCCACTAATATACTTCTCTATTGCTTAACCAGTACCAAACCATTTTAATGATTACTGCTTTGTAGATTACTATACCATGTAGATTACTACTTTTGTAGGATTAACCTTTCCCAAAATTTAATTATTTCCCTTGATTTTCTGGACTTATTTATACTGCCCAATGAATTTTGTCATTCTTTTTGTTAGTATGGTGTGGCAATGAAAAAGAAAAATATTTTTGATAGCACTTCATTATTTTTCCCTGATCTTATGAGCAGATAATATTTCTGGCTTTATCTCCTATGCCTGTCCTCATTCTTACATTGTGTTTTTAGAGATATATTCATATAGTCCCTCACTGAATCTTAGAAGATAAACTCCCAACATTTTTCAGTTTTTGTAGTAATTTTGAAAGGAATTTCTTAAATCTTTCTGCTGAGTTTTATTAATTGCATGTAGAGATGTTGAAAATCGATGTGGGTTTATCTTATGTACTGCAACTGTACTAAAGTTATTATTTTAATTAATCTTGATTCTTTAGTGATCCCTATGTATACCATAATTCCATCTGCAAAAGTGTTAGTTTTGTATTCTTTTCTCACTTCTAGATTAACTTCTTTTCTCGTTATAAAGTAGGCTGTTATTTTTTTTTTGGAATTGATTGTTCTTTGAATATTTTATATCATTCACTTGCAAATAGATTGGTCATTTTCCCATTGTTCATTTATATCTCTAAATGTCAGGTCATTTACATAATACTCCTTCTTAATCTATGCATCAATTTTTATAAGTATTCATTTATTTCATTTTTATTTATTTTATTTAAAAATTGCTCTAAATAGTTTCTAATTATTTTATTTATTTCCTCTGAGTTTTCCTTTTTTTGTTTTTATGTGAACAATTTTGTTTTCCTCTCTGTCTCTCTTTTTTTCTTTTGGAGGAAGGAAAGCAAGGCAATTGGGGTTAAGTAACTTGCCCAAGGTCACACAGCTAGTAAGTGTGTCAAGTATCTGAGGGCTGATTTGAACTCAGATCCTCCTGATTCCAGGACTGGTAGTCTATTTACTGTGCACCTAGCTCCCCAATCCTCTCTCTTTAAAAAAAAAAAAAGGTTAGCTAACTACCAATTTTACCAGTTTTTAAACTAGTTCCTAGCTTCACTTAGAAATTAAGTAGCCTTCTTAAGAAAAAAAACAACTTTGAAATATATAACAGAATGTTTAGCTTATTATATAGTTAGGGATTTGTTTTTCAAATTATTTAATTACATGCCTTATTTATTGAATTGCTTTTTATTTTGTTGATTAAACTGTCTAGCTATAAAATTTCCCTTCAGAACTATTTTAAATGTATCCCATAAGTTGTGTAATGTTATTCATAGTCACTTTCTTAGATAAAATTTTCTATTTTTAATATAATTTGTTCTTTGACCCACCAGCACTTTTAGAAGCATACTATCTAGTTCCCAATTACTCTCACATTTTTTTTTTTGCTTATGATCAGTAAATTATATCTTCAATATCTTTGCTTTCTAAGGAATCTATCTGGTACAATCAATAGAGTGCTGGGCCTAGTATCAGGAAGATCTGTGCTCATATCCAGCCTCAGACACTTATTAGCTATGTGACCCTGGGCAATTCATTTAAACTGTCTGCTTCAGTTTCCTCAACTGCAAAATAGAGATAATATGAATGCATACTCTGCAGAGTTGTTGTGAGGATTTAATAATGTAACATTTGTAGAAGTACTTAGTGTAGTATTTTTACATATAGTAGGTGTTAATAAATTAATATTTCTTCTACTTTTGACATTTCTGGTGAGGTTTTTATAGTTAATAAAAGTCAATTTCTGTAAATGTGTCAGTATAGCTGAGAAGAATATGCATGACTTTATAGTCACATTCAGTAATTGCTAGAGATGTATCCATTCCATTTTTCAAAATTATATTCAGATTGTCATCTTCCTTCTTTTGATTGAATTTATCTAGATCTGAAAGTGTCACATTAAGATCACTCCCTATATTTTATTTTCCTCCTAATTCAATTAACTTTTCCTCTATGTAGATGCTATCTTATTATGTTCACACACACCAAGTGTTTATGTTGATTCATTATTTATTAAGCCTTATGCAATAATTATATTGATAGAATTATAAATTATATTATTTCCTTCTTTATTTCCTTTCTCCTCTCCCATATTTGTTGCTGATTTGTCTGAGACCA
>CM053583.1:254373201-254387476 GCA_028627135.1 Pseudochirops cupreus | reverse complement strand
AAACTTATAACTTTTCAACCTATTCTTTTTTACATTTTCTTCTCTTTTCTTAATTCCTCCTCTTTATAAAGAAGTTAGAAGAGTAGAGGGAATTTGCATTATACATGTGTTCTTATTAGTGAAAAAGCCTATTTCCTGGTTACATATTCTCCTTATCCTACCCATGACCTCAAGTTCTTACTCTTTTTTTCCTATTTCTGTAACTATTCTTTCCTCTCTCTTAAATCCCTCTCTATCCCTTCCTTTGTCCTTCTTCCCCTATATTTACTTTTTAAATGTATTTTTATACCTACAATTGTGTGCATGTGTGCATGCATGCGTGTGTGTATGTGTGTGTGTGTGTGTGTGTGTGTGTGTGTGTGTGTGTGTGAGACTGAATTCAATGCTCTTTTATCTCATTCAGATGAAAGTGAGGATCTGGGATGTCTATTCCTCTCACTCCTTTCTCTATGGCTACATACTCTTCATTTTCTGTGTTTTAAATATTCATGTCATTTCCTCACCTTTCTTCCTTGTCTCCCTGGTATAATCAATTACATCTCTTACATTTCTTCTGAAAATGTTAAAAGACAAAAAACTACAGACTTTGACATTTTAACTTAAATGCATTTGTTTCCTATGTCTCTATTAACATGTAACATAATTTCAAAATATACTTTATCAATTATACAAATATGTGTAATTTTCTAGGTTTCTCTTTGTGCCTACTTTATTGCTTCTAGCCTTTTTCTCAGCTATGCTTGGAAGTCCTCCATTCCATTTAAGATCTGTCTCAATGATACATTTTATTTTTGGTTATAAATCTTGACATTTTTTTTTGAATCTCATAATCTAAATTCTCCTTTATGATGGCAGATACAAAATTTGATTTAATGGTTATTGAAGCTCCTTGATGTTTGATCTTATTTTTCTTTTTGACTGTTTAGAGTATTTTTTTCTTTTTTTACCTGAAAGTTTATATTTTGACTGTGATATTCCTAAGAGTTTTAATTTTGGGATTTCTTTATGCATTGGCTGGTGAATTATTTGTAAATTCACTTTGCCCTCATGTTCTTAGACTTCTAGGTAATTTTCATTTATTGTTTTCTGAAAATATGATACTTGAGTTTTTCATTACAATTTTTAGATAGCATAATAATTATTAGATTATCTCTCACTTTTTTCTTGGCCACTTATTTTTATATTGAGGGGTTTTTTTTCAAAATTTTATGTTGTTAATTCTTAGAGAACCCTTAGTACTTAATAAATATTTAATATTAAATACTTAATAATTACATTATGTCTGCTTATTTCTAATTTTTTTTGCTTTTTGGAGGGGGGAGGGCAGGGCAATTGGGGTTAAGCGATTTGCCCAAGGTCACATGGCTAGTAAGTGTTAAGTGTCTGAGGCCAGATTTGAACTCAGGTGCTCCTGATTCCAAGGCCAGTGCTCTATTCATTGCACCACTGAGCCACCCCTATTTCTAATTTTTAAGGATTTCATTTCCTGAATGAGGTTTTCTATCATTTGTTCTAAAATGTTAATTTTCCTTGTTATTCTTTCTGGACTAGTTTTTCCATTTTTTATCTTTTCTTCCAGATACTTCTGAAATCCCTGAATCCCCAGCACAGTCTTTCAACTAAATATTGCAAAAGCAACTAAATAACTGCACCAAAGTACAGCGTTCCAGACTAGTCTCTTCTGAGGAATTCAATGACCTACTTCAGGACTCCATATTCTCACAAGGCTCTAGAAACTCCCTACTATAGCTTCTCTTGGAGGACTAGGCTACAATTTACTCTTCTGCTGTGTTCTCACCACCGCTATCCTGTGCTTGGGCTGCTTGGGCTGCTTGGGCTGCTTGGGCTGCTTGGGCTGGATTTTGCCCAGAGACATTCTGCCTATGATGCCCTATGGGATCCTGCTGATATGCATTAAAGTCACTTTCTCTGATAAAGTTAGGGCAGAGTTCAACTCCTATTATTGGAAGTAGGTTAGTCTCAAATCATGTTTTCTGCCCTACTTTTTGATTCATATTGAAGGCTCAAATGAGAATCTTTTGAGCAGGCAGACAGCCAAGGTTTGGGTGATGAAATAGGTCTCTGAATTATGTTGAAAGGGATTACCATGCTTCATCTCTTTAAAAAACCCTACTCACCCTCCTGTTGTCATGGAATGTGGAATGCTTGGCCTTTACCAAGTAAGCTTGAGTGCTTTAGAGTTCAAGTAGGGAATTCTGAAATTTCTTTGAAGGTTCCATAGCTTTTTTTGTGTGTCCTTAGTTCTCAAACTCTTTCAGTTAGTCTATAATGATATAAATGCATAATTCCAAGACATCTCTCTTTGGATTTGTGTGTTGGCTGAAGGAGTGCAGAGGTGTATGACACATCTCTGTGCTTCATTAAGTCTTTAATAAAGAAAGTGAATTCCAACAGATCACCATCTTCCTACCTTATGGACACTGTTCAAATGAGTTTATAGTTGTTGTTTTTTTAAATTTAAAACTTCTTTCCCTGGAGTATTAGTTTAAGGGAATGTTACATATTTCTTTACCAAAATTTTGACAAAGGACTTAGACGATAACATCTTCTATGCAAATCTTGTGCATATGATGGAAATATATGGGCTATTCATATTACAGTTGTCAACTTGAATTTAAATGAGAACAATCAATTAAACAAAATTGAGGTCTTTAATCAGTGCAAATGAGCTGCAGCTCTGGGTGGCACACGAAAATGACTAGGCTGCTGGCTGGGAAGGGATTAGTCATCTCATTGTTTCAAAAGGTAAATTGTTTGGTACAACAAGCAAAAGTTCAAAAAGAAACTTTGGAAATCTTTGGAGGGGAGAGTTTGGGAGATTTACATCATAATCAGATGCTGCAAGTGACTTAAATTGATCAGCCTGAGGCAATTCATTGGCCTGGAACCAGACCTAGTCAGTTTCAGTGAGTTCTTAGGTCAACTGTGTTTGTCTCAGTTGTGTGAATTCAAAACTGGTGGTTTAGAGCAGATGTATTCAGGAGTGATACTTACATCTTAATGAATCCCAAATGTGACTTTATCCTTGGCATGAGAGACTTTCAAATGTTTATTCATTACTTTAGGTTTTTATCTTCTTTTTTTTTCTGTCTATAAAATAAGGGCAATTGATAAGCTATCTCTAAGGTTCCTCTCAATTCTAATCTATGGCAATCTTGAGTCTTTTCCAGAGAATCTGTGCTAGGCCAGGCCCAACCTGCTCACGTTGGATTTTTTTTTTATATGGATAATACAAAAGAAATTTTGCATTACACTGGTTCAAAAGATGAAATTATTTTGTGTGACTTTATTTGTTTAAATTTTTTGGAGCACTTTCCTCTTTTTTCATTCTTTTTTAAAATTCATTTTTGTTTAGTTAAAGAACAGAAACTTTTTTTTTTTGCTTTTGGGAGGGGGGAAGGTAGGGCAATGGGGGTTAAGTGACTTGCCCAAGGACACAGGTGAGTTTTTGTGTTAAGTGTCTGAGGCCAGATTTAAACTCAGGTCCTACTGACTCCAGGGCCAGTGCTCTATTCACTGTGCCACCTAAACACCCCTGTAAACTTTTCTTTTTAGTTCCAAATTCTCTCCCTCTTCCTCACTCTTCCCTGACCTAATTAGAGGGGAATAAAAACAAAACATAACACAAATGTGTTGTCATGCAAAACAAATTTTCATATAATCCAAACTCTAATAGAAAAAAAGAGAGGAAAAACTGTTTCTCAATCTGTACCCATTAAGTTAATTAAGTCTTTATCTGGAGGTCAATAATATGCTATGTCATGCATACTTTGCAATGTGGTGGGTCCTTTTGTTGATCAACATTACTAAAGATGATTATCTTTAGAAAATTGATGTTACAGTACAGATTGTTCTTCTAGTTCACAAGTCACTTTGCATCAGTTCATATAGGCATTTCCAGGTTTTTATTCATGAAACTATTACTCATTTCTTCATATAACTTCATCATTTCTTATACCACAATAGTATTCCATTACATTCATATATCAGAACTTGTTCAACCATTCCAAAATTTATGGACATTCTCCAAGTTTTCAACTCTTTGCCACTGCAAATAGATCTGCCATAAATATTGTTGAACATATGAATCCCTTCTTCTCTTTTTTTTCACTGACTTGGGGTATTGCCCCAGTATGAATGATTCTACATCACAGGGAATATATAGTTTAATAGCCTGGTGGGTATATTTCTAAATTATTTTCAAGAATAGTTGGACAAGTTCACAGCTCAACCAACCATTAGTATGTCTGATTTCCTATATCCCTGTAGCATTTATCACTTTCTTTTTTTTGACATCTTAGTCAATAAGTCTGAGGTGGTACCTCAGAGTTTTCGAAATGCACACTTCTCTGATTATTAGTGATTTAGAGCATTTTTTTGTTCATAATGCTACTCTTAGCTTGAATTTTTCTTTTGAAAACTGCCTATTCATATTCTTTGACCACATCAATTGGGAGATGGCTCTTATTCTTATACATTTTATTCAATTCCCTAATATTTTAGAAATGAGAACTTTATGAGAGAAACTTGCTGCAATTTTCCCCCAGTTTTCTACTTTTCTTCTAGTTTTAGCTCTGTTAATTTTGTTGGTGCAGAATTTTTTTTTGAAAAACTTTAATGAATCAAAATTATCCATTTTACACTTCATGATCCTCTTTATCTTTTGTTGGGTCATGAATTCTATCACTAGCCATAAACATGATAGGTAATTTCTTCCATGTTCCACTAATTTGCCTATGATATCACTGTTCATGTCTCAATCATGTACTCATTTTGAGATTATTTTTGTTTACTATGTGAGATGGTGATATATGCATAGGGCTTGCCTGACTGCATTCTAGCTGTCTGAACAGTCTTTGTCAGATAGAAAAATCTTGCCCAATAGCTGGATGAAACTTTAGGTTTATCAAACACTACATCACTGTGTTCATTAAGTTTCATGTATTGTGTAGTTAATCATTTATCTGATAAAACTATCTCTTACCTAGTACTGAATTATTTTAATGATTGCAGTTTGTATTATAGTTTCAGATTCAGGTTGCAAGTCTCTCTTCTTTTTGGTTCCAGATGAAAATATATACATATATATATATATATACATACATATATATACATACATACATATATATATACATACATACATACATACATATACATACATATATATATACATATATATATATATGTATATATATATATATATATATATATGTAAAGAGATCCATTGGTAGTATGACTGACATGGAACTGAATAAGTAAATTAATTTAGGAAGTCTTGTCATTTATGTTATATTGGCTCAGTTTAACCATGAGCAATTGATATTTCTCCCTTTATTTAGATTTATATTAGTGTGAAGAATATTTTATAATTGTGTTCATATAGGTTCCTGTGTGTATCTGGTCAGGTAGATTTCCCACTATATTATACTGTCTATAGATATCTTAAATAGAAATTAAGTTGTTTTGATGAGAGTCACTATAAAATGATGAGGTATAGGGTTAGGGGTGCTCGAGACCCCAAAATACCAACATGCCAGGTCCTGCCAAATGAATTCAACTCAAGTCTTCTCTCAGCCAAAGAAAAGCAAAGGTTATTAAAAGTTTGCTATATTAGGTAGACTCTTAAGGAGCCTAGGTATCTGTGATGCTTACATTGGCCAAGCAGGCCAGAATCATCTGACACAGAGTGAGTCTGAGCTAGATCATTCTCCAGACCTTCACCCTTTTCATGGAGGCAAGATGGGGTCTGATATACAGAAAGGTTGTGGGAGGAATCTAGGGGTGGTCTAGAGGAGGAGTTTGGCGAAGGTCTTCAGGAGGAGTCAGATGAGGTCAGACTCTAATAATGAGTTTGGGGAGGGTCTTCAGGAGCAGTCAATGAGGTCAGACTCTGGTAATGAGTGATAAAGGGTTGGAAGTTGCTGGAAGCTACCTGGAGACAACAGACAATGGTGGGCTAGGCCAGTTCCAGGGTGTAACAAATTTGGGTATAGATATTTTGGGAGGATCAAAGGTGGGAAATTGCTGGACAAAGGAGAGCTAAACTAGTAACAAAGGTTTTGGGCAGAGCCACAATGAAAGTCTTATGGCCTCAGGCAAAGGCCTCATTGTGGGAAGATTCTAGGAGAACTCAAGGGGATTCCCAGAGCCTGTACCTCATCAGGTTGAGTGCTTTTTTTTTTATTTCTCTCAAGCTGATAAGTACACAGGGAGCTGTAGTCAAAGACTGAGCCCTCCTAAGAGAGCCCAAGTAGAATTGGGCTCAATTCAGGGGTTGAGATGCCTAGTTTATGTACCTTTTCTACAGGGGCTATCAACCCATCACTTTTTTACCAAAGGACAGAGAAAGTACCTCTTCCTTGAGAACACCCCCCAACCATACCAGACCACTCCAAGTCTTGAGCTATCAAGCTGGAAGAATCTGTCTCCATTCAAGCTTGAGCTAACAGTGGAGCTTCAGTACATTTGATTAAATCAATTCAGGCTTGGGTTGAGGTTTGAACAGACTAAGGAGGCTCAATGCAATCTCATTATTAGTAATGTCCTTCTGAAGAAAAAAAACTCAACTTCAGAAGAAGGGGAATGGAAGGTAGCTCTGAGTCTCCAAGATAATGATTATTTTTAAAAAATCATTTTTCACATTTGCTTTTGCCGAAATTGTTAATTCTTTCAATTCATTTTTAGTTGACACTTTAGAGTTTTCTTGGTAAATCATCATGCCATCTGCAAGAAGTAATAGTTTTTAGAAGGAAATAAGGAAACGGGGAAAAAATTACAGCTAATTTCATATTATTTCAGAAATCTATAGGAAACTGAAATAAATAAAAAAAAAATAACAGCCATTCCTCAATTGATAAATGCTCAAAGGATATGAAAAGGCAGTTTTCAGGAGAAGAAATAAAGCTATTAATAGTCATATAAAATGCTCTAGTCATTAATAATTAAAGAAATGCATGTTAAAACAACTCTGAGGTCCCACTGTATACCTATCAGATCGCCTAACTACCTACATAGAAAAGGAAAATAACAAATATTGGAAAGGATGAAAAAAAATATATAACTATGCTAATGTGATCTGGTTCAAGTATTTTTGAGAACAATTTGTAAATATGCCCAAAGGGCCATCAAACTGCAAATACCTTTTGACTTGGCAATTGCACTACTAAGTCTTTATCACAAAGAGATCAAAGAAAAAGGAAAGAGACCCATTTAAATAAAGATATTTATAACAGCTCTTCTTATGGAAGCAAAAAATTAAAAATTGAAATCAATTGCAAAATGGCTAATAAAGCTGTGATACATGATTGTTCTATAGGAAGTGACAGATGGGATGGTTTCAGTAAAACCTAGGAGAACTTATATAAACTGACACATATGTATGTATATATATCCTGGCCACAGTGTATGAATATTATAATATGTTGCTATCATATTCCTGCCATATTTTATTTAAAAATGTTGTATCAATGCTTATTAGGGAAATTGGTCTAGAGTTTACTTTCTCTGTTTTGATTCTTCTTAGTTTAAGTTTCAAGACCATGTCTGTCTCATAGAAGCTATTTCATAAGACTACTGCTTTACATATTTTTCCAAACATTTTGTATAGTATTCTGAGGGATAATTTGCAGTGAAGTTTCCCTATTCTGAACAATCAAATCTAGAGTGGCTTCAGCATCCACTAGGCCTAAGTTTAGAGGTCACCTGACCTTACAGGAATCTGGGACTTAGAGCAATGGAGACCCTCCCCAGTGCCACCTCAACACAAGATATACCAAATAAGGATGAAACTTCTTTACTGACCTTGCATTGTACACCCACATGTTTCCAGGTCCTTTGTCCCAGAGATAGATTCTTACACTTAGGTTGTGGGCCAGCCTCCCTACCAATGTGAGTGAAGGCAAGTTGGGGGGGGGGGGAGGGGAGGGAAGTTCCTGCATTAGAAGGTTATATAACCATGGGCTTGCTTCTACCTGTTGTTCTCTCCTTGGCAGATGCCATTTGAGTTCTTTCTCATGAGAAAGAATAAAGACCTTTTCTGACCTCAGATTCAGACTCTGAACTCTTTCATCTCACACAGTATTATAATTAATTTTTCTTGAAATGTTTGATAGATTTCACATGTCAGCCCACCTGGTCCTGGGTTCTTTCCCTACAAAATTATTTATGTCTTATCCAATTTCTTTTTCTAAAATAGAATAATTTTCAGTCTGGGCAATCTATATTTTTGCAAATACTCATTCATTTCACTTAGCTTGTCAGTTTATTTATTATATAGTAGGGTAAAATAGCTCATATATTTATTTCTCCTTGATACTGAATTCACTTTTTCCATTTTTGTTATTGGTACTTTGCTTTTCTTTTTTAAAAATCAAATTAGTCAATGTTATCTATTTTATCATTTAAAAAACAGATATTTGTTTTATTTACTAGTTCTGTGTTTCTTTTACTTTCAGTTTTGTTGTTATCTGACTTTGACTTTCATGACTTTGATTTTTATTTTGGTGTTTAATTTGTGCTTTTATTCTTTTTTCCTTTTTTTTATTTTAGTTGCATGCTTACTTTATTAATCTACACTTTCTTGTGTTGATATAAATTTCCCATAAATACAACATTGGCTGCATTCTACAAACTTTTGTATATTGTCATTGTAGTCATTACCTTTAATGAAATTACTGTTTCTATGATATGTTTTTTGACTCACTCATTTTTAAGGATTGTATTATTTAGTCTTCAGTTAATTTTTAAAGATATTTATTTAATGTAATTGTAATGTATTATGTTCCTAAATGGTACATTTAATATTTCAGCTGTTTTGCAATTTTTGAACAGTTTTTATGCTTTAGTATATGGTCAATTTTTGTGATGACTCCAAGTACAATTCAAAAAAAGGTATACTCCTTTCTATTCCCATTCAATGTTCTTCAAAATTCCATATATTTAGCCTTTCTAAAATTCTATTCATCTTTTTAAAGCTCTTTCTTGTTTATTTTATGGTTTGATTTATCTGTGTTTGAAAGTGCTAGATGGAGGTTGCCCATTAGTATGGTTTCACTCTCTATTTCCTCCTGAAATTCATTTAATTTCTCCTTAAATTTTTGGATGCTTTGCCAGTCTCTGTGTGTACTCATTATATAGAGTATTGATATTAAACCATTTTCTATAGTTTCTTTTTAGCAAAACGAAGTTGCCATGATTTTTTTTGTTTGTTTGTTTAGGTTTGTTTTTGTGTTTTCTTTGTCTGAGGTTATGATTGCTACTACTGTATTTTTTATTTCAGCTGAAAAATAATAGATCCTGCTCCAGCCCTTTATTTTAACTGTGTGTATATATGTCTTTCTGTTCAAAGAATGTCTCTTGTAACCAACATATTGTTGGATTGTGGTTTATAATTCATTATACTATTCACTTCTGTTTTATGGGAGAATTCATCACATTCACAGTTATGATTACTAACTTTGTATTCCCTCCAATCATATTTCTTATATTTCTTTTGTTTTACTCTGTCTCATCCTCAAAAGTTTGTTTAGCTTCTGATCACTGCCTCCCTTCTTCTGCCCTCCCTCTTGTTCCCTAACTTTATTCTCTTCATCTCATTCCCTGTTAATTTCCTGTTTGTTAAAATGGATAGCTTTATCCATATGTGTGTATGCTTATTTTTTTTCTTTTTTAACCAGTTCAGAGTGAGATTCAATTGCTGCCCACTCTGCTCACTGCACCCTTCATTATAGAAACTCATCTTTGCATATTATGCATGCATGTATGTATGTATGTATATATAATGTATGTATTAGATATGTATGTGTGTGTGTATGTGTATATACACACATATAAATTTTCTCCGCTATTCCTCCCTCTCTGCTCCTCTCTTGTTGCATTCTTTTTTACTTTAGAGATTATCTCAACATGTTGGATTTCCTCTAAAAGCCCTGGTGATGATAAAACTCACTGAGTTTACTTGTGGCCTCTCCCCATATGAGAATGCAAACAGTTTAACCTTGTTTAGTTCCTTATGATTTCTCATTTGTGTTTACCTTTCTATACTTCTCTTAATTCCTCTGAATATGTTCATATCTTGACTTTTTATCAGTAATTTGTAAAGTGTATGCATGTGTATGTATATAAATATGTATGGCTGTATTGCAGGAAATGGAACGGAATTAATCTGTATGCCAAGAAAGCTGAGTTGCAAAGTTTATGTATGTATGTATGTATGTATGTGTCTATCTATCTATCTATCTATCTATCTCTCTATCATCTGTCTTTCCATCTATATTAAATGGTGCTACATCATGATAAAATCTGTCAGTATGCAAGACAGGATATTATCAATTTAAAATTTAGAAATAAAAAGAAAAAAAACTTTAAAATACTCACAAACACCTATTTTCCTATGTATTGCCAAAAGCTCTCAACATATAGGTCCACCACCAGAATTAACAGTTATATGAACTATGAATTACATTGCTAAAGGTTAGACATAAATATATGTACAGAGATTTGCACATTAAAAACATGACCTGATGAATTCAGAAAGAATTCTGATGAGTATTTAGAATAGACCACTGTGTCTGCATTGATTTCTGTAATCATGCATTCATTTTTATAGAGGCTAAATTTTCATCTTCCTTGAATGCTGTGAAGTGAAAAGAGTAAAATTTTGGAGAGTCAATAATTAAATTAATTCTATCCTTACTCTGTGTGTTTTTAGCAAGAAATTCAATCTAGGCTTAGACACAAACACTCTCATGCCTATAATTTAGTCAAAATTTGTGTCATGATCAATGTTACATGTTATATGTATCACATGTTGAGAGTTGAAGGGTAAGAATAAAGAAAGAAATCATGTAATAAAAGAACATTGTATTTAAATATTGTAATCTTATAAAAACAATCTTCCCTCCCAAAACAACATAATTGTTTAAAATGAATAATTGCTTGGCATAGAATGGAAAATAATTATTAGAAAAAAAAGTGAAAAGTATTAGATATAAAAAGGAAGGATTATTGATTCTATAGGTATTTAAATATAAGATCTGCACTACTTGATCAAGCATAAATGAGTGGTGTGGAGGGTTTATAGACCAACATGATTACTAAAGTAACAGGAATAGGTATTGGGAGTGAACTTTGTCAAGAAATGCTATCATTCTTTTCCCTAAAGGGCTCACCTCAGACCTCGTCGCTTATGTTAAGTCCTCCTCTTCCTTGAAGATACTCCTCTTTGTCAACTTCCTCCAATGTATCCTTCAGGACCCTTAGTGATCATTCTCTCCTTTGAACTCTTGTAGAGTGGTGTCAAAGTCAAATTGATACAGACCCCTGAAGACTGCATATTGGTTGATAAAGTCACAAATTAACATTATGTAGCATTTTCAAACATTCTGTTAAATATTTAACAAATAAAGTGGGAGAAGGGAGCAAAATAAAGATAGCAGAGTAAAGGCAGGGACTAGCCTGAGCTCTCCCTGAAAACTCTGCAAATACCTTTAGATAATGACTATAGAGTGACAGAACCCACAAAAAGACTGAGTGAAATAATTTTCCACCCAAGACAATTCAGAAGATCAGCAAGAAAGGTCTTTCACACATAGATGAGAGTGGAGCATAATTTAGCACAAGTCTTTCTAGAATGGCCCCAGACCCAGCAAACCAGGATCAGGACTTGGGAGTCAATGAATCAGCAGTAACAGCAGATGCTTCTGGAACTCTCAGTCCAAAGATGGTAAGTGGGTCAAACAACTAGTCAGAAGGAGATTACAGGGGTCTCCTTGCTAGTAATGAGACAGGACTCTGCGGCTTTGCCCATACTCAGATCTGGTTCACAATCCTGGGTGGCAGTCCCAGGGTGAGGAGGAGTACTAGCATGTAACGCCATGCACAAGCAGCTTCCCAAAAGAATGTAACTGTGAACAGCTTTTAAGGTTCTGATTAAACTCCATTTATTCTATAACAAATCAAAGCAAACATTCACAACAAATCCAGGTACAATATTCACAACATTACATCTTATCACAGAAAATCACAATACAGTGTTCACAACAGCTTATCATTAGAATGGCCACATAGTTTTCACCAAAGTGGTCACAGTATTTAGAACAAAGAACAAAACAACAATCATCTGGTATCACTAAGGAGATCTGCCTCCTCACTCAGTCATTCAGTCATCTCACAATACAATAGCCAGTCTTCCACTCATGGGACAATCATAGGTTAACTTAATCAGTAACTTATCTAGCAATCAGTCACTAAGAATCATTAATCACTAAATATAATCATTGGAAAATTACACAAACCCTCCACCCCGCAGACTCTGATAAAATTCAATTTCATCACACATTCAATATCCAAGGAGAGGTGTTTTCTTCATCTTGACTAGGAGTTTCTCAGAATCCCTGGATCCCCTTCCATGGTCCCATTTGAATCTGCCAAACAGTCACCTGGATTCAGAGGCAGACAGCTACCAGGTTCTTGTCTAGTCCTCCAGGCAGTTCTTGCTACCCACTGAAGTTCACAGGGTCCAGCACACCTCAAAACCTTCACAATTTCTGTTGCCAGGAACTCAAGGATCAACTAAGACACAAACAAAAAAAGTCTTATCCTGGTCATGTTTCATCAGCTCTCCAGCAGTTCTGCTGTCCCTAGGATCCAGAAGAAATCTCAGCCTTCCAGGTGGCCTTCTTGGCAGCAACTTCAGCCTTAACCAGATTCTGGTCTCAAGAAAACTCCAACTCAGTTCTTAGTCCAGCCAGTAGCAGCCCAGCTTCTAGATGCTGGGAAAATTCTGCTTCCTCCACCAGGAGGAAAACTCTTGATTCTGACTGTCTCTCTCTGGGCCTTTTCTTATATACACACAAAGCATTGGTCTCTTGTTTCAGCCAAACCCTTCCTGTCATTTCAGCAACAGGAGACAGAGTTCACACCCTCTGCCTCTAAGCCACAAAGGTTTGATTAGTTACTAAGGGTTAAGTACCTGTTTACTTGACATAACAAAAAGTAGTCTTCAAATTTAAATTAATTACCATTACATAGCACACCAGTGCTTGTGGCCACAGTGAGCTGGAACCTCCCTCAGAGTTCCAGGCCAAAAAAGAGTGCTCATAGTCACTCAGAGATCAGAGCACAAGGCAGGAGAGTAGTAAACACCTCTCCTTACATCATGCTACTCTGGAAGAATTGAAAACTTACAAGTCCCTAGAAGTTTCTGAAAACAGCTATAACCAAACCCCGAAGCTTAGGGCAGTGCTCCCTCCACTCTGGAAGCAGGGGCCTACTTTGACAAACAGAAGTCAGATAATAGGCTGGGAAAATGATCGAACAACAGAAAAAAAATTCTGGCCATAGAATTTTACTATGGTGACAAGTAAGATCAGAACATACACTCAGAAGAAGATAACAAAGTCAAAGTTCCTACATCCAAAGCTTCCAAAGAATATATAAAATGGTCTCAAAAAAGATCTTGAAAATCAAGTAAGAGAGGTAGAGCAAAAATTGGAAAGAGAAATGAGAGTGATACAAGACAACCATGAAAAATGAGTCAACAGTTTGGTAAAGGAGACGCAAGAAATACTGAAAAGACATAACTTAAAAAATAGACTAGACCAAACAGTAAAAGAGATAAAAGAGCCAATGAGGAGAACATCTTTAAAAGGAAGAATTGATCAAATGGAAAAAGAAGCAGAAAAATTCACTGAAGAAAAAAAATAATTAAAAATAGAAATGGATAAAATGGAAAAGCTCACTGAAGAAACTAATTCCTTCAAAATTAGAATTGAGAAAATGGAAGTCAATGACTTTATGAGAAATCAAGACATGATAAAACAAAAAGAATGAAAAAAGTACAAGACAATATCAAATATCTCATTGGAAAAACAAGTAATGTGGAAAATAGATTCATGAGAGATAATTTAACTACCTGGAAGCCATAATTTAAAAAAGGGATCATACATCATCTTTCAAGAAATTGTGAAAAAAAAAACTGCCCCTCTATTCTAGAACCAGAGGCTAAAATAGAAATAGAAGGAATCCACCAATCACCTCCTGAAAGAGATCCCAAATTGAAAGCTCCCAGGAATATTATAGCCAAATTCCAGAGTTTCCAGGTCAAGGAGAAAATATTGCAAGCGGCCAGAAACAAACTATTCAAGTATTGTGGAGTCATAGTCAGGAAAACACAAGATTTAGCAGCTTCTACCTTAAAGAATTAAAGAGCATAGAAAATTATATTTCTGATGGCAAAGGAGCTAGGATTACAAGC
>CM053583.1:254342908-254367095 GCA_028627135.1 Pseudochirops cupreus | reverse complement strand
CCCCCCCGTGATCTCCTTTTTCTAATCATACTATATTGTCATTCAACCTCTTCCTCTCACTCACATCCTTTCCACATCTAGACCCTTAGTGAGCCAGTGTGATTCTAGTGTAGCCTTGTCTTGAATCCATTGACCTTTTATCTTATCCTTGATTTTGCCCTGATAAGCTTCAGCCTTGGATTACTCCTGCCATTTGTTGCCTTTACTCCTCCAAAATTGTAACTGAATGAATCTGTAGAAAATCATGAAACCATAATGACTGGGTCCATTATAAATTGGTGTTATATAATATCACCTTTACTTCTGCAAGGGAATTCTTTTACATTTCTCTAATTAACTATCCCACTTACTAAAGCAGCTCTTTTAAACCTTTCCATCCCTCCACAAATCTTTAATTGCACTCTGTTCCAGGCTTTTGATAAAAAAAAATTGCCTTACAGTTTTCTCCTTATCTCATTTAACTCATATGACTTCCCCATTATTTCTTGCTTCATCATGTCTTCACATGAAGAAGTGGCCTTCTTGTCAAGTCAAAACTCCCTATAAAGTCCCAAGCAATCAAATTCTGTTTGTCTTTTCCCATTATCATCCCCACTTTATTTGTCTTGCTTCCTCTATCACCCCGACTCTTGCTTCCCTTCAGTCTCTCTGTTTACTGGTTGCTTCCTTATTGCCCACATTGATACATCTATCCCTGTTAACTATTGTCCCGTATCTTTCCTCCATGTTGTGTCTAAACTCCTTAAGAAATCCATCTATAATAGGTGTCTTGACTTTCTTTTCTCTAATTCTCATCTTAAATCTCTCTAGTCTGACTTTTAATGTAATCATTTAAACAAAGTTGCTGACTTCTTAATTACCCAATCTAATGATCTTTTAAAAAACTTTATACTTTTGACTTCTCTGTAGCCTTTTACAATGTCATTCACACTTTTCTCCTTGATATTTTCTTCCTTTTAAGTTTTTAAAATCAGTCAATCTTTATTCTTCTCCTACCTAGATGACTTATCTTCACAGTTTCCTTCCTTTAATATTCACATAGGTCATGCATATAAATCATAGGTATCCCTCAAGGTTCTATCCTTGGTCCTCTTCTCTTCTTCCTCTGCACTATTTCACTTGGTGAAGCTAATCAGCCCTCATGGATTCAGTTATCATCTGTATTGCTGAATCTCAAATCTAATTTCTAGCATCAACTTTCTCTGCTGACCTTAAGTCTGTCATTTCTAACTGCCTATTAAACATCTTAAACTTCATGACTTGTAGCTATCTTAATTTCAAAATATCTAAAATTGAACTCATTATTTTCATCCCAAACTTCCCACCCTTTCTAATTTTCCTGTTATTGTTCCAGAACCCCTCAATCTTCTGGTCACCCTGACTGATTATCTAGTTGTCCCCCTTTATTTCTCACTCTGTCTTATCCCCAATGCAATCTGTCTCCAAGACATTTCAATTTCACTTTCATGACATCTCTTTCATATACATCTTCTCTACACTAAAATAAACAGTATCCTGATCTTCCTAATGTCTGGTTCTAACCATATCACTGCACCCCACTCCATCAGGTGCAGTAAGGTAATTTTTACAACCTACATCCTCAAAAGATTAAATTGATTCTGCATCATGGCTATTGCTCCTATTTACAATTAATCGTTTTTGTCTTTTAACTGCCTGACTCATAGTCATTTGTATGTAACCTTAGTGTAGAAATTTAGCTGGTTTCTAATGAGTTAAGTTTAGAAATCCAGCTCTCATAATGATCACTGCTCTCTTCTTGCTCCCCAAAGAATTCTGTTGTCTTTGGGGGATATAGGTGGACATTAGGGAGTTGAGTCTAGTGTGTTTACACTACCAACCTATCCTTCAAGGATATCTGATTGGTTATAGAAAGACATCTGGCTCATATTCTTTTAACCTTGCAGGTGGAGTCAAACAAATAACATGTCTTAGTGACAGGAGGAAAGGAAGGGGGCCATTGATTGTTCTTCATTTGCAACTTCCATTCCTCAGCTATGTAGTCAATGGTGTTGTCCTCAGCCACATGATGTTGCCCTGTTCTGTTCTTTCTTCCAACCTTAAAAGAAGAGTTAAGTCTTAAACTTGGGAGTCTTTGGCCCAGAAATTGAGGCAAAGACCTTCTGTTGGTAAGTTCATGGCCTATTAACAAAACTTTATCTTGTTCAGAGAAACTCACCTCAACCCACATTTGTTAAATTTTATTCAAGAGAGATTCTATTCCACAATGTACTCTACAATCTAGTAGAGTAGGCCAATACTGGCCTCTTTGTTATTCCTCCCTCATAAAACTCCTTCTCTAGAATCTGGGCATTTTCACTATCTGTCCGCCATGCCTGGAACTCTCTCTTTCTTTAACTCTCCCTGACTTCCTGGCTTTCTTTGAGTTCCAGCTAAAATCTTACATTCTCCAAGAGGCCTTTTTTGATCTATGATTCTAGCATTTTCCTTCTGTTTAATAGATCCAGTACATAAATTGTTTGCATATAGTTATTTACATGTTATATTTTCTACTAGGTTGTGAGATCCTTGATATCAGGGGTTTTCATTTTAGTTTACCAGCGCTTAGCACAGTGCCTGGCACTGTGTTTAATTAGATGCTTAAATATTTATTGACCGTTGTTTCTGGTTAGGTAATAGAATGAAACACCTGTATCCTCCCATTTACTGCAAAGAACAAAAAGTGCTTTTGAGCTCATTGTTTTCTTAACTCCTTCTATGAGGGGAGGCTCCCATTTTGAAACTAAGTCATTTCCATTTACCAATGACAGTGAGTGAGTAGAGTAAGAATGCTAGGGTAATTGAAACCTCAAAGAAAGTCTATTGTCTCTGATAATTCTGACTATGATTTATACACACACACATACATACACACACACACAGTGTGTTTATGTATGCATTTCATATATATAATATGTATACATACGGATATATGTATGTATATGTTTTCTATTTCCTGAATATGTCCATTTGAAATGATATAATTTCTTTTTTAAAAAAATATTTATTTATTTTTAGTTTTCAACATTCACTTCTATAAGATTTTGAGTTCTAAATTCCTCCCCACCATTGTCGCCTCCTCTGATATAGACTATACATGTACAATCATATTAAACATTTTTCCACATTAGTCATGGGAATGATATGATTTCATCAAGGGGTTGGAGGGATCTCAATTGATTAGGGGTTCCCTTAACAACTTTTCTGACCTGCTTACATCAATAAGGGATAGTGGATTTGTGGTGCACAAAGAAAAGAAAATTTTGTGCATGGCTAAACCATGAATTGACGCCCATCAGTTAGAAAAACAAATGAAAACCAAACTATAAAATTATCTCTATATGTGAGCTTTAATAATGACTGAGTACTGAGAAGTTCTGAGATCTCTGCACATTTTATTTCACACATAATTTACTCTTCCATCTGCTTTACCTCCCCACCCACAACCTTACTTCTCTACTTCCTTTCTAGTTAAATTTTATGATTTGTCTTCACTTGTTCAAATGTAAATTCCTGGGGTGGAGTTGAGATAGTATAGAGAGAGGAATATTTTTTTTACCTTAACTCCTCCACAATTACATAAAAGTGTGCTAAGCCAAATTATCTTTGGAAAAGCCAAGAAAAAAAAATCATAGTGAGTATTTTTTTCCATCCCAAGGCAGCTTCAAAAGAAAGAAAGGTTTGTGGACACCGGGGTAGGAGTTAGCTAGAAGCACAATGTAAAAAAATTTCAGGGGGCATTTAAGTACTCAAGGATGGTAAGAGGACTGAACCGTAGGACAGGAAACACCTGAACAGAAAGAAACCCCACTGGCCCTCTGTACTAGTATTAAGAGCAGGAATGGGTGCCATCTAGCTGCTCTGTTGCATCTTATAGAGTCTAAGCTCATAATAAGATAAGAAAAAGAAATTAAATAAATAAAATAGACCACCTGGAAACAAAATTATCAGTATTTATAGATGATATAATGGTATATTAAGAAGAGAATCAATTAACAAGTTGAAACAATTAACAGTTTTGGCAAAGTTGAAGGATATAAAATAAACCTATGTAACTCATCAGCATTTTTATACATTACTTACAAAACACATCAGGAAGAAATAAAAAAGAAAATTTTTATTTAAAATAACTGTAAACAATATAAGATACTTGAAAGTCTACTTGCCAAGACAAATCCAGAAGCTATAAGAACATAACAACAAGATGTTTTTTACACAAATAAAGACAGACCTCAAAAACTAGGGAAATCTATTATTAGTTCATGGATAGAATGAGATAATATAATAAACATGATAATTCTTCATAAATTATTTACTTGTTCAGTGCCAGACAAATGAAACTACCAAAGAATTATTCTATAGAATTAGAAAAAAAAATCAACAAAATCATCTGGTAGAACAAGAGGTAAAAAAATATCAAGAGACTCAATGAAAAAAAAATGAAGCAAGACAACCTAATAGTATCATATTCCAAACTATATTGCAAAGTGGTAATCATCAACATAATCCGGTCCTGGCTAAGAAATACAGAAGTGGATCCACAGGAGAAATTAGGTACAGAATGCATAGTAGTAGATGCCTATGCTAATCTGGTGTTTTAGAAACTACAAGATCTAAGCTTCAAGGTAGAAAGTCACTATCTGACAAACATTTCTGGGGAAAACTTGAAAGCAATATTGCAAAAATTAGGCATAGTCACACTTTCTGCCAAGATATGTTCAAAATGAATAAAAGATTTAGACAGAAAGGTTAATGGCATTCATAAGTTATGGGAGCATGGAATAATCTATGGATTTTTCTGTATAACCTGTGGATAACAGAAAAGTTGACTAAACAAGAGAAAAATTGATAATTTTGATTAAATGAAATTTAAAAGCTTTTTGTACAGAACACAGCAAAAAATAGAAGGAAAAGAGAAAACTGGGAAATTTTTGCAGTAAATTTTTGTGATAAAAGAATCATTTCTCAAATATATAGAGAACTGAGCTGAATTTATAAAAAAAAAAATTAGAACCATTACCCAAATGATAAATGGTTGATTGAGATGAACAGGTAGTTTTCAGAAGAAATCAAAGCTATCAATAGTCACATAAAAATGTTCTCTATCACTACTGATTACAGAAATGCAAATTGAAACAATTCTGACATAGTACCTCATACTTTTCAGATTTGCTAACACGGAATAAATGGAAAATAAAAATTTCTGGAGAAGACATGGAAAATAGTGACAATAATGTACTGTTAAAGTTATGATCTATTTCTGTCATTCTGGAGAACAATAAGGAATGATGCTCAAAGGGTTCTAAAACTGTTCATACACTTTTACTCAGTTATATCACTGCTATGTCTGTATTTCAAAGAAATCAAATAAATGGGGAAAGGAAATGTCTGCAATAAAATATTTGCAGCAGCTCTTTTTTTGGTGGCAGAGAATTTGAAATTGAGGGGATGTTGAACAAGCTGTGTTTCATGATTCTGATGGACTACTATTGTGCTTGAAGAAATAATGAGCAGAATGGTTTCAGAAACTCTGAGAAGACTTTTACCAACTCATATAAATTAAAGTGAAAAGGACCACAAAAACATTGAACACAATAATAACCATATTGTAAAGTTTATCAATTGCTAAAGACTTAGTTACTCTGTTAAAGGTAATGATCCAAGTAGATTCCAAAGTGCCTATGATGAAAAAGGCTTTCCACTTCCTGTGAAAGAACTGATGAATTCTGGGAGTGGCTAGGTGGTGCAGTGAATAGAGCATGGGCCCTAGAGTCAGGAGGTCTTGAGTTCAAATACAGCCTCAGACACTTAACACACTCACTCACACACACACACACACACACACACACAAACTAGCTGTGTGACCTTGGACAAGTCACTTAACCCCAATTGCCCTACCTTCTCCCCTCCAAAAAAAAGCAAAAAAAAAAAAAAAAACCAAACCCAAAACAAACTCAACTTATAAATTCTGAATGCTAAATGAAGCATAGTTTTAAATTTTCTTTTTCTTGATGTCTTTTGTCTGTGTCTTTTTGTTTGTTTTTTGCAACACGGCTAATTAGGAATTATGTTTTGCATGAAGTAAAATGTTCAGTTGCTTTTCAGTTATGTTTGACTATATGTGACTCCATTTAATGTTTTCTTTGCAGAGATATTGGAGAGTTTTGCCATTTCCTTCTACAGCTCACTTTACATATGAGAGAACTGAGACAAAAAAGGTTAAGTGAGAGATTCTGCTTCCAGGATCCTAGGTGGCAGAATAAGCAGTAAATTGTTGTAGCTCTCCCATAGTCAGTTCCAAACAACCATAAAATAGTTCCCCAGAGCAAAACCAGAAGAGTGGAGCCAGTAGAAAAAAATGGTAGAATGGTCTAGCTGGGGATACTTGGAGGATAGACAGGAAAGGTCCACTTCACTGAAACAAAAAGGGAGCACATTCCAGGAAAGCCAGCAGCAAGATCCCCCTCAGCAAACCAGCTGGAGATCCTCAGCCACATGGTTGTAGAGTAGGGAAATAATAACACTAGGACTCCCAATTAGTATTATTCATAGTCAGGGGGAGTCAGCAGACTCCAGCACCAAAAAATGACACATGCTTCAGCACAGCCCAGGGCAAAAAGGCATCTTCCAGTGGCCAGACCTCCATATGATTCAGGGTAGCCCTGGGGAAATGCAAACAAACAAACGAACAAATAAAAACTCAGCAGGACTCGGCACACACCAGACACCACCACTAGCACCTCAACTCAGAACTAGCTAAGCTACCAGACCCCTGTGGCCTCCAGTAGTGCCAACCAGCCCTCATCCTCAGCATAGCACCAGACAGAGGGGTCTCCCATGTTCTTCTGGGTAACATCAGTGCAGCGTCATGTAAACAGCCTGAGACAGTCCTGGGAGCAGAGCTCAAATTTAAAAGAAAGGAAAAAGGCCTCTTACCCTCCACTCCCCCAAAAAAATGAGCATAGAAAGTTATTATGGTGACGGAGAAGACCAAAGACACGAACTCAGATGAGGACAACAATGTCAAAAAACCTATCGGCAAAACCCTAAGGAAAAATGGAAAGTGATCTCAAACCTAGAAAGACCTCATGGAAGAGCTCAAAGTGGAGTTTAAATATCATGTAAGACCAGTAGAAGAAAAGTTGGGAAAAGAAATGAGAGAGATGCAAGAGAATTATGAAAAAAAAAAGTTAACAGCTTGGAAAACTGATAAAAAGTAAAACTGACCAAATGGAAAAGGAGATACGAAAATTCACTGAAAAAAAAAAACAACACCACCTTAAAGAGTACAATTGTTCAATTAGAAAAGAAGGTACAAAAGGTAATTGAGAAAAATAACACCTTAAAAGTTAGAACTGGACAAGTGGAAACTAATGACTCCATGAGACATCAAGAATCAATCAAACAAATTCAAAAGATAAAAATGTAAGAAAATGTGAAATGACTCATGGGAAAAATCACTGATCTGGAAAAATACATTCAGGAGAGAAAAATATCAGAATCACTGGGCTACGTGAAAGCCAAAATCAAAAGGAAGACCAGAAGAGTATTTTTTCAAGAAATTATAAAACAGAACTCTCCTGTTGTCCTGGAACCAAAGGGCAAAATAGTCAGTGAAAGAGTCCACTGATCACCTCAGGAAAGAGATCCCAAAATAAAAAGTTCAAGGAACCTCATAGCTAAATTTCAGAACTATGAGGTCACAGAAAATATACTATAAGTGACCAGAATGAAACAATTCAAATATTTGGGAGTCACACTCAGGATCACATAGCTCTTGGTAGCTACAACAATAAAGGATGAGAGGTCATGGAACATGATATTCCAGAGGGCAAAGGAGCTAGAACTACAACCAAGGATCACTTGCCTGGCAAAATTAAGCATAATACATCAAGAGTAACAAGTAGTCATTCAACAAAAAAAAGAAGGATTTCACATTTTCTTAAGAAGATCAGAAATAAACCAAAAATTTGAACTCTAATATCAAGACCCAAAAAAAGTATAAACAGGTAAAAAAAAAAAAGGGAAATCATAAGGTATTCAACAGAGTGAAATGATTTACATACCTATATGGGAAGATGATACTTTTAATTCTTAAAATTTGTATCACTAATCAGCTAGAAGTAATATACATAGAAGGTGCAGGTATAAGGTGAATCTGAGGGAATGAAATAAAAACAAATGATGGGATGAGAAAGAGTAGTATAATGGGTGTAGAAGGAAGGGAAGGTAAAATAGGTAATATTTTCACATGAAGAAGTCAGAAAGACCTTTTATAGTGGAGAGGAAGATGGGAGGGTGTGTGATGAGCATCACTTGAACCTTACTTTCATCAGTGTCAGTTGAAAAGGAGAATAATAGACATAATCATTTGAATGTAGAAATCTGTCTTATCTGAAAAGGAAGTAGGAGTGGAGGAAACCAAGTGATGGGGGTAGGCACTGACAGAAAGAGTGGTGGTAGACAAAGTAAAACACTGGAGAGAAGGGAAAGGTAAAAGGAAAGAGAGGAAAAGCAGGAGAAAGAATAGGATGGAAAGAAATAAACAGTTAGTAATCATAACTGTGAATGTGAATGGGATGAACTCTCCCATAAAACACAAGTGGATAGCAGAGTGGATCAAAGACTAGAATACTACAATATGTTGTTTACAAGAAATGCGCTCAAAATAGAGAGACACACACAGAGTAAAAGTGAGGAATTGGAGAAGAATCTATTATGCTTCACCTGAAATAAAAAAAAATAAAAATAAAGCAAAGGTAGCAATCCTGACCTCAGAAAAAGTAAAAACAAAAAATAGACCTAATTAAAAGAGATAAGGAAGGAAACTACATCTTGCTAAAAGCTACTGTAAGACAATGAAGCAATATTGGAAATAAATTAGAAAGTAAACTATGTCAGGTCATATAAAAATGATCTAAATCACATTGATTAAAGAAATGTGTATTAAAACAACTCTGAAGTGCCACCTCACACATATCAGATTGACTAATATGTCAGAAAATGTTAAATGATAAATGTTGGAGAAGGTGTGCGAAAATTGGAACACTATGGAGTGTGAACTGATCCAACTATTCTGGAGAGCAATTTGGAAGTATGCCTAAAGGGCTATAAAATTACATACCCTTTTATCTAGCATAAACTACATACCCTTTGATTCTAGGTTAGTATCCCAAAGAGATCATAAAAATAGGAAATGGCTCACATGTACAGAAATATTTATAGCTATTCTATTTGTGGTAGCAATGAATTGGAAAATTAGGGTATGTCCATCAATTGGAGAATGGCTGAACAAGTTGTACTATATGAAAGTAATGGAATATTATTGTTCCATAAGAAATAATTGTAAGGCCATGCACCAGCAGCTTCCCAAAAGAATGCTACTGTGAACAGCTTTTAAGGTTCTGATTACACAGTATAGTGAACACTCCATTTATTCCATAACAAATCAAAGCAAACATTCACAAAAAATCACAACATAATATTCACAACATTGCATTTTATTACGTAAGATCACAATATAATGTTCACAACAGCTTAACATTAAAATGGCCACATAATTTTCACCAAAGTGGTCACAATATTTAGAACAGGACAAAAAAACAATCATCTGGTATCCCTAAGGAGGTTTGCCTCCTAACTTAATCATTCAATCATTTCACAATACAAGTCAGTCTTCCACTTGTGGGGCAACTAGGTTAACTTAATCAGTCACTTATAGAGCAGTCACTAAATATTGTTTATCACTAAATACAATCATTAGAAAGTTACACAAACCCTCCACCCCTCAGTGTCTAGTAAACTTCAATTTCATCATGGCATTCAATATCCAAGGAGAGGCCTTTACTTCATCTTGACTCAGGGTGGTCTCTCAGAATCCCTGGATCCACTTCCATGGTCCCAGCTCCAACCCGAATCCACCAAACCATCATCTGGATTCAGAAGCAGACAGTTGCCAGGTCCTCGTCCAGTCCTCTAGGCAGTTCCTGCTACACACAGAAGTTCACAGCATCCAGCACATCTGAAAACCTTCACAACTTCTGTTCCCAGGAGCTAGAGGATCAACCAAGCCACAAACAAAGTCTTATCCTGGTCATGCTTTTCAGTCCGGCAGTTCTGCTGTCCCTAGGACCCAGAAGAAATCTTAGCCTTCCAGGCAGCCTTCTCAGCAGCAGCTTCAGCCTTCACCAGATTCTGGTCTCAAGGAAATCCTCTCTCAGTTCTCAGTCAGTTTTCAGATGCTCACTGAGAGAAACTCACTGTCTTCTCCACCAGGAGCCCATTAGGAGAAAAAATTTTGCTTCCTCCTTTCTGGGGCTTTTCTTACACACACACACACACACACACACACACACACACACACACACACACACAGCATTGGCTTCCTATTTCAGCCAAACTCTTCTTGTTATATCAGCAACGGGAGACAGAATTCACACCCTCTGCCTCTTTCACAGAGGCTTGACTAAGGGCTAAGTACCTGCCTACTTGACATAACAAAAAGGGGTCTTCAAATTTAAATTAATTACCATCACAATAATAAGCAGGAGGATTTTGGAAAAACTTGGAAAGACTTCCATGAAGTGATGTGGAGTGAGTTGAGCAGAACTAGGAAAAACATTGTACACAGTAACAGCAACATTGTGTGAAAACCAACTTTGCTAGACTTAGCTCTTCTCAGCAATGCAATTATCTAAGACAATTCTGAAAGTAAAGATGGAAAATGCTATCCATATCCAGAGAAAAAACCATGGTGTCTGAATGCAGATCAAAGTATACTGTATTCCCTCTGTCTCTGTTTCTATCTCTTTCTGTCTCTGTCTCTCTCTCTTTTTCTCTCTTTCCTTGTATTTTTTTCCCCTTTGGTTCTGATTCTTCTGTACAACATGACTAATGTTAAAATAAGTTCAATATGATTTTACATGTATACCCTACGTCAAATTCCATGCCATCTTTGGGTGGGGAGAGGGTAGAGAGTGAAAAAAAAAATTAGAACTCAAAATCTTACAAAACTGAACATTGAAAACTATTAATAAATAAATAAATGATAGAAATTTTCCTACTTTTCCTTATTTTTAATTGGTTTATATACTTTCTGAGTAAAATAAAAATACAATTCGTTCTCAGAAAAGAAAAAAAATCTGAAAGAACAAAAGGTGAGGAATATCAAGGGAATCAATGAAAACAATGAAGGAAGGCAGTCTAGCAGTTCCAGATTTCAAATTATATTATAGTGTGGCAATCATCAAAGCAAACTGATACTAGATAAGAAATAGAGTGGTGGATCAGCATAATAAATTAGGTACACAATATACAGTAATAAATGACTTTAGTAATCTAGTGTTTGATAATCCCAAAGATCCACACTTTAGGGGAAAGAACTCACTCTTTGACAAAAGCTACTGTGAAAACTGGAAAGGAGTCTGGTAAAATGTAAGTATAAATCTGGTAGAAAGTAAGTATAGATCTTACTCCATATATTAAGATAAGGTCCCAAACCAATCAAACTACCAAAAATTATTTTATAGAGCTAGGAAAAATAATACAATTCTTCTGGAAGAAAAAATGGTCCCCAATATGAAGGGCATTAATGAAAAGAAATGCTAGGGAAGGTGGCCTAGCCATACCAGATCTTAAACTGTATTATAAATCAACAGTCATCAAAACTACTTAGTATTGGCTAAGAAATAGAGTGGAATAGGTGAGGTACATTAGACACAGTAGTCAATGATTATAGTAATCTACTATCTGATAAAGCCAAAGACTACAGTTTCTGGGATAAGAATTAACTATCTGACAAAAATTACTGGGAAAACTGGAAAATAATATGGTAAAAACTGGGCATTGGCCAATATCTTACACCAGGTACCAAAATACCAAAATAATACCAAATACCAAATGAGTACATGATTTAGATATAAAGACTGATACTATATGCAGACTGGGAGAGCAAGGAAAAGTTAACCTCTCAGATTTATGGAGAATGGAAGAATTTATGACCAAACAAGGGATAGGGAACATTATGAAATACAAAATGGATAATTTTGATAACATTAAATTGAAAAGTTTTTCTAAATACAAACTCAATACATCCAAGATTGGTAGGGAAGCAGAAAAAAAATTTTTTTTACAACCTGTCTCTTGATAAAGGCCTCATTTCTAAAATATATAGGGAACTGATTCAAATTTATAAGAATACAAGTCATTTCCCAATTGATAAATGGTCAAAGGATATGAACAGGCAGTTTTCAGAGGAAGAAATTAAAGCTGTTTATAGTCATATGAAAAAAAGTGTTCTAAATCACTATTGATTAGAAAAATGCAAATCAAAACAACTCTGAGGTACCACATCATACCTGTCAGATTGGCTAACATGATGAAACAGGAAAATGATAAATGTTGGGGAAAGTATGGGAAAATTGGAACACTAATGCATTGTTGGTGGAGTTGTGAACTGATTAAACCATTCTGGAGACAATACCCAAAGGCCTATAAAAATGTGCGTGCTCTTCGACCCAGCAATACCACTTCTAGGGCTATATCCCAAAGATATCATACAAATGAGAAAAGGACCCACATGTACAAAAATAATTATTTATGGCAGCTCTTTGTGTGGTGGCAATAAATTGGACATTGAAGGAATTCCCATCAATTTGTGAATGGCTAAATAAGTTGTGATATATCAATGTAATGGAATACTATTGTGCTATAAGAAATGTTGAGCAGGTGGACTTCAGAAAAACCTAGAAAGACTTATATGAACTGATGCTGAGTGAGGGGAGCAGAACCAGGAGAACACTGCACACAGTTATAGTCACATTGTGTGATGACTAATTTTGATAGACTCAGCATTGAAAAGTTCTAAGAGAACTCCAAAAGGCTAATGCCCGAAGATGCTATCTGCATCCAGAGAAGGAATTTTGGAGTCTGAATGCAGATCAAAGCATACTGTTTGTTTTCTCCTGTTTTGCTTTGTTTCTTCTTCCTTGTCATTCATTCCATTGGTTATAATTCTTTACAACATGATTAATGTGACAATATGTTTAATATGAATGTATATTTAGAGCTTATATCAGTTTGCATGCCATCTTGGTGAGGGGTTTGAGGAGGGAAGAAATTTAAAACTCAAAAGCTTGTGGAACTGAATGCTCTAAATAAATAAAGTTTTTAAAAGGTAAGGTCAAAAATGAGTCCATGATTTAGGAATACAAGTAAATCAGGGGAGCATGGAAAAAATTATCTGTCATCTGTTTATAAGGATAGAATTTATAACTAAACAAGAGGAAGAGTATCATGGGAGGTAAAATGTATCAGTTTAATTACATTAAATCTGTAAAATTTTCCATAAACAAATCAATGCAGTCAAAATTAAAAGAAAAGCAAAAATCTGGTTGTATGTGTGGCAGAAATTATAACAAATATATCTGATAAAAACCTGTTTTCTTTTTTTTTTGGTATTCAACTTTTTTTTAATTGATTTGATTATTTACTTTTAGTTTACATGATTCAGTTCCAGAATCCCTTGAGTTTCAAATTTTCTCCCCTCCTTCCTCCCCCCCCCCCATGGTGGCATGCAATCAAGTATAGGATCTGCAAATACTTGCACATTGGACATCAGTCTGGTTGTATAGAAGGGTTGTACCAATGAAGTGAACAGTGGGAAAAAGGAAATAAAACCAAACGTGGAAAAAAATGATAACATGTAGATTGTTTCAGTCTCCATTTAAGCTGTGTTCTTTCTAGAACTTTCTCTGAATGGAAATATCTCCTTCCATCCTGAGACTTGTAGAGTTGTCTTATAACTATGCGTTGCTGAGAAGAGTCCAGTTTATCAAGGTTGGTCGTCACATATACGATGTGTCTGTGATTGTATACAAGTTTTTCCTAGTTTTGCTCTTCTCGCTTAGCATCAGTTTGTATAAGCCTCTCCAGGTAAATATGAAGTCCATCTCCTCCCCATTTCACATAGGACAATAGCATTCCATTACATTCATATACCACAACTTGTTTAGCCATTCCCCAGTTGATGGGCATCCCCTTAATTTCCAGTTTTTTACCACCACAAGGAGAGCTGTAATAAATATTTTGGCCTTAATTTCTCCTTTAGGAATGTAGATGCTGTACCACTTGGTGCATAAATGTTTAGTAATGATATTGCCTCATTTTTGATGGTGCCTTTTATCAGAATATAGTTTCCTCCCTTATCTCTTTTAATTAGATCTATTTTTGCTTTTGCTTTGTCTGTGATAAGGATTGCTACCACGGCTTTTTTTTTTTCACTTTAGCTGAGGCATGATATATTTTACTCCAGCCTTTTACTTTTACGTGTGTATATCCCTCTGTTTCAGGTATGTTTCTTTTAAACAGCACATTGTAGGATTATGGTTTTTAATCCATTCTGCTATCTGCCTCCATTTTATGGGAGAGTTCATCCCATTCATATTACAGTTATGATTATTATCTGTGTCTTTCCCTCCATCCTATTCCCTCCGCTGTTTATGCTTTTGTTTTTCTCCTTCTCCCTTCCCCTTCTTAAGACTTTTCCTTTTGACCCCTGCCTCCCTCAGTATTCCCTTATTATCTGCCCCCCTCCCTTTTCCTGCCCTTCTCCCTTACTACTACTTCCCTCCCTTCTAAACTCGCCCTTTCTGGCCCTTCCTGCCTCCTACTGCCTGTAGGATATGATTGATTTTTATACTCAATGTTGTATGTTATTTCTTCCTTGAACCAATATTGATAAGAATAGATCTCATGGAGTGCTCCTCTCCCTCCCCTCTTTTCCCTCTATTATGATAAGTTTTATGTCTATTCTCGATAGAGTCCTATATTTAAATGGTTGTGTTATTCCCTCCTTGCACCAGATCTGGTGAGGGAGTAGCTCAGATAATGGTCACTTCCCTCCCTTCTTTCCCTTTACTATATTGTTTTTATGCCTCTTTGTGTAGCATAATTTACCCTTTTCTGCTTCATTCTTTCCTCTTCTTCCATTGCAGTCCCTTAATAAGGATTTTTATCATTTTGCATAATTTATACCCACACTCTCTATTTATCTATATCCCTTTTAGATGTTGCCATAGGTATAGAATTCACAGTATTAACAGGTATCAGCTTCCCATATGGGGATGTAAACGGTTTGCTCTTGTTAAATAACAAGTTATGTGTGTGTTTTTTTCCTTTTTACCTTTCTATGTCTCTCCTGGGTCTTGTAATTGGAAACTGAATTTTCCGTTGAGCTCTGGCTTTTCCATCAGGAAGGTCTGGAATTCTTTTATGTCACTGAATGCCCATCTCCTTGCCTGGTAGGTTATGCTCAGTCTCACTAGAGAGGTGATCCTAGGTTGTAGCCCAAGCTCTTTTGCCTTGCAAAAAATCATATCCCAGTTCCTCCGATCTTTCAATATTGACGCTGCCAGATACTGTGCAATCTTGTCTGTGGTTCTGTGATATCTGAATTGTTTCTTTCTGGCCACTTGTAGTATTTTCTCCTTTACCAGATAGTTCAGGAGTTTGGCCACAATGTTTCACGGACTTTTCAATTTGGGATCTCTTTCAGGAGATGTCAGTGGTTTCTCCCGATTTCTATTTTACCCTCTGGTTCTAGGATCTCAGGGCCTTTTCCTTGATGAGCTCTTGGAAGATATTGTCCAGACTCATTTTTTCATCATGATTTTCTGGTAGACCAATGATTCTCAGACTGTCTGTCCTGGATCTGTTTTCTGGGTCAGTTATTTTTACTTTGAGATATTTTACCTCTTTTTCTAATTTTTCAGTCTTGATGTTTTGTTTTGACTGATTCTTGGTTCCTCATAGAGTCATTGGCTTCAATTTGGTTGATTCTGGTTTTCAGAAAATTATTCTCCTCAGTTAGTTTTTGAAGCTTCTTTTCCATATGCTCAGATTTCATTTTTAGTTCACACATTTCATTTTTTAAGGAGATGTTTTCTTCATTGTAATGTTTTTCTAATTTCACAATTTTATCTTTATAAGAGATGTTGATTTTATCTTCCACGTCTCTAACTCAGATTTCAAAGTACTTTATGAGCTCATCTAGGAATGCTTTCTGTGCCTGAGACCAGGTCATAGACCCTGTTAAGGCTTCAGCTGCGGGTGTGGAGTCAATACTCTCTTCTGAGTTTGATTCCTCCCTCTCACCATAATAGGATTCCAGAGTCTTTGTCTTTGTCTTTGTAACCTGCTTTCTTCCCATTTTGAGGCAGGACCTCAGCCACGCCCTTCCTCCGGGGTTCCTAAGGGTTTACTGCTTAAAATTTTCCTCTAGGGCAATAATTACTGTGTTTTCAAGTCAGAGTGGGAGATTGGAGTAGCTGGGGTTCAGTTTGTCATCTTGGTCCCTGGAAGTTCAGATAGGGGTTTTTTAAATTTCCAGGCTGTAGATGGGTAGTCCTGAGAGTAGCTGCTGTCCCTGCCGTGGACCCTGCCTTTGAAATCTCTTACCCAGCTCCCTCCCATCTCCACCCTGTGGTGATCGGCCTGGGAGTGGCCCTTGTGGTTTTGTGGATCAGCAGGTCTCATCTGGAGGCCTCCAAACCTGTTTTCTTAAACATGGAAAAACTGAGACCAATTTATAATTACAACAGCTATTTCCCAATTGTAAATGGTCAAAAGAGATGAACATGCAGGTTTCAGAAGGTGAAATACAAGCTATAAAAATCATATAAAATGTCCTAAATCACTACTGACAAATGCAAATTAAAACAACTCTGAAGCACCAATTCACACCTGTAAGACTGGCTAAAATTGCAGAAAGAGAAAGTGACAAATACTGGAAAAGATGTAGAAAAATAGATTTACTAATGCACTTTTGGTGGAGTTGGGATATGGTCTCATCATTCTGGATATCAAATTAGAGCTATTCCCAAAGTGTTGTAAAACTGTACCCTTTTACCCAGCAATATTGTTGCTACTTTTATATTTGAAAGAGATTAATGAACATGGAAAAGGATCTATATTTACAATACCTCTTTTTGTCATAGCAATGAATCAAAAAGTTAGTTGATGTCCATCATTTGGGGAATAGCTGATAGAGTTGTGATGTATGATTGTGATGAACACCTGTTGTGCTACAAGATACAGTGAAGTGAATAGTTTCAGACAAACTTGATTTTATATGAACTGATGTCAAACGAAGTGAGTAAACCTACAACATTGTGGAAAGTTATGACAATATTGAAATGATAATCAGCTGTGAATAACTTAGCTATTCTGATTGATTCAGTGATTCATGATGATTCCGAGACTCATAATAAAACATTCTCTCCACCTCCAGAGAAAGAAAATTGAGGAATTTTTAGTGCAGATAAAAGTAATTCTTTTTCCCCCACTTCATTTTTCTTGTTTTTTAGTCAATGTTGCTAGTATGAAAATATCTTTTGTATGACATCACATGTATCATATGTATTATATTATTTGTCTCAGTGGGTATAGAAGGGGTCCAAAGGAAGAGGAGAATTTGTAATTAAAACTTTTAAAAAATGAATGTTTTTTTAAAAAGATAGAATGGGGGTGGCTAGGTGGCTCAGTGAATAGAGCACTGGCCCTGGAGTCAGGAGGACCTGAGTTCAAATGTGGCCTCAGACACTTAACACAAAAGTAGCCATGGGACCTTTGGCAAGTCACTTAACCCCAATTCCCCTGCCTTTCCCCCTCCAAAAAACAAACAAAAAAAGATAGAATGAACATGATTTCAGAAAAACTTGAAAAGACCTATATGAATTGATTCAATGTGAAATAAGCAAAAGAATGACAAAAATCTACAAGGTAACATCAATATGTAAAGATAATCATAGCACTTTGTATATTACATTGTGCTGATCAGATGTGGAAAAATGAGAAACTGTCAAGAATGAATTTCTTATAATGTAAAAAATAATTTTAATGAAGAATTTTGAATTTACAATATATCATATATTATATTTTCTAATAAATAACATATATTATATCCACATATTCATACAAAGACATATAAATTCATTTGCCATCTTAGATTTTTTAAAAAGATATGTACAGAATATAGAAGCAGAGGTAGGTAGCAGAGGATCAATGCAAATGAATACCATGGTTGTATATAGCATTTGAGGAGCACTAAATCTCATAGTTATCTAAGCTGCCTAGCAAGGAAAACTAAGATACACACACACACACATACATGCACACACACACACAACACACACACACACACGTACACATACACACACACACACACACTTGTTATTTTTCTTTTTCTTTTGAATTGTAAAATTGGTAAAAGAAGTGTTATTCCACTGACCTGGGATCATTGTTTTATGCACATGTTTTCTGTCTTGGAATTAGAATGAACTGAGTTTATGTCCTCCTTCCATATAACTGTGTTAAGAATTCCTGGGCAAATTAGATTTCTGATTTCATTAGTTTAGGGAACTTTGGTGAGAAACTATCTCTAGCACTACAGAGTGGTGCCTTCTTTGTAAATTATAGTCTTAAACAACTACCTAGACACTGAGAGACACTTTTCTAGACCTACAAGGATTACATCAAGTTACCCAACTATTATAGTCTTGCTGCCACTTTTGCTTCACAATTTGTTAATTTTCCTTTAGGTATGAAGATGCTGTTTCATTTGTTTCATGTGTATTACTTTGCATCTGTATTTTTTCATTGTCTTTGATGTCTTTTGAGCATAGAGGAGTTTTCCTGTTTGTCTCTTTTAAATATGTCTGGCTATTTCTCTTTTTCCTTTCCCAAGACCATAATTGCAGTTCTTTCTTATTTTGAGTTTACCTGTGGTGCTTTAGCCCCAATCTGCTGCAAATTTTGTGTGCATTTTTATGTTTCAAGTGGGAACCGTTTGGTTGTCCTTTCTAATCCATTATATTCTCTCTCATTTTAAAAGTGAATCTATCCCATTAATGTTCATGATTATGATTATTAACTGTGTCGTTCTCTCTGTTCTAATCTTTCTCTTTTATTCTCATCCATTTCTTTAAAAGGAACAAAACAGCATTGAAAGAAGACTGATTCTTGCTTCCGTCCCACCATCACTCCATTGTCTTTATTCTAATCCATATCCTCTTTTTTATTTACCTTCTATTCTCTTCCCAATAATAGCCCCCTCCATACCTCTTTTTCACTCTCCCAGGGTTCACTTTTTTCTCTTTTGAATTTAACATATTTCTATACCAGGGTTTTCTGTCTATATATGTTTGTAAGACTGTCTATTCAACCTTTCTCTGTTAAGTTCAGATAAGACCATACCACATTTTAGTCTTTTTCTTTTTTAAATCTTTTAAAAATTTTAATGAATATTCTATTTTAATTACATGTAAAGACAAATGTTAACCTTTATTTATTGAAAGATTTTAAGTTCCAATACTAATCCCTCCTTCCTTCCCCTATCCCCAATATGGGAAGGAGTTTCATAAGAGTTGCACATGTGCAATAATATAAAACATATTTGCACAATAGTCATGTTATGAAAGAAGAAAGAACATGAAGAAAATAAAAATGGTATGCTTTGATCTGCATTGAGACTCTGTCAGTTCACTCTCTGAAGATGGTAGCATTTTCCATCATGAGTCTTTCGGAATTTTCTTGGATCATTGTATTGCTGAGAATATCTATGTCAATCATAATTGATCATAACTCAATGTTGCTATTACTGTGTACAATAATTTCCTGTTTCTTCTCAATTCACTCAGCATCAGCTTCTTTAAGTCTTCCCAGGTTTTTCTGAAATCTGCCTGCTCATCATTTCTTATAGCACAATAGTATTCCAGTATATTTGTATACCACAATTTGTTCAGCCATTCCCCAATTGATGGGTATCCCCACTAATCTAATTCTTTGCCACCAGAAAAAAAGAACTGCTAGAAATATTTTTATGTATGTGGATCTTTTCCCCTTTTTCATAATGTCTTTGAGTTACAGAACTGATAAGGGTATTGCTTGATCAAAAGGTATGCCTATTTGATTGCCCTGTAGTAATAGTTCCATATTGCTCTGTACAAGCAATGCATCAGGGTCCCAAATTTCCCACATTTATTTATCTATGGGATAACATTTATCATTTAACATTTTCTAACACATTAGCCAATCTGATAGGTGTGAGATAGTACCTTAGAGTTGTTTTAATTTGCATTGCTCTAATCAATAGTGATTTAGAACATTTTTTCATATCAGTACAGATAGTTTTAATTCCTTTTTCTGAAAACTTCCTGTTCATACTCTCTAAACATTTGTCAGTTGGGGAATGATTTGGTGTTTTTATAAATTTGTTTCAGTTCTCTCCATTTTTTAGAAATGAGGTCTTTTTCAGAAATACTGACGATAAAAATTATTTCCCGGGTTTCTGTTTTCCTTCAAATTTTGATTGTATTGGTTTTGTTAGTGCAAAATCTGTTTAATTTAAAGCAGTCAAAATTGTCCATTTTGCTTCTCATAATGTTGTCTATCTCTTGTTTTGTCATAAATTCCTCCCTTCTCCATAGATCTGAGAGGTAAATTATTCCTTGCTCTCCTAATTTGCTTATATTATATTTGCGTTTATTATCACCCTTTATGTCTAAGTCATGTACCCATTTTGATTTTATCTTTTTCTGGGGTGTAAGATATTGGTCTATGCCTAGTTTCTGCAATATTATTTTCCACTTTTCCTAGCAGTCTTTGTCAAATAGTGAATTCTTAGCTGTGTCTTCGGGTTTGTCAAACAGTAAATGCTATAGTCATTTACTACTGCGTCTTGTGTGTCTAAATTATTGCACTGATCCACCACTCTATTTGCTAGTCAGTACCAAATGGTACTGATTATTGCCACTTTGTAATATCATTTCAGATATGGCCCTAGTAGACCATCTTTCTTTGCATTTTTTCATCAATTCCTTTGATATTCTTGAACTTTTGTTCTTTCAGATGAATTTTATTATTTTTTCTAGATCTATCAAATAATTTTTGGTAGTTTGACTGCTTTGGCACTGAATAAGTAAATTAATTTAGGTAGAATTGTCATTTTTTTGTTATTGCTTTCATGTAGTTCTTGAGTTTTTCTTATCAGGTAGACTCCCAAGCATTTTATATTGCTTACAGTTATTTTAAATACTATTTATCTTTCTCTCTCTTACTGCTGGATTTTGTTAGTAATGTATAGAAATGCCAATGATTTATGCAGGTTTATTTCAGATCTTGTTATTTTGTAAAGTTCCTTATTTCTTTTTTTCCTACAATTAAAAAAAATATTTACTTTTAGTTTACAGCATTCAGTTCCACAAGCTTTTGAGTTTTAAATTTCTTCCCTCCCCAGATCCCTCACCAAGACAGCATGCAATCTGATATAAGCTCTAAATATATATTTATATTAAACATATTATCACATTAATCATGTTGTAAAGAATTATAACCAATGGAATGAATGACAAGAAAGAAGAAATAAAGCAAAAAAGTAGAAAATATACAGTATGCTTTGATCTGCGTTCAGACTCCAAAATTCCTTCTCTGGATGCAGATAGCATCTTTGGGCATTAGCCTTTTGGAGTTCTCTTACAACTTTTCAAAGCTGAGTCTATCAAAATTAGTCATCATACAATGTGGCTGTAACTGTGTACAATGTTCTCCTGGTTCTGCTCCCCTCACTCAGCATCAGTTCATATAAGTCTTTCTAGGTTTTTCTGAAGTCCACCTGCTCAATATTTCTTATAGCACAATAGTATTCCATTACATTGATATATCACAACTTATTTAGCCATTCACAAATTGATGGGAATCCCGTCAATTTTCAATATATTGCCACCACACAAAGAGCTGCTATAAATAATTATTTTTGTACATGTGGGTCCTTTTCTCATTTGTATGATATCTTTGGCATATAACCCTGGAAGTGGTATTGCTGGGTCAAAGAGCATGCACATTTTTATAGGCCTTTGGGCATTGTTCCAAATTGCTCTCCAGAATGGTTTAATCAGTTCACAACTCCACCAAGAATGCATTAGTGTTCCAATTTTCCCATACTTTCTCCAACATTTATCATTTTCCTGTTTCATTATGTTAGGCAATCTGACAGGTGTGATGTGGTACCTCAGAGTTATTTTGATTTGCATTCCTCTAAACAATAGTGATTTAGAGCATATTTTCATGTGATTATAGATATCTTTAATTTCTAATTCTGAAAACTGCCAGTTCATATCCTTTGACCATTTATCAATTAGGGAATGACTTTTATTTTTATAAATTTGACTCAGTTTTCTGTATATTTTAGAAATGAGCCCTTCTTGTATGTACAAAAATACTAATAGCAGCTCTTTTTGTGGTGGCAAAGAATTGGAAATAAGGCTATTCCAATCAATTGGGGAATGACTAAACAAGTTGTGGTATATGACTGTAATGGAATACTATTGTGCTATAAGAAATGAGGAGCAGACAGATTTCATAATAACCTGGAGAAACATTATAGATACACACACATACATCTTCACACACACACACAGATACTGAGTGAGGGGAGCAGAACTAGGAGAACATTGTACACAATTATAGATACATCCATTTCTGTGATCACTGACTTGGATGGATTGGGCTTCTCAGAAATGCAATTTTATAAGACAACTCCAAAGGACTCATGATGGAAAAGACTGTCCCTATGGAGAGAAAGAATTATGGGATCTGAACGCAGATTGAAGCAAACTACTTGCTCTCCCTCTCTCTCTCTTTCTCTCTCTTTTGTTTTGTTTTGTTTCTTCTTCCTTGTTATTCATTCCATTGGTTATAATTCTTCTTTACAATTTGACTAAAGTTTAATGTGAAGGTATATGTAGAACCTATATCAGATTGCATGTTGCCATGGGGGTGGAAGGAGTAAGGAGGAAGAGGGTAAAAATTTGGAACTCAAAAAATTGTGCAACTGAATGCTGTAAACCAAAAGTAATTTTTATTTTAAAGGGGAAAAAAAAAGAAATGAGCCCTTTATCAGAGACACTGGTTGTAAAAATTCTTTCCCAGTTTTCTACTTCCCTCCTACCATTGATTACATTCTCTTTGTTTGTATAAAAACTTTTCAATTTAATGTAATCAAAATTATCCTTTGTATTTTGTAATGCACTCTTATCTCTTGTTTCATCATAAATTCTTCTCTTCTCCATAGATCTGACAGGTAAACTATTACTTGCTTTCTCAGATTGCTTATAGTATCCTTAGGTACTATATATTGAAATTGTGAACCCGTTTTGACTTTATTTTGTGATACAGGTAAGATATTGATCTGTGTCCAGTTTCTGCCATACTGTTTTCCAGTTTTCTCAGCAGTTTTTATCAATTAGTAAATTTTTATCCCAGATGCTAGAGTCTTTGGGTTTGTCAAACAGTAGATTTACTGTAATCATTGACTACTGTGTCTTGTGTACCTAATCTATTCCACTCATCTCTATTTCTCATCCAGTACCAAGTAGTTTTGATGACTGCTGCTTTATATAAGAGTTTAAAATCTGTTATGACTGGGCTACCTTCCCTAGCATTTTTTTTTCATTAATCCCCTTGACATTCTGAAATTTTTGTTCTTAATGAATTTTATTATTATTTTTCTAGCTTTATAAAATATTTTTGGTAGTTTGATTAGTATAGCACTAAATAGGTAAATTAATTAAGGTAAACTTGTCATTTTTATTATATTAGCTCAGCCTAACCACGAGGAACTGATGTTTTTCCAGTTATTTAGATCTGTCTTTATTTGTCGGAAAAGTGTTTTGTAATTGTTTTCATATAGTTCCTGGGTCTGTTTGGCGGATAGACTTCCAAATATTTTATAATGTCTACAGTAGCCTTAAATGTAATTTTGCTGTCTATTTCTTGCTGTTGGGCTTTGTTAGAAATATATAGGAATGCCAAGGTTTGAAGTGGGTTTATTTTATGTCCTGCAACTTTGCTAAAGTTATTTATTATTTCAAGTAGTCTTTTCATTAATTCTCTAGAATTATCTAATTATACAATCTTATTATCTGCAAAGATTGATGTTTTATTTCTTCATTGTTTATTGTAATTCCTTAAATTTCTTTTTCTTCTCTTATTGGTAAAGCTAATATTTCTTGTACAATATTGAATTTTTGATAATAGGCATCCTTTTTTTATCCTGATCTTGTAAAGACTTCCAGTCTATATCCATTAAAGAAAATACTTAATGGTGGGGTTTTTT
>CM053583.1:254320340-254342408 GCA_028627135.1 Pseudochirops cupreus | reverse complement strand
CTTGGATAATCTGTATTGACTGAAGGGATTAGAATTTAGTGTGACCTAGGGGTGGATGGTGTTTGCATTTTCTGCTACCCCTTAAAGATAACTACAAGATATACTGAATGGTATGCTTTGTTTAAGACTATGTGGCTACTTTAGTAATAAGTTATTATGTTATATTGTTGTGAATGTTATGCTTTAATTTATCACGCTTTAGTTTTTTTGCTGAATAAAGTTTATTATACTATGTGAGTAGACCCTTAAAGTTATTCAAAGCAGCGGTCCTTAGGAGAATTGCTATGATTGGCTTTACACCCCCATATGGTTGGAGGGAGGCAGAAAGAAAGAGAGATTTGTCAGGAAAGGAAGGGCTAATAAGGTCCTCGGGACAGTTCTATTTCCTTTTAGGCAAAGCTCATCCTTCTTGGAGGAGGGAAGGAAAGGATTTGGGCTATTTCATATTGAGAGTGAGGGAAAATTATGGTAGCCTATCACAATGTGACACTTCTCTATTTACAAAAATAGCCCCATAAGATTTATGAGAGCCTGGGGGAGCATTTCAACGAACACATTTTAGTAGTTTGTGTTCCATAATTGGCAGCACATCAGAGAACTTAAAATGAAGAGGACCAGTTTTCCATGGAACATATGAGCCAGACAATGGCACCAAACCTCTTATGCCCCATCAAAAAGTTCAAATGATGGAAGAGAACTGAACACAGAGACAGCACATTATCTGCCTGGTAATTCAGCAATAGAGACTACTGGAAGATGATTGAAAGAATCCAGAAAGTTGCCTGAGCTCTCCCCAGTTCCTTTTGGAAACATTTTTAAATCAAACCTCTAAAAGAATTCTGGACTGACAGAATCAACAAAAAGACAGAATGAAACAATTTTCCAGCCCAAGATAACTTATAAAGATTTCAGGAAAGGTCTGTGTCACTTGGGTAAAAGGGGAGCACAGCCCAGTGCAGGCAATGTCCAGGCTCTTGGCCTCTTGGAGGCTCTTAGCCACAGCACAGTTCAGCAACCAAGGGCCTGTGTACTGGATGCAGGAGGCCAATAGCACAGCAGGTCATCTGCAAGGCCCCCAGTCCCAGCACAGCAGGCAAACTGCTAACCCAGGAACTCAGGGCACAACAGATGTGCCTAATCTCCCCTAGAACAGTGGGTAAGTCATCAGCCTCAGAGACCCTAGAATAGAAAACCAGTGATCAGACCCCCAGCCCCCAGTGCAAGAAGGTTGGGATAGTGCCACCAGTACCCCAGAAGCAGAACTCAACTTTCAAAAATGAGTAAAAAACAACAAAAAAAGGAACTCTGACCATAGAAAGCTAGTATTTTGATACAGAATATCAAAACACAGACTTAGAAGAGGGCAATGTCAGACTTTCTACATGTGCAACCTCAAAGGGGAATATAAATTGTTCTCAAGCCCCCAAATTCTCCTTTTAAGAGCTCCAGAAGAATTTTAAAAATTAAGTAAGAGAAGTTTAAAAAAATGAGAATTGTGCAAAAGAATTATGAAAAAAGAGCCAACAGATAAGAAACAGGACAAAAATTGCCTAAGGCAAACTAATCCTTAAAAAATTTTACTTAAACTCCACAACCAGTACTATTTCTGTTGTATTCACTGATAAGTATCAATTGGTGTAATGGTAATTAATTTAAAATGGAAGACCCCTTTTTGTTATGTCAAGTAAACAGGTACTTAACCCTTAGTAACTAATCAAACCTCTGTGAAAGAAACAGAAGGTGTGAACTCTGTCTCCTGTTGCTGACATAACAGGAAAGAGTTGGCTGAAACAGGAAGCTGGTGTGTGTGTGTGTGTAAGAAAAGCCCCAGAGAGGCACATTCAGAATTTTCTGTTGACAAACTCCTGGTTGAAGAGGCAGAATTTTCTCCTGACAACATCCTAGTGGAAGAATTGTAGAGACTGAAGCTAGCTGAGAGAGGGAGAGAGAAAGAGAGAGAGAGAGAGAGAGAGAGTGTTTCTCTTGGGAGCATCTGGAAGCTGAGCTGCTACTACTGGACTGAGGACTGAGTTGGAGTTTTCTTGAGACTAGAATCTGGTAAAGACTGAAATCACTGCCAGGAGGGCTGTCTGGAAGGCCAAAGTTGTTGTTGCGACCTGGAAGGCTGAGATTTCTTCTGGGTCCTAAGACCAGCTGAACTGCCAGAGGGCAGAAGAAGCATGACCAGGATAAGACTTTGTTGTTTGTGCCTTGGGTGATCCTTAAATTCCCAGGAACAGAAATTGTGAATATTTTGAAATGTACTGGACCCTGTGAACATCAGACCCTTGGACCCCAGTGCAAGAAGGTTGGGATAGTGCCACCAGTACTGCAGAAGCAGTGTAATAGGAGTGTGTAGCAGGAACTGCCTGAAGGACTGGACAAGGATCTGAGATCTGTCTGCCTCTGAATCCAGGTGACTGTTTGGTGGATTCAGGTAGGAGCTGGGACCATGGAAGGGGAATCTCAGAGACCACCCCAAGTTAAGATGAAGAAAAGGCTTCTCCTTGGATATTGAATGCTGTGATGAAATTGAAGTTTACTAGAGACCTAGGGGTGGAGGGTTTGTGTATTTCCTAATGATTGTACTTAGTGATTAATGATACTTAGTAAATGTGAATCTGAATAAGTGACTGATTGAATTAACTGGTGGAGGGCTTGTGTATTTTCTAATGATTGTTTAATTAGTGACTGATTAAGTTAATCTAGTTGCCCCATGAGGGGAAGACTGACTTGTATTCTGAGATGATTGAATTACTAAGTAAGGAAGCAAACATCCTTAGGTATACCAGGTGATTGTTCTTTTGTTCTTTGTTCTAAATACTGTGACCACTTTGGTGAAAACTATGTGGCCATTTTAATGATAAGCTATTGTGAACACTGTATTGTGATTTTCTGTGATAAGATGTAATGTTATGAATACTGTATCTTGATTTGTTGTGAATGTTTTCCTTTGATTTGTTCTGGAATCGAGTGTTCACTATATTGTGTAATCAGAACCTTAAAAGCTGTTCACAGTAGCATTCTTTTGGGAAGCTGGTCATGCATGGCATTACAATTGGCCAAGTAAAAAATAAATCAGTGAAGAAAACAACTCGTTAATACGTAGAATTGACTAAATGGAAAAGGAGGTACAAAAGCTCACTGATGGAAATAATGCCTTAAAAATTAGAATTGGGTCTGTAGAAACTAATTATTCTGTGAGAAATTAAAAATCTGTCAAAGAAAATAAAAGGAATGAAAAAATATAAGATATAAAATACCTCATTGGAAAAACAACTGACCTAGAAAACACATCCATAGCCTTTGATCCAGCAATATCACAACTTGGTCTATATCTGGAAGAGATAATAAAAAAGGCAAAAGGACTTACAGGTACAAAAATATTCATAGCAACTTTTTTGTGGTAGTAAAAATTCAAGACAACTCCAAGACTCATAATGGAAAATGTGATCTTTATTCAGAGAAAAACTATGGCGTCTCAGTGCATATTTTTCACTTTTTAGCGGGATGGGGGCTTTTCCATTTTGTTCTTTTATCTTTCACAACATGACTAATGTGAAAATGTTGCCATTATTGCACTTCTCGACCTATATCAGATTGCTTGCTTTCTTTGGGAAGGAGTGAAGGGAGGGAGTTAGAAAAATCTGGAACTCAAAATTTTATAAAAATGAATGTTGAAAACTATTTTTACATATAATTAGAAAAAATAACATGCTGTTCATAAAAAAAAATAGAAACTCAGTTACAAATACATGTCACGTATTGTATTTATACTACTAGATGGCCTAAACCCTCTCTAAGTTCAAGTTAAAATAGGCAAGACTACTACGGGGATTGTTATCAGCCTGTATCATCACCTTTAGTATTTTGATTGATTTTAGATGAAGAAATTGAGAGAAGAGAGAAGTACTTTCTAAGGGCTCCCGAGTAAAGGAGGGATTTGGACCTAGATCCTTAAACTCCACAACCAGTGCTATCTCTGTTGTATTCACTAATATCTATCTATCTATATAGATATACAAATGTGTGTATATACATGTGTATATATGTATATAAATATAACATGCTTTAGAAAGCATAGTGTATTAGAAAGAGTAAGGAGTATAAGAACTTTATATTAGAAACTCCCTCAAGCTGACAATGAATGTAGCCCACTTCTACTCAATCTAGATTTACTGAATGAATATAATGGCATTTCTAGAGTTTAAATCTGTTTTATTGGGAGGAATAGTCATAAAAATAAAATCATTAAGAACATCTGAAGAAAAGGATGTCAGCAACGACCAAAAGCAGCCACTTGCCCAGCTTTGTCACATTCTGCTGAAAAGTTATTAAAATCTGAGTACAAAAAGCTTTGAGTTGGCTTAGGAATGACAAGCACTGTCAGCACACTATAATTAACACTGGGTGGCATAATTTATAAGGAATACATTCTTCAGTTTAACACCAAAGGAATGAGTAACTGAAAAAAAAATAGTCTATGGAATCAGAAGTAATTTTTATCTATAGATAGAAACATTTTATTTTTCAAACTTGTTTCAAGTTAAAAAAGTCACTAAAGACCTTTGTCATTTGGAATTATTTCAGTGCCAAGAACGAGTGAGTCAAACAGATGACTTCTGACCCCATACAATCCTGTAATCAAAAAGGAAAATTCTCAGCAGATTGTTTTTACTGTACATAATTAAGCAGTTCTGAATGCTCTGTGAAACTCAAATGGGATGGCACAGAGCTCAGTAATATGACAGTTAATGGGATGAGACTAGTACTTACTCTGCTTCCATAATAAACAAAGGCTTTTGCCTTCCAGTGGAGGAGACTGAAATATTCTAAAATGATTAAAAATGATGATAACATGGGGATTGCTGGGCACTTCTCTTTTCCTTATGCATGTCAAAAAAAAAAGAAAATTCACCTTAACTTGAAAAAATTGCTTTTTATTTATCTTTTTTTGATATTTTCAGTAGGAAAAGGTGTTTGTTTTTATAGTGTAATAGTATAATCGAGAGGGGGATGGAGAGAGAGAGAGAGAGAGAGAGAGAGAGAGAGAGAGAGAGAGAGAGAGATAAGACAATGGCCATGACAAGAAGGTTTTTTCCCCCTTTATCTTTTGATAAACTGTGTAAGATGAAATACCTCTTAAATTCATTTGCATTACCTGAATTAAGATTTCCAGAATATTGCATGGTTTTGTTTGTTGTGGGACAGGGGATTTTTAGAGAAAGGTCAGTGAAAGACAAATAAAATTCTCTTCCCCCCAGCAAAGGCACTATTTGCTACCTCTTTAGTATTTCTCCGATGAATTAAAACACACACACACACACACACACACACACACACACACACACACACACACACACACACACATACACACTTCCTCCAGCTCAATTCCCCTGTACCCTTTTCATTCCAAAAGAAAAAAAAAAGCCCTCAAAATTTAACTCTTCCTTTCCCTTCCCCAAGCATTCAGTAAAATTATTTCTGAAGCAGAGAAAAATGTAAGGACAGCAAACAATCAGTTACTTTTAGCCACGTAATTTTGGTATGACTAATTTATAAAAGTTGATTGGCTTTGCAAATTGAATGAATGGTACAATAAACAAAATCTCTTTGTGTTATATGAGCTATGAGAATAACAGACATGCTGGACTCATTAAATGTGCTTTCAAAATGGAAAAAAAAAATTAAACATCCATCTGAGAGGAAACTGAGCATCATCAAGATTCTATGCATTCCTGTTAGGGGTTTTTATGTCATTTAAATGCAAAAACAAACAAAGAAAACTCTCTAATTTGTGGACCAGCCCCAAGTCACCACTTTGAATAAAATAAAAAAATCTGTCTCTGAGACTTTGTATAGAGATGCAAAAATGGATGGATTATTGTCAGCAAATGACAGCTACTTATCCCCAATCTAGGGTGGATAAAGAGGGAGGAGAAGAGAATCCACAGAGTAGTTTTAGCTGAAGGCTGAGCTTCAAAAGTCCTGGCTTTTTTCTTGCTTTATATATTTTGTTTTATTTTTGTTCTACTTAAGACTTCATATACAACCTTGAGAAAATATCTTTTTGGTGACCAAACACCAGAAAGAGAATGAGGTTCTCAAATGAAAGGGGTTATTGAGCAAAGAGAAAGATTGTAGGCGGTAATTTATTTGTTCTTGAAACATGCTTGTTGAGGATCTAAAATCCCATTGCTTCTTGTGTTCCAAAGATTAAAGATAAGCTATGGCTCTCCATAATGATTTTTTTGTGTGTTTAGCTTTGTGTTCTGGCCGTGACTATAAACCTTGAGAAATATGTTCTAACAAGTAATGATTTTGATAACTGAAAACTGAAAACTAATATTTCATTTTCTTCAAAAGCATGAACAAAAGTCCTTTCACATTTTATTTTAGACTCAAAACCAATTTTATTTCAATTAGAGATTTTAGCAAATATAATTTTGTTTTAAAACAACAAAGGAGATGTGAAGGGAAAGGTTCAATGCATTGCATTGCAGATTTGCTCAAACTATATGTACATTTCTATTTTATCAGTAATAGCTATTCCCTATGTTTCCACACAAGTTTAGAAGACTTTCTTTTCCCTAGCTTCAAATGTAACCAGTCTTAAGCAAATGGAAAGAAAATTTGAGTATTTTGTAATTCCTGGAAGGTTAATTGCACTATTTATAGACCGAACTGTAAAAGAAAAATCCTGTGTGACCCTTAAGGGTCACAGTAGTAATAGCAACCTAAATGGAGCTCTGACCAGTCATGAATTACTGTCAGAAGTATTGAAAATGCTGACAGTTCAATCACAGCACTGTTTCAATAGAGAACTCCATATATTTAAAGCGCTGATACTGTTTTCCCTCTAAATGACAGCCTTGACAGATGGGCCAAAAGCACCACAGACGTTTGAACAAGGAAATAGAGAAGGAGCCTGCTGGAAGCAGAGCTTCATGCAGCCAGCCGAGAATGATGAATAGAGTGTGATTGTGTCTGACAGGTAGTAATATAACTATTCATTCACCACAGAACACCTGGAGCATACTATATTAAATAGTACACGATGGAGAGATTCTGTGACAAGAATAGGAAGTATGAAACTCATGCTGAGTTTAGGTACAGAAATATCTAAGGGTAAAGGGTCAAACAGTACAAATGGCCCCAGAGAACACATTATTAATTAATTTAAATTAAATTATTTGTTTACTAAAGTGTTTCTGATGTTTTGCTAACATTTGGATAGGAATATTACTTTATCTACATTATACTTTAGGGCAGAGAAAGACAGAGCTTTTTACTCAACACAATTATTATTTTTTGCCTGTGTCTTCAACCCTGACTGGGGCATTTTTACTGCTTCAAATGTTAGTTCTGACAAGAGGGCCAAAAAGTGGAAGTACCCACAGAGAGTTGCAGGTCTAAAGGGCTGGGGAGAAAAATTGACCACTGACACCAATGCAGATCTAGTTGGATGGGCAATTTAGTCCTCACTGTCAAATTACATAAAGAGTAGAAATTTCCTGAGGTGAATTTCATGAAGGAACTAGAAAACCCTGGGGTTGAAGGAATTCTATGCTTAGCAGTGGGAAAAGTAATGTCTCTGTCATTTATTATTTGTCTTTTCAAATTTCTGAAGTCAGTAAATGATGCCATGTTGCTGCTGTCCAAGGACCTGCTTTCAGAGGAAGGATTTTAGGGAGCAAGATACTTCATAGGTACAAGTTTTTGTCCACTGGTTTGTGGAGTTTTGATTTGTTTCCAGAAAATATAACCTCCTTAGTAGTCTTCCCACATATTAAAACATTTCCCAGCCACATTTGATTGATATATCCTTAAAGTTCAGCCTCAAGGAACTAACTATTCATGGTGAATACTTTTGCTAACTTTCTCAAATTTATTTCAGTCATTAAAAAAAATCAATGATCACATTTCCCCTACTAAATATGCAACATATTGTGAGTTCTGGCTTGTTCCTGAATAGCCTTGGGAAAAGAAACACTTGGTTGTTGCTTTTGCATGGAAGGATGTTGTTGGTTAGCCCCCTCAAATTAGTTTTGCCTGTCACTTTCTTTATGCACAGTATCCAGCAACTGCCAAGGAAAGGTTTTGGTATTACTATCACAGTCTTATTTACATATCTCCTCTGGGAGCTGGACATCTTTTGTCACTTTCTTTCTGTTTTTGTGGTTGACTATGCTAAAATAAAGGTGATTCCAAAGGAAGGGTGACTAGGTTTGTATGTGTCTAGTAGAGTTAATGATTTTATGGCATCTTATAAAAAATTTAAAAGATTCATTTCTGTCTACTAGAGTGTGAGACTTTCAGAAAGATATTTGATTTTGAACTCTATTATTAGCTGCACAGAAAACAGAATCAACAGTTCAAACTCTTGTTCATGTATCAACTGCATTCTCCAAATCACATTCATTTTCCCCCTGCTGCTATGGCTTTACTTTTGTAGTACATTTTTTTTTTCCTGACATGGATGGATTTTTTTTCCCTGACTTTTTCTGTGAAAGTGGATGTAGCCATTGCTAGCTTTAAGCTGACTTCAACTGAACATCTTTGTAACAGATGGGAATGCTTGAAAAAGCTATTTGGCAAGTCAGCTTCTGAGACAAAGATTAACAAATTCCAAAGTCAACCATCCATGTCTTTTCTCTTTTCAATCAGCTTAAAAAAATTCTGTTGCCTCTTTTCTTTGTTTAATATACTCTGCTTTTAAAAAAAAATTGGACATTCTTTTTCATTCTTTCTCACTTATGCAGAAAGTAGAAGGCAATGTATTGCCAACGGGAAAAAGCTACTGATTGGTTTGCAAAATAAGCAAATTGGATTATCTCATGTGTAAATGGGGAGGCAGATTTTTTCCCTCTTCATGTGAATCAACAAACACAATTTGCTTATTGCACAGAGAAAAATTGCAACACTGTTCCTGGCCTTCCTTGGCAGTGGTAGTTCATTGTAAGTTTAAAAAGGGGAATCTATAATGCTCATAGGATGGAAGACAAGAACAAATGAATTTGTTTCATCTTCTCTACAATTTAAAAGTGGATATTTACTATAAAATATTATTTTATTATAAGCTTCAAGAATTTTATGTTGAGATCTTTCAGGTTCAGATAAAGTAAAAGCTAGTTTCAATCATAATTTTTAAAAATTTTCAAACCTGTATGAATTTTTTCCCCAGGTAACATACAAATAAGCTTTCTAAATATGCTTTATTCATTCAGTGTCATGATTATATATCCTAAAGCAAAATTAATCCCTTTGGCTTCAGAGGTCAAATAGATAAGCAATGCTCTCAGAAAAGCAAATTGAGTAACATTTCAAATTAGAATGCATGTTTGTATGTTGTTGAAATTGGTTCATTTTTCCATAACTTTTTGTTTCTTTTCTAGAATGAGCCATAAATAAAGGCAAAAACAATGTTTTTGAAATGAATAGTCACTTTTTTCTTTGGATGAACAAGAGATAGAAGAAACCATACACATATATACATATATTTGTAATTTTAATTATTTTAAAATGTTGACATTACTTATTAAAACTTTTCCTATCCACTATCTTGTGCTATACATCTGTCTAGTTAATTTTGAAACTTTGTAAAAATTTTCTTTAGCAGCTGCTCCACAACTGGAAGGATTGAATTTGTAATCCCCGCACTGAGGTCATACAACAAATAAAGTTTTGATATATACATGACTGTTCTGATGTGACCCCACAAAAAAGTCTAATGGAGATAGATATAATGAGTGAGGTGAATGAACAAGAGGAACTCCACTGATCTTTAGTCTGGAAACATAAACTAGAAATTGCCACACACTATGAATAATGGCATGTGGTTTCTTTTCATCAAAATTAAAACCCTTTTTTTTTTCCAATTCATCAAACCAAATAAGTTTTTAAAAAAATAAAAAAGGTTAAGCTTTCAAAACTTTGTAAGTTTGTAGCATTTACATTTCTGAAATTATCAAAACTTAAATTTGCACAAAGACTTGTGGGACACATTTTATACTATATTATCAGATTATGTGTAACACCTATCATGACACATTTTATAGGTGTGTTTCGAAAAGAGTTGTACAGTATAAGACACAATGGTTTGGGATCTAATTCACTGTAGGGAATGCTCATGTTGATGAAACAATAACTTTAATTAATTCCTTTGTGAAGCTCTTCTAACTTATATATAAAAAGTCTAAATGATTATAGTTATTTCTGGCTTGAAATAGAGGAAATTAAAGTGATAGAATTTTGTAACTTATAGGACATTAAAGATCACCTAGGCTAACTCTCTCATTTTAGAGTTTACAATAATAACTCACATATAAATATTTTACTCAAAACATACTTATGGATCAGGTCATAAAAGTCTCATTCTATTTTATCAGATGAGAAAACAGGCTCAGAGACATTAAGTGAGTTGCTCATGGTCACAGAGCTAATAAAGTGTCAAAGAACTTAAAAGTAGTTTGCTGGCTCTATATCAAGTCCCATGCTCATTAAATCATCTCTGTATTCCAGTAGCCAAAATAGAAATATTTATTATAATTTATTAATTTTTCTTTTCCTTAGCCATTTTCAGGAGAGTAGACTTTATATAAGTTGTCTTTAGAAAACATGAAAGGGTAAAATAAAATGAAGAAGGAATATATTTTGTATTCTTCCCTTTTTGTGTATTCAAATAGTTTTGAAAGTGATCTTTAAGCTAATTTAAAACTTCTTCCTGAAAAACTACATTTAAATATTCAGAATATGAAAGCTATTCTGAATATTTCATAACTTCTTTCTCTGGCAGCAACCTTCATGATTATTGTTTTAAGTAAAATCTGTATAAATTGTTGACTTTCTAGTCATTTCAGTACTTTTCCAAATAAATATTCCCAGCACAAGGAACACCAGCAAGGACACCAGACTCTGAAACAAACCAAATAATCCCTAGACAGAATAAACATAACTATGAGTGTGTGTGTGTGTGTGTGTGTGTGTGTGTGTGTGTGTGTGTGTGTGTGTGTACCACCTAAAAGGGATGGAAGACATTTTCTCTTAGTTTTAATTTTTTGGGAAGATGCTAATTAAAAGTTACAAGCTCAGAGACAGCTATTGTGACATTTTGCCAATTTTTTCATCTGAATGGGAAAATAGAATGCTGTAAAAATGTTAGTGAGGAATGTTTTAAAATAAATATTATATGGAGATAAATATTGTTTTTCAGAAAAAAATTATTGATTACACTTGACTTTCCTATGCATGGTTCCATTTTCTGATTTACTGGTAGGATTTACCCATATAATACAGATTTCAGACATCATGTCAGGATCAGACTTGCACCGGTACAATACTTCAATTAGAAAATGACCATGCCTGATAGTTCTTTATATTCCTTTGTATGTGACACAGTAAAACCAGACACTTTTGGTGATCTATGTACAGTGGATCAGGTCATTCTTGGGTTACTTGGCCTTTGAGAGCCGATTTATTAATTGTTTTTTTTCCTTTAAAACAGTCCTTTTTGTTCGTAAATCAGTATTTTTATTGCACTGGGATCTGAGTTTAAATCCACAAATTGTAAGCAAGAGATGTCACCATAGTCCATAATCAGGTCATTAGCATTCTGCTCATGCAAGGCATTGTGAGTACAATTTTCAATGGCCTAATATGACAAGTAATCATAAATTAGTGTTTGCTTTAAAACAACACTGGAGAACATAGCCTGCATTCTTAAGGAGAATGACTCAGTAAGTAGTGCAGCTTTGTAATGAAGTGGGAGCTCATTAAACAGATGCTATCTACTTCAGTGAGAGGCACCAGCCGCAAACAAATTAAATGGAACTGCTTCCAAAGAATACTGCAGTCAACCAGAACAAGTTCAGGTTCATTAGCCATGGCACCACCTACAGGTTTTAGTCACAATAATAATTAAATAGTAGCTTGCTAATTTATCATTTTATATTTGTTACCACATTTACATAATGTGTTATTTCTTCATGTCTCTTGTTACATTAAAATACCATCATCTGTATGTGAAAGTGAAAATACTGGGTGATTTTAAGACATCAAAATGGCCTGGATTCAATGGAGCATTTTTGTTATTATATTGCACTGTGTGGTTTCCGCAGAGTGTAATTAGTATAGCCTCAGAACAGCTGAGGACTCAGATAATATCAACAGTAATAGTGACATGGCATTATATTTATATACCTGTAGTGCATATGAGTGTAGGAGAGCATTATCCTTACCCCCAAGGGCATTGGCAAGTTAGGTTCCCACAGCATAGCTGCTATATACTTTCCTGCTCCTAGGGTTATCCCTGAGGGTTTGGGGGGTGGTTTTTCCAAAACTATTAACTCAAACTCTCATTCCAGTGTGTTCATTCCAATACTATTAGTTGATTAGCCATTAGCTAGCTAGATTTAATTAGCTTTTAGAAAGGGGTGTTTTAATATTATATTGAAATATAATTATTTTATGCATATTATATACATAAAATAATTATGCATAATATGTTGTATTAATATTATAAGGGCCAGTCACATCAACTGACACAAAATTTTGTCGTAATTTTACTTGAAATCAACAATTTTTATTCTATCTCTATTTTCTTTGCATTATGGATTTTAAAAAATGAGCTGCAAAAATTGATGTGGCTTGATGACTTGAAGTACTCTTTAATTCCAGTCCTACTGGTTTTATAAGGTAGCATAGTGGGTACAGATGTTTACCACAAAAATCTATGATACATTCTCCTACAATTGCATACAGAGTCCAAGGGAAGGTGTGATCAAAATTAGAGCAAATGTGTCAAAGGAGTAACTCACTGCTCATGGAAGTCCTTTTACTAGTTCTCAGCTATTCTTGATAAAATATAGTTGTGGGTTTGTTTGTTTTTTTCCTTTCTGATATATTTGTAGAGCTATATGTCTGCATCCAGTTTACTTTTGGTTATTGAGACAGACTGTATCATTAGCTGATCCATAAATTCTACTAGAAGATTGATGGGAAAATGGAACTCTTCAGTTTCAAAGTCCTTGATTGGAGGTCCTCTTCCAATCAAAGGCCAAAACCAAGACCGACATTCTGGGCTCTGCTCCTGCTCATTATCTAAATTCTTCTTAAGAATTTAGCAAGCACACATTCTTTTCCTTACTTTGTTCAAATTTTTAGGCTCTGAACGATGTTTCTGGTTTTATACAGGCATTAGCATACCCCATCATTCTGTCAGAACAGACTTCTTGTGCTACATCACTGCAGTTCATCAAATGGCTTACAGTGATTTTTCCTGTTTAATCTAAAATCTTTAATTGATTAATATGTGTTTTAGCTTTGATAGATGCATTTGATATTAATGGGTGGGGGTAATTTGAATCTTGTCTTTGCATAGTGTTTTATTATTCACAGAAAGTTTGCTATAATGTCGACTTAAGAAACTAGGTGATAAACAGGGCAAAATAGACACTAACCTATAAATCTTGGTAAGTTAGGTAGACTTTCTTACATCAAAAAGATCTGGATGAAAATTTCTTTGTATTACCTAAGAATATTCTTAGAACTATTTACTTTTTTTTCTTTTTTTATTGATTTGTTTATTTACTTTTAGTTTACAAGATTCAGTTCCAGAATTCCTTGAGTTTCAAAATTTTTCCCCTCCCCCCCACCATGGCAGCATGCAATCAAGTATAGGATCTGAAAATACTTTCACATTGGACATTACTCTGGTTACATAGAAGGGCTGTAACCAGTGGAGCGAGAAATGGGAAAAAAGAAACAAAACCAAACATGGAAAAGAACAATAGCATGTAGATTGTTTCAGTCTCCATTTAAACTCTGTTCTTTCTAGATCTTTTTCTGAACGTAGACATCTCCTTCCAACCTGAGACTTGTAGAGTTGTCTTATAACTGTGTGTTTCTGAGAAGAGTCCAGTTTATCAAGGTTGGTCGTCACATATACGACGTGTCTGTGACTGTATACAGATTTTTCCTGGTTCTGCTCTTCTCACTTAGCATCAGTTTGTATAAACCTCCCCAGCTAAATATGAAGTCCATCTCCTCCCCATTCTTATAGCACAATAGTATTCCATTACATTCATATAATACAACTTGTTTAGCCATTCTCCAATTGATGGGCATCCCTTTAATTTCCAGTTTTTTTGCCACCACAAAGAGAGCTGCAATAGATATTTTTGTACATATGGATCTTCCTCCCACTTCTATGATCTCTTTGAGATAGAACCCCAGAACTGGCATTTACAGGGTCAAAGGGTATGCAATTATTTATAGCCCTTTGGGCATAGTTCCAGATTGCTCTCCAGAATAGTTGTATCAGTTCACAGCTCCATCAACAATGCATTAGGGTTCCATTTTTTCCACATCCTCTCCAGCCTTTGTCATTTTCCTGTTTTGTAGAACTATTTTCTTAAGTACCTCTGTTATGTGATATTGTTTAACATGGAAAGCAAAATCTTTTAAAGTGGAGAGAAAATCCTCAATTTTGCTTTAGGTAATGTGTGGTTTATATTCCTCTGAGAGAATCATTTTTTTCTACTGTGCCTTTTCCTAAAACGTGCATATAGCTCCAGGATTTCTCGGTGGGAGGGCGAGAGACAAGGTTCAAGTGGAAGGAGAGTAGAGGAAAGGCTCTTTAACACTTGGCAATCTCTGGATAATGTGTCAATAAAATATTTAATGAAATAACATAGAACCAGGACAATTTTTCAATGCTTTAATTATCATCTTAGTTTTGATATTAAGTCCCTGTATAATATAAAATTACCTCAAAATGTTTTTATTGTTCTCTTTCTAAGTGAATTCTTATAGTAGAAATCTGATAACTTAGATTTGAGGATCAATAGTAATTCAGGAAAAAAAAACCATATGAACTATATTTATTGGAAGGAAGCTCAGAGTATGACACTCACCAAAATGAAACTGCAAATATGTGTGTATTTGCTTTTTCTTTCCCTTATTCACGTGCAAAAACAAAATTTTACATTCATTTTAAAAAACAAATTGAGTTCCAGTTCTCTCTCTCCCTCTTTCTCCCCTCTCCACCATTGTCTTTGAAAAAGCAAAAAAATTTGATACAGATTATACATTTGCAGTCATGAAAACACACTTCCACATCTCAATGAAGATAATTAATACTTGATTTTATTCTCTAGTTTCAATTTTGTGAACATGTTCTATAGATGTCTTCATGAAATCAGAAACAGTTCAATTGCAGGCAACATCATGAGATAGGGCCATAAAAGAATGGATGAAGAATCAAATGAAAATTCTACAAATTCATAATTTCTAGTGTTTCAATAGGTACTAGTAATCTATTTGTTTACAGATATAGTTATTTAAGTCTGTGCAGTAATTAGTAGAGCTTGCATCACCATGCTTAAAAACAGGATAGCTGTCATTTCCATTTTTAATTTTTGAGATACTTTTTATGCTTCTCTTGATTCTTGTATTAGAAGATCAAATTTTCTATTCAGCTCTGGTCTTTTCATCAGAATACTTGAACTCTATTTTGTTGAGTATCCATCTTACCTCTGAAGGATTATACTTAGCTTTTCTGGCTAGGTGGTTCTTGGTTTCAATTCTTTGGCCTTCAGGAATGTTATATTCCAAGTACTTTGATGCTTTAATGGAGAAGTTGCTAAATCTTGTGTTATCCAAAGTGCAGCTCCATAATAATTGAATTGTTTCTTTCTGGCTGCTTACAATATTTTCTCCTTGACATGGGAACCCTCGAATTTGGTCAAAATACTCCTTGGAGTTTTCTATTTGGGATCTCTTCCAGGAAGTGATTAGCAGATTCCCCTAATTTCTATTTTTACCCTCTGGTTCTAGAATATCAAGTAATTTTTCCTTGATAATATCTTGAAAGATAATGTCTAGGCTCTTTTTGTGTTTTGATCATAGCTTTCAGGTTGTCCAATAATTGTCAAATTATCTCTCCTGGATCAAATTTCCAGGTCAGTTGTTGTTATTGTTGTTGTTTTCCAATAAGACATTTTACATTTTCTTTCATTTGTTCTATTCTTTGGGTTTTGTTTTGTTTTTCTTGATTTCTCATAGAGTCATTAGCATTCATTTGCTCAGTTGTAACTTTTTTTTTTCACTTGTAACTTTTAAGGAATTACTTCGCTTCCATTTTCATTCTGCCAATTCTACTTTTTAAAGGAGTCTCTTTTTTCATTGAACTTTTGTGCCTCTTTTCTTCCATTTGACCATTTCTGCTTTTCAGGGCATTCTTCTTCTTATTGGCTTTTTGTACTTCCTTTGCCATTTGTTCTAGTCTATTTTTAAGGTGTTATTTTCTTTAGTAATTTTTTCGTGTGTGTCTCCTTTACCAAGCTATTGACTTGTTTTTCATGATTTTCTTGATCACTCATATTTCTCTTCCCAATTTTTCCTCTATCTCTCTTACTTGATTTTCAAAATCCTTTCTGAGCCCTTCCATGGCTGTCTGAGACCAATTCCTATTTTTCTTGGAGGCTTTGTATGAAGGAGATTTGATTTTGTTATCTTCCTCTTACTGTGTATTTTGATGTTCCTTGTCACCACAGTAACTTTCTTTGGTCAGAATACTTTTTCTGTTGTTTGCTCATTCCCCTAGCCTATTTCTTGACTTTAAACTCTTTATTAAAGTAGAGTTCTGCTTCCAGGGTGGAGGATGTATTGTCTCAAGCTTCGAGGGTTTTGTGGAGCTGTTTTCAGTGATACTTCTAGAGACCTGTATGTTTTCAGTTCTTCAAAAGCAGTATGATCTAAGGAGAAGTGTGTTTACTACTCTCCTGGCCTGTGCTCTGGTTTGTGAACAAGCAGAAGCACTCTTTTCTGTCCTTGCAATGGCAAGCAAAGGAGTGCTTAGCTCCTTGTTTCAGTTATTCAAGTATTTAGCACTTTGTTTTAGTTCTTCAAGTGACTTTGTGGTCTGAATGTGATGTGAAGGTGGAAGGAGCTTGCTGATGCCACAGGAAGGGTGAAACAAGAAGGAGAACCACCATATACAAGCAGGAGCACAAACTGGAACTGAGCAGAACTGAGAGGGAGGACACTTGTGATATCCTGACAACAATGTGTGTGAATTTTTTTTTTGACTATGCTAAGCTTGATATGTATAGATAATGTTTTGGCTCTGCTAAGTTTTCTTTTCCCAGAAACAGAGACTTCAAAGGGTTTGAGGTGGACTGATCAACATGAGCTTGGAACAGGAACCAGAAAAGGAACAGGAACTGGAACAGAAGCTGGGAGCTGCCTACCTGTAAGTTCAGGTGAAACTTGGGTGAATTCAGGGAAGAGCTGGGAGCATGGAAGAGGAACCATGTAGTTTGGGAGTCAGCTTTAAGGCAAGATGAAAGGACCTTTCCTTGGGTACTAAGTGCTGACAGACAAGATCATGATTTACTGTGACCTAGGGGTGGGAGAACTTTGTACTTTGTGTCCCTTAAGGATTATTGCCCCTTAAGGATGATTGTGTTAATGACTTATTGAATGATATTTTTTGTTTAAGATTATGTGGCCACTTTAGTAGTAAGTTGTTATGGTGTATTGCTGTGAATATTGTACTTTGGTTTCTGTGAATGTTTTGCCTTAGTTTATTGCTGAATAGAGAGTTCACTATACTATGTGATCAAAATCTTAAAGCTATTCACAGTAGCAGTCCTCAGGAGAGCTACTTGTGCTTGGCTTCACAGCCCTAGAACTGTGACAAAGGTCCATGCTCGACTGTTGTAGCTCTGATATGCTAATGCTCCTTTGTACCCTGTTTCTCAGGACTGTGACCCAGATCTGAGTGTGAACAAAGCAACATATTCCTGCCTCAGTGCTAGCAAAGAGATCCCTGTAATCTCCTTCTGACCTGTTGTTTGACTCCTTTACCACCAGTGGGCTGAGAGTTCTGGAAGCAGCTTATGTCATTGCTGATTCAGTGGTTCCCTAGGCCTGTTCCTGGTTTTCTGGGTCTGGGTCTGGATCTGTGCTGGCATGACTTGCATGAGACTCTGCTCCACCCAAAATGAAGTGTGATAGACCTTTCCTGTTGACCTTCTAAATTGTCTTGGGCTGGAAAATAATCTCATCCCCTTTTTTTGTGGTTCTTCTGTTCCAGGAATTGTTTCATGGAATTATTTAAAGGTATACAGAGGGGGTTTTGGAGAGAACTTAGGTGAGACACTGTCCTCTTCCTTCCTTCCTTCCTTCCTTCCTTCCTTCCTTCCTTCCTTCCTTTCTTTCTTTTTTTCATTCTTTCTTTCCTTTAATTTCTTAATCATATAGACTTAGTAGCTGTACTGCTGGGTTAAAGGGTATGAACATTTTTTAAGATCTGTGGGTGTAATTCTAGTTTGTTCTCCAGAACGATCGGATCAGTTCACAACTTCAGTAACAATTCAATAGTGTCCCAAATTTCCCATATCCCCTTCAATATTTGTTTTCTTTTTTTGTCATATTAGCCAATCTTATAAGTGTGAGATGGTACCTCAGTGTTGTTTTAGTTTGCAATTCTCTGATCAATAGTTATTTAGAGAATTTTATTTATGATTATAGATAGCTTTGATTTCTTCTTCTGAAAATATTCAGAAAATATATAATATTTACGACATTACATCTTATCACAGAAAATCACAATATAGTGCTCACAACAGCTTAACATTAAAATGTCCACATAGTTTTCACCAAAGTGGTCACAGAATTAAGAACAAAGACCAAAAGAATAATCATCTGATATCCCTAAGGAGGTTTGCCTCCTCACTCAGTCATTCAGTCATCTTACAATACAATAGTCAATCTTCCACTCCTGGGGCAATCGTAGGTTAACAATCAGTCACTTGTCTAGCAATCAGTCACTAAGTATCACTAATTACTAAATACAGTCATTGGAAAATTACACAAACCCTCTACCCCTGGGTGTCTAGTTAACTTCAATTTCATCACACATTCAATATTCAAGGAGAGGCCTTTTCTTCATTTTGACTCGGGGTGGTCTCTCAGATTCCCTGGATCCCCTTCCATGGGACCCAGCTCCTACCCGAATCCACCAAACAGTCACCTGGATTCAGAGGCAGACAGCTCCCAGGTTCTCGTCCAGTCCTCTGGGCAGTTCTTACTATACACTGAAGTTCACAGGGTCCAGTACATCTCAAAACCTTCACTTCTGTTGCCCAGGTAACGCAAGGATCAACCCAGCCACAAACAAACAAAGTCTTATCCTGGTCATGATTCTTCAGTCCTCCAGCAGTTCAGATGGCCCTAGGACCCAGAAGAAATCTCAGCCTTCCTGGTGGCCTTCTTGGCAGCAACTTCAGCCTTCACCAGATTCTGGTCTCATAGAAAACTCCAGCTCAGTTCTCAGTCCAGCAAATAGCAGCCCAGCTTCCAGATGCTGGGAAAATTCTGCTTCCTACACCAGGAGCCCACCAGGAGAAAAATTCTTGATTCAAATTGTCTCTTTCTGGGCCTCTTCTTATATACACATAAAGCATTGGCTTCCTCTTTCAGCCAAACACTTCCTGTTATGTCAGCAACAGGAGACAGAGTTCACACCCTCTTCCTCTTAACCACAAAGGTTTGATTAGTTACTAAGGACTAAGTACCTGCTTACTTGGCATAACAAAAGGGGTTATTCAAATTTAAATTAATTACCATTACACCTCCTAATAGAGTGAATGTGGTCACATGGAGCCTGTAGTGGGAAGCTTGTTTTTCAGGAACACCCATACCTTGTTATTTTGTGATTAGGCAGTGGGTCAAGAGGGTCATGACATTCTCTGACAGAGGAGGAGGCTATGTATACCCTGATGTGAGGTTTTGCTTTGGGGCTCACTTTGCAAAGAGTTGTGTGATTTGGCCAGATGAGACTCTGGGCTGCCATTGAGCACCTTGGCTTTGAAAAACCAGATTTTGGTGCTTCCCTCTCTAGTAACTAACTAGGTATGGATGTAATGGTCAGACAGCTGGAAGCCCTGTGTGCTTAATTGTGTTATTTTCTGTTGTAACTTCTGTTTGTATTCTCTGAAGTTCAGGGTGATGACTTTTCCCCCTGAACTAGGTAAATGATACACTTTTGATTAAAGTAAGATCGTTGAACCCATTTTGAGTTGCTTTCCTTTAGAAAAGCAGATCTAAGAACTTGTGCTAGCAGCTATCCTGGGTATGCTAGGGTGCTTGCTGCTTCACTTTCCTGAATTCAAATCTGCCCTCAGATACTTACTAGATGTGTGTCCCTGAGAAAGTAACTTAACTTTTCTGCCTCAGTTCCCTCATTTGTAAAATGAAAAGGAGAAATAAATAGCAATGTCAAGAAAACCACAAGTGGGGTCACAAAAATATAATGACTTAACAGCTGAGTGCTTAATATATTCCACTGATCCAACACATTGTTTGTAGGCCAGTACCAGATTGTTTTGATGATTACTAATTGTAATACAGTTTGAGATCTGGTACTGCTAGGGCATGTACCTTTGTACTTTCCCCCCTTCTTTTTCCATTCTTGACCTTTTGTTCTTCCAGATGAAATTCTTTATTTTTTAGCTACATAAAATATTTTGATAGTTTAATTGGTATGGTACTGGATAAGTAAAGTAACTTCATTTAGGCAGAATTGTCATTTTGATTATATCAGATTAACCTACCCATGAGCAATTAATATTTCTCTAATTGTTTAAATCTGATTTTATTGGTGTTAACAGTGTTCTGTAATTGTGTTCATACAGTTCCTAGATTTGTCTTTGCAAAGAAACTAGTAATTATTTTAAATGGATATTTTTTCTGTCTCTTGCTCTGGACTTTGTGAGTAATATATAGAAAAGTTGAAGATTTAGGGAAATTTATTTTATATCCTGCAACTTTGCTGAAGTTGTTCATTGCTTCAGGTAGTTTTTAAAATTGATTCTCTGGGATTCTCTAAGTCATCATATCCTCTACAAAGAGTAATAGCTTAGTTTCCTCATTGCCTATTCAAACGCCTTCAATTCCATTTTCTTCTCTTATTTCTTTACCTCATATTTCTTGTACAATATTAAATAATAGTGATGAGAATGAGCATTGTTGATTCACCTAATCTTATTAGGGAGGCTTCTAGTTTATGCCCATTACAGATAATGCTTGTTGATGGTTTTATTTGTAAACCAGTTATATTTTAAGAAAAGTTCTATTCATTCCCATGAGTGCTAATGTTTTCTAATGTTTGACATTTTGTCAAAAGATTTTTCTTTGTCTATTGAAATAATCATATTATATTTGCTATTGGTTTTCTTATTGATATGGACAATTATGTTGATAAATTTCTTACTATTGAACCAGTCTTGCATTCCTGGTAATAAATAAATTCCATCTGATTGTAGCATATCATCTTTGTGATATATTGCTGTAATCTCTTTGCTAGAAGTCCATTTAATTTTTTGCATCAATATTCATTATGGAAATTTTTCTATAGTTTTCTTTCTCTGTTTTTACTCTTTCTGGTTTAGGTTCTAACATCATATTTGTGTTGTAAAGAAAATTTGGTAGGATTCTTCCCCCCACCCCCATTTTTCCAAATAGTTCATATAGTTTTGGTTGTTCTTTTGCTGCTTGGTAAAATTCAATATTCAACCCATCCAGTTCTAGGTATTTTTTCTTAAGGTGTTCATTGATGGCTAGTTCATTTTCACTTCCTAAGATGGGATTCTTTAAGAATTATATTTCCTTTTCTGTTAATCTGGAGAACATTTATTTTTGCAAATATTCATTCATTTCAGTCACATTTTTAGATTTGTTGGCATACAATTAGCCAAACTAACTCCTGACAATTGCTATTTCATTTTCATTGGTGATGATGCAATCTTTTCATTTTTATAAAAAAAATTTCATTTTCTTCTTTCTTTTTAAATCACACTAACTAATGACTTATCTATTTTATTTGTTGCATTATTCAAACAGCTCCTATTTTATTTATTAGCTCAATTTTTTACTTTACATTTTATCAGTGTCTCCTTTGATTTATAGGATTTCCAATTTGGTGTTTAATTAGATATTTTTTTTTAATATGAGATTCTTTATTAAATTTTTTTGAGTTACATCTTTTCTCCCCGTCTTTCCCCC